>OY992503.1:22202330-22689330 GCA_963921215.1 Scoparia ambigualis
ATAATAGATTAAGACCAATATTGTAGACAGTCGCAATGAGAGCTGGAGCTAAAATTTTGTTGTACGAAATCTGTAACAAAAAGATTCTCAGGTTAGGTTAAAGGTCAAAGGAGGAGATAAAGCTACAAAACAATAGCGTAATGAGTATTATTTGAAATATAATACCTTTCAGGGATGTCCGTTGTTGCGAGAGGCAATGTAAGATAATGACATATCTGTCGATTTGGCACTCGATTTTAGGGGACAATGAAATTGCTTCGGGTGTAATTTTTGTTTTGGTTGAGATTGTTACAAGAAAAATACTACGGTTGAATGTATGGTGATTGAAGATTGTAGTACTAAAACTTTGTATTCGATTTTGATAGGACGCTAAGTTAATTGTTGACGTTAAGAGTTATGGTAACTGTAGTTTTGTTTCTATTCCTGGTGATAGATTTCATATAGGCATAGGCAACTGGTTCATACAGCCTTGTGTTGAGTTATTTTTAGGATCGTAAAAGGTCGATAGGGTGACATAGTTCAACATTTATTGATTTAGAAAGATTTGTGGAATAGGGGGCGGTTTAATTATTATTGCTGTCGGATGGGAAGGCTAGGGGGCGAGATTGGACAGAGGTAACCAACTTAATTATTGCTGGATTCAATTTATATTATAGGACGGCGATATGCTGTACAATATTATAAAGTTATGACGCTAACAGAATAATATAAAACTAATAATAATTATATTTTGACTAATAATTGTTGAGCGATTGCGGTTTTTAGTTGATGTGCTATTCCACGTATTATATTTTATTTTGTTGGTTATGTTAAAAAAAATATAATAATGTACTTGAGTCTCACGTCTGAAATCCATAGAGTAGTTTTAGGCTAGTCAGGGACTATTAAATCATTTGTCTATGGTTGGACCATAGACAAATGATTTAGCGACACCATAAATAATCTAGAATTAGGAATGATTATAAAACATGAAGTCATAAAACCAATCGGAGAGGAAACTTCCTTATCGCGTAATCATGTGATTTTGTTATAGCAAGCGGAATCACCTGTTATTTTCCATACCTGTTATTTTTAATACCTGCGATTTTTACATTGAAAGAGATTTTCCTAATACTTATCACGTAGTAGATTAGAATGCAATGACATTGTGGTGGAATTATTATTATGTGACATGTAGATGGGGACAATTGCTCTGCACAAGGGAAATGCCGCTTCATTTTGTTAGTTCGCTAAAATCCTAGGAAAAGTAACATAAAATAGTATTACGGTTCAAAATACACGCGTTGATGAGGAATCGCGATTATAAGTAATAACAAGTAGCAGGGATGTCATGTAGGGGATAGAATCATATGACTATTCATTGCTAGTAGGAATTTTGGTTTAAAAGCAACGTAGTTTGGGATGCATAATATAAACGGATAAATACGTCTAGTAGGCGATAAAAGTCGTTACCGTCTGGAAACAACTATCTAATATCTACTCTGTTGTGGGGAGGTTACCTATTAGCGAGGCTAGATGGCGTTGGGTTACCAATAAAAGATTTTATTTTGGATGATGGTAAAAGGGTGCGGTCTATTAATAATATGTATAATTGAAATACTCTTGCAGCGTTGTAAGTAGTCGTTACCGGTAATCGTCGCTTCTTACCGTATAATTGAAATCGTGATAAATAGTTAATTATGAAGGTTTATAAAGGATTATTATTAGCTTAAGATGAGGTTAATGTACGCAGAGATAAAGCTCGCTGGGCACAGCTTACTATACCTAATTACCTAATATTATCAGTTGTGAGTTACCTAGAAATATCTAAGTCGGGAGAGCGGTGAAAAGGGAAGACCTTACTACATGACTAATTAGTTAGGATAGGTAGAGATAGATAAATCATTAAATTCACTGGGTTGGATTAGCCCATTAAGAAGGGTATCTTGCACAATTGTCTATCTCCGTTGAACGATTAAGATGTTGAAAAAAAAAAAATGATATTACTAGTTAAGTGTTGTGTGAGAAAGTGTAGGAAGTATACTAGTGGTAGCATAGCACAGAATAGGGAGTAGTGAGTTTATTCTACTACAAAATATTATATATATATTTTATAAATCATATCCAATCAGTACTTGTTACAATACTCAATTACAGTACACAAAGCAAAACATAATCACCCATTTTACAGACAAAAACATTGAATCGGATGCTTGACCGCGTCTACATAAGCCAGCAGCTTTGCTTGTGGGTAAATCGAAAGAGGCACTTGTACAAGAGGCTGGTACTGACTAATCGGGTAGTGCCGAAGGAGAATATTCTGACGCGTATCCCAGACGCTAGCTTTGGTTAGTTGATGGTTCTTCTAGGGCAACCATGCCGACTTACTAGGGATCATTGACTAGTCGAAGTTTGATTCTACACACACACGACACTAATCTATTATATTTATAAGTACATTAGAACCTGCACTTGGTTATATTTAATTATTGGTTTTATATAAATATATTTGGGCGGAGATACTCTTGTGGGTGAGAAAGTGTAGGAAGTATACTAGTGGTAGCATAGCACAGAATAGGGAGTAGTGAGTTTATTCTACTACAAAATATTATATATATATTTTATAAATCATATCCAATCAGTACTTGTTACAATACTCAATTACAGTACACAAAGCAAAACATAATCACCCATTTTACAGACAAAAACATTGAATCGGATGCTTGACCGCGTCTACATAAGCCAGCAGCTTTGCTTGTGGGTAAATCGAAAGAGGCACTTGTACAAGAGGCTGGTACTGACTAATCGGGTAGTGCCGAAGGAGAATATTCTGACGCGTATCCCAGACGCTAGCTTTGGTTAGTTGATGGTTCTTCTAGGGCAACCATGCCGACTTACTAGGGATCATTGACTAGTCGAAGTTTGATTCTATACACACACAACACTAAAATATTATATTTATAATTATCTTAGAGCCGGCATTTAATTATATTTAAGGAACGATAGAAATTATGCATGCTAAAGAGATGTTAGTAGGAATACGATAGGCAAATTAGTAGAGAGAAAAAAAATTACTTCTCGAAGATATCTAAGATTGACGGATGATGGATAATTGTGGAAGGTGGATATTAATTAAGCTAGGGAGCAAAATAGGGGTCGAAAGAAAAATATAATAGTAAAGAAAGAATAATAAATCGAAAGAAAAAAAAAAATAATAGTAGAAAAAAGAAATAGTTGATTGGCTTGAAGTCGAGATTTAACGGCAAAATTAACGAGTTATAGCACTGTTATGCTATAGGGATAACAATAGCGTATGTTATCACATCAATTATAAAGGCGAGTTGCGGGCGGATGTCACGTCATAATCAATAGTTAACTCGTTTTATTATTTTGAAAGTTAACACAAGCTACTTATAAAACAGTGATCGATTTTATATACCACAATTTTAAGTTGTAGGATAATTTTAAACTCATAGTCCGCAGAAACATTCAAGCCGGAAATAAAGCGATGACATTGCGAGCTGAGAATAAATTTCTTAGTGTAAAATTTATTAATAAGTAAATCCCTGATATTGCGTTATCGAGATTACAATACAAAATCAACTATCACAATTCGAATCATACAAAGTAATTATTTAGATGTTGTCTCGCGTCGACAGGTACAAATTTTAATTTAGATGGGTAAAGACATTAGAACTGAAATGGGTTTCGGATGTGTGACGTTCCTAGGACACGTACTGTTTAGTAGCATAATTTAAATTTAGTAAAATCGGCTGTATTGGACATATTTCGTTTTGCGGATATAAATATTTAACCGAGGTTATCGTGGAGGTAGGCATAGTTCAAAGTTTATTAAACCCGACCTAGAGTCATAGCCTATCTTTATATGTCAGAAGAAAATAATAAATTTATTAATGGTAGATTTTAGAGTCAATAGTAAATTTATTTTCCCGAGGTGAGACCTGAAACCTAGTTCGCACTAGGCCATTCGAATACTTTAACCGGTAATGTTGATTATAATAAATATAGATGTTCGGAACTTATAATAATATTCTAATACTGCTATATTAAAATTGTTATTATGAAATTAAATAGGTTTGCTTAACAATTGGCAAATAATTATTAACTCAAGAATTTGTTTAGTACAAAGTAAATGTCTACAGGTTTAGAAATGATAGGACGAACGAAACGCGTTTTTGACTTGTGGCAAGGTCAGCGCAGACTGTCACAGCGGGATGATCTTGTTGGTTATTTATTAATATGAATTGCTAGAATTCTTAAATAATCTAGATTATTGGCATCTAATATGTACGTGATGTAATTGTAGATGATTAAAATTAGTGCTAAGGTAGGTTATTGTCGAAGTTATGACACAACCTTAAAATTGTTAGTTTTAATGTAAACTACATGTTGCATCTAGATTGTTATAAACAAACTAATTAATTGGGAGTTTTCACATATGTAGGCCGGGACATTGAGTTGATGAAATAGTGTTATCAAAATATTATTCATCACGGAAAGATAAAGATATTTTATTTGCAAGTGTGAATACAAAAGTTTACTTCGGTTAGTATTATTCGGTTCTAGTCTAGTTTTGTGGTAGCGTTTTACCTAGGGTTGTTCTAAATTATAAGTAATTAAATATTAATTGTCTGTTGCTGTCTTCTACGTTAGAGAAGGAACGGAGAAAGATAAGGGGGACTCATTTTGTTATAGTCAGCTGTATGATAGATAATCCTCCTAGTAAATATTTCTTGTGATTGCGGTAGCAACATAGAGTGTTTATAGGATGTTTTGTTCATTAACTAATTATCTTCACCGCAGCTGTGGATAGGGATGGCTAAAGTATGTGAACAGGGGTGGAGAAGATAGGTCATTATAAATTAAAATAAATACTTGAATTGCAATATGCCTGACTAAATAGTGCGAAGAGATGGAGTAACTATGTTAGAGAAATTCTCTATTGCATAATATTCGAACTTTTGACATTTTCAATTGTAACTTTAGAATTTTGATTAGAGTATTTAACTAAGCGGGTCCAACGAAGAAGGCATGCTGAAAGCGAGGTCTTTGGTCGTCTATGCACACAATAAAATTATAGATGACACAAGGGAGCATTCTTAATTGGCACTGTTAAATTAGTAAAAGTAGCTTGTTTAGGGTGTTCGAATATTTTTAGTCGCACTGGGCACAAATAGAACTTAGTTAAGCGTGTAGGGTTTATTTTGATTTACCTGGTGAAGTAATTGAATCGAAGTTTCGGAACTGTGCTGTAGAAGTGGGAATTACTCAGCACACAATAAAATTAAGTGGTTTCCATTTAGCTTCATTTCCTAAACTAGCCTTTCTTAAAGTTGCGGAAATTCTGCTGTAAGGTGGTTCCTTTGGGGGCGTCTTGTGAAGTCTAAATCAGGACAATTATACTTGACTAACCTATAGAGAGATAATGTCTTAGGCTGCAGAAACAGAGGCCATTGATGGCATTTCATTTTGGCGTGGTCAGGGGATCTCGTGTTGCTGGGGAATTTTACCATCTGGACGGAAGGCTGAAAAGTAAAGTAGAATGCATAATGAGTAACCAATTAGAGTTACAAACATTCGGGAGATTACCATCTTAATAATGTGTCTTGTGCGAGTGTAAAATTAAAATCATCTAATAAAAAAAATAAAAAATAAAAAGAAACTAGCACTATTGAATCACGCAGTTTGGAATTCAGTAAATACGAGAAGGAACTTACGATATTAATTACCATGAATACTAAGACGAAGTGTCACCTTTAATGACTTATTATTTACCGATTTGACCGATTATTAGTAATATAAAAGGTAGGAAGTTAAGTAGAGTTGTGGGGGCGGATAAGATAGTTACCGGTCTGTTTAATTTAAAAAGAAAATGATATTTTTCAAAGGTATAGGAAAGTAAGGGGATATTGACGTATTATATATTGGCAAATGAGACTAAATGTTGTCTTTCGTACATAGTAATAACTAGGGATGAGACATAGTTACTAGATAGGTTTTGGCATAAGTATTTGCTTATACGTATAGGCTCAGTACTTGTCAATTAGTATACAATGTCCAACACGTACCGGGGTATTAACAAGTATTTATCGATGACGCATACATTGACAGTTGGACGGATATACATAGCACACAAACTTCTAATAGATCTGAACTACGGGGTAGCTAGTTCAAAACTCAAGGACGTGTTTCGAGATGCGTGGCCCCTTAGAGTGAATGAGTTTTTCCTAAATATTTACGATCGACAACCTTATTGTAAGGCGTTGAGACCTCTATTTGTATGCACGGTGAGTGGGTGTCACTGCGTACCGGACGGAAGCGAGTCTAGTATTCTATCTCGGTTATTTGTAGGATTAGACATAGATGTATCTCATCTAAAATAAAGTTATAACTCTTGGGCGATGATGGTATGCCTACTGGGTTTGGTTGATATGGGGGTTTGGTTAAGATTTCTTATCCGCGTAGAGGAAAATAGGTTTCGGTTGAAAGAAGTAGCTAATTAGGGATTGTGGAGGACGCGGGTTCGATCCCTGCCTGAGGTAGACAATTGTTCCGACGTTTCGTTATCTTAGGTAATTATATAAGCTAAGATGAGATTGGTAGCGTTGAAGTATGAAGGAAAGTTTTAATTCAAATTATTAATTATTATTCATTAACCTAGTTGGAACTAAAAGACCATGACGGCGAAGTGGTTGATGCTTCACCCACGAAAGATCCCAGGTTCGATCCCTAGGTTGCAACATTTAGATGCGGAACAAGTTGTAAGAAAATACGTAAGTTAAAAGAAGGCCAGGATGACAGATGTACTTGAAATTATTCTAGGAAAATAATTTAAAGAATAGAATAATTGAATGGTTCTGAAGATGTTATAAACTTACGTCGGAATCGTCATAGAGTTGAAGAGTTTTCGCTAGGGGGCGTTACTAGACAGCGCAAGAGACTGTTATATTGATTTAAATTATATTAAGATTTGTTGTTATGATGGTAAACAAAAGGCAAATCATTATTCGGAGGTTGTGTATGATTAAAGAAATGGTAGATGTCTAAGTTATTGGGAAATATTTACCGAGACTAAGTTTACTGGGATTTCGTTTCGAACACGAGAACTGGGTATGCGATTATGATTTTGTGTCAGTTGAATAGAATGAGGGGTGTGGGCTATTTTGCAATAAGAAAGCTTATGGAGGAAGGAGTCATTAGGGATTTGGGGAGGAACTATAAATAGTAGGAATATCTTTGAGGGCTAGGATGACAATGAGGTTGGTAAGGAAGGAGGTGCTATTTTGTACTTAATTAAGTACAGGGTTTAGATATAATTCGCCGCAGATAAGAGTGGTACTTTATCTGCTTAAATTCTATCGGGGGCGGCTGTAACGGTACAGAATGAATGGTATCCGTCCGTTAGTAAGGAATGCATGGGAGTAGCACTAAAATAAATATTAATGCGTAGCACCATTAATAATAAGCATGAAAAGGGAATAATAAACTAGTTCAGAATAATGGTCAGTGGTCTAGCGCTTTATCTTTAGTTTGAATTTCGCGGGGACTGCTCTGTGTGCTCCTTGCGACATAGGCGCCGTCTAGCGTGAGTTATTTACTTGAGCTTCGCATAAGGTTGCTAGTTTGACTTCTTTATTTTGAATTTCGCGGGGACTGCTTTGTGCGTCCCTTGCGACATAGGCGCCGTCTAGCGTGAGTTATTTACTTGAGCTTCGTGTTAGGTTGGCAACGGGCTTTATCTTTATTTTGAATTTCGCGGGGACTGTTCTGTGTGGCCTTGTGACATAGGCGTAGGTTGGCAAGCCGGTAGACATGCGGGCGGGCGCCACCTATGGTCGGAATACGGAACTTTTTATAATTTCACAAAATACAGGATTATTGGCTTAAGTGGATGATTATTGAGAGGGAATTGTTAATAGAAGGCTACATTTAGATATTCAAAGATGTAATATTGGCTATCTGACGAGATTTGGTTAGATTATGGAAAAATTTTAGAATTGCGCGGCGAAAGCGGCAATGAGCGAGCGAGAGGTTGAGAAAAAGACAGAAAGAGAGGTCGGACGATAGCTCCACGTGGCGCGACGCGAAGGCGGGGGGGCATCGGGGAAACGGCTAGCGATTGGTGGAAGGGAAGAAAAGTGGACTCGCGCGGGCGTATGTTAGGCGCGCGTGGCGGGAAAGAAGATGCTTGGGAAAATTAGCGGACATTCAGTTTTGGGACGTCAACGGAGCGGTCCAACTTAAGAGTGCGGTACGACTCATACGGGAAAAATAGCGTCCGAGCTTGATAGTGCGCTAAGTGATATTCGAGCTGCGATATTAATTAAGATTTGTGAAATTGAAAGTTATTAATAAAGTAAACTATTGCGATCGCAACTCGAATCCGTTAACAGAATGAAGTATTCTGGGGTACATCGGCGGAAACGAGTCACGGTGACAACAAAACCCTATGTACCTTTCAACAGACTTCGGTCTGGATGATCTTTGATTGTATTTAATAAGATCGGCGTTTTACACTATTACGCTAAACAATACACTATCTTCGACGGAGTAATGGGGGAGAGACAGTTGTCTCCCTAGTGAAAGTTGAAGATAGGTCAGACACCATTTAGCTGGAGGTAGACCCGTATGACCCAGTCCAATCTCGAGTCTATCTCCATACATACAGTGTAGTGATAGGAAAATAACACACTGAGTATACTGGCTCGACTGATAGAACATTTAGGAGTTAGTTGCTTTCAGGGGCAATGCGACTCTCACCACACACCACGAATTTAAATTAAATGAGGCTTGGCCTAGTTTGCAAGGTACACAAGAGGGACTGTTAGTTCGACAAAATATAGGCATTTTCAAGTGAGGAAAGTTGTAGGAATCTATAGGTAGGCGGATATATATATGGTTAGTTATTAATTCAGACTAATAAGGCAGGGATAATTAAGTTACGGCGCTAAATAAAATTATGATGAAGTGATGTGGGTCCTAGCTAGGCAAGTAATCTGTTACCGCAGGCCGGTAAAATTCTAATTGTTTTCCTAAAGTTGTTACCAATTAATTATTCATTTTAAATAATTAACAGAAGTATGATAATATCGTACCATCATTACTTTGGAGTACCTAAAAGTCTAGACTGGTTTTCTATTACAAGAAAAATACTAAAAAGTTATAGCAAATAAGCTTAGTCGTACTGTGATGTTTGATTTCTAACACTGATATGACCAAACAGGCATTTGTTAGCTTTCCCTGGGATGCAATACGATCTCACATGGCTATACTCTTCAAAGTATGGAAAATTTTACATCCGATACCTTAGCAAAAATAAGCTGATACAAACTGAACAACTAAAACCAGTTTAGAACCTAGGATAAGTCGTTGAAAGAAGACATTGCAAGCTATGAGCTTCTAATAATCTGAAACATAGAAATAATTGATTGATAACAACCAGCTAATTAGCCTGACAATGGTCTACTAATACCATTTGAATAGACCTCTTAAGATATGTAAGTACTTACTTCTAATAATATGAAACATAGAAATATTTGATGGGAACAATCTAATCAATCAGACTAATACCTAGTACAGTCTAATTTATACTTATTAAAGTGAGTAAAAGATAATTTCTAAATGTAATTTATTTAATGATTAACAGTGATAATTAACTACCTACTAAAGGTATACTAACTATGATTTAGTAGTCTATCAAATTAACCACTCAGTCTGAGAGACAGAGGGTGTAAGTTAATGGAAAAATAATTAACTACATTCACTCCCTAAAAGTCAGGGATGTTGAATAAATTAGGCATCTTTCAATAAACTTGAGATGTATTTATACTTTATAAGATCTGTATAATGAACACTAAGAGTAATCCAAAGTAATTTACTTCAAATGATAGTATTCTATTTCAGTTCACTTCCTAAAGTCAAGGATATTGAATGAATTAAACATCCTTTAATAAACTTAAGATGTGATAATCTGCCAATGCAGCCAATCCAATGTAGTTATATTGGAGCTTTACAGGACTTGTATAATAAATACTAAGAATAAATAAAAGTAGTTTTACCTGTATTAATAGCATTCTACTTTAGCCACCGCCTGAGTTGGCGTTTTATTAAATTATCCACCCTTTACGGAACTGAATATAAGTTATTGCATTGAATAATTAAGTTCTTAATGTGAAAAGGATATTTGGATGATAGCAAGCCTTGAGATAAACTCTATTGATTTATGTGGAATAATAAGAATTTAAATTGCTAACACATAGTGCATAATGTAAAATGAAATTAAATTTGAGGAGAGATGTAAATTCTCAGTTAAAGAATTAAAGGCACAAGCTAATAATTAAAGTTAAAGCCAATGTGTCGGAACTGTAATTAAACCATGAGATGTACAGTACGCTATGGAGCGGTGGTGGGGCTCATAAATTGCACCAGGCTTCTTATGTATCATGCTACTGATAATAAATAATAATACCTACAAGCTAAGCTATCATCTGATTACCTTTGAGTGGTTACAAATCTTCCCCGCAGCTGCAGTGAAGGATTTAGGTCACAGTTCAGACGGAGTCATTGCTAGGCTACACATATTTATGTTAGGATTTATAGACTGGTAGGTAATTAGGTCAGGAGTAAATAATTTAACACAGGGATAAGCCAATTACTAAACTTTCACGAAAGAACTTGAGTTACTTAAATGCGGTTAACAACGGAGGGTTCACTAGACGATCTGGCCAAAATAGTAGTTATTATAATATTACATTGCTTGACTGAAATTCACTGCAAATAGAATTAAGCTATGCTAAGGTTTCATCATCATACAAACAATACGCACTAAACAAAAACTCCAGACACAACCATTAGATTGTAGATAAATTAGGTTAATTAGTTTTAAGAATTAGATAATAAGTTAAGTTAAGGTAAAGCGGCGATGATGTGTGTATGTATTATAAGCTAGCTAGGCATATAGGTGTGAAAGGCATTAGATTTAGGTTTAGATTAGGTATAGATTTAGGTTTAGATTTAGGTGTAGCAATTTAATAAAAAGGGGGGGGAGGTTACATGTTTACTCGCTGCGAGGCATAATGGCGTCTATATCAGATTATGTCACAGCGCATTACCGGCGGAGACACTCATTTCTTCCCGAGACGGGGCTAGAACTTGTCCAACTTATAATAACATTGGGTGTGGAGGCAAGCAGCTCGAGGACTATATCATTCTTATGTGCTAACCGCTTTGATGGAAACTTCGAGCGTTCCATCAAGATTTCCAGAAGGATTTTCAAACGGCAATGCGGCTTAAAGGGAACGAAGGGGCTTTAGTTTATGTAGAAATGTCCGACGGCGATTGCACATCCAATAACAATGTTCATAATAATACATTTTAAGAATGACATGAATTTTGTGAGGAAAAATAAAATTCTTACATTTATTTATTAATGGTTTCGTTTTTACCCCTTCATTCTTTATGGCTTGTATCTTTTATTGAGCACACTTTTCTACACTATTATTTTATGTTGATTCATAGAAACATGACCCAAGAAAAATAAAAATAAACTTAAAATTATAGCTTATTAAACACTGTTACTTTATATTTATGTCCACACTGTGGTCACGGGAATATACGTATAAAAGTTTTTTTTATTTATTTACTACGGATAAGCACCTGATGGGTAAGTAACAATAAGGCCGAAGGTGGAAGCGCGCTTCACCCGGAATCCTCAATTACTGAGGAACTGATGGGTATCGTATCGTATCTCTTAGCTGCGGGAACAAAACAACGCTATTAACATTGTTGTTATAACGCCAGCTGTAGTTCCGTACAGAGTCTCGTAGCGGTGAAAGAATACTACCACCCCCTCTCTCCCATTGGGTGTCGTAAAAGGCGACTAACGGACTAAAGGCTGCACATACGTCCATCAGCATAGAGCGGCGATGGGCTCACTACCTGTGACGCTGAGCATATGTGCAGTCGCTATTTGGCGAAAAGTGCCATGTGTGCCCATTGCCTAGCTTCGGACTAACCCTTCGGGTATGTATGTGTACTTTAGATAAGATGTTGGTAGCTAGCCACGCAGCCGGCTAGCCAAGTGTTTTCATGTACTTAGTTTAAAGTCAAAACTCCCCATTGTACCTTTAACACTTAGAATGCAACGCCATTTGACACAATAGAAATTCTATGCGTTAAGACACGTTGACTCGCGGGCGCAAAATATCAAACATATGACGTTATATCCTAGTGTTTACGTACGAAACGCACGTGCGGTGTGGAACGCTTCGATATCACGTCATTATGTTTGATATTTCGTGACCGCGCCCGCCACCGCGCCCGCTAGTCAACGTGAACAAGCACTATGCAAGTGTGCGGCTGCAACAGAAAGTTTAATAACAGGGTTCATTAAAATGTCACTTTTATGAGAACCTAAGTATACGGTAACTGCTTACAGTCAGGCGGACCTAAGGCCTGATTGCCACCATATTAGTGTAATTATTTCTATTTTTATAGAAGTTGAAATTCAATGAGGTTTATTTACTAAGAATAGAACTTAACTTTCTTCCAGCCTTTACTGTGCTGCTGCTGGGATAAGGCTGCCCCCAAGTCCTTCCATCCATCTCGATCCTGACCCTCCTCATGACAGGGCTGGTGTGCATTCAGACCGTCTAGACTTCATAATGTATGACACAAAAACCACCACACGCATCTTTTCTTGGAGCACACACTCCTCCACTTTCACAATAATTATTTTAAATAACACTATCGTGACCAAAACACTATGTGATAACAATTATGTCGTGACCAAAACACTATGTGATAACAATTATGAGCCAGTGTTTGGCCAGCCAGCCCGCAGAGCCTTCACCTTGTATCGATTGACAGCGCTCAATTCACTTCATCGTAAATGCAAACCGGTTGTTGCGATCTATTTTTGTCGTCCGCCGCAATGATTTATCGCTGAAAAGTCGACAGGTGATAACTGTGGCTGACGAGCTTACGATAGCTTGAACACTGATTGGTAATAGGATTTTCTATGTTAGAAGATGGAACGCTGTATATGGTAACTATTGGTAAAACAATACTATATTTGTTAAGGTACAAAAGTGGACAACTGATAATAAAAATGCAAAACAGAAAGAAAATAAAGTAAATAAATAACTTTCTACGGTTACACCAATTATCTAGCCCATGTTAAACTTCTTTTAAAACTTGTTTAATTGGTTAAACTAGATATCGGCGACGAATAACAGGCAGACGAAGTCTCAGATGCGCTTACAAAGTAGGGCCTCAGCAATCTAGATGATCGCTATGTGAAAACTGCCTTGCAGAGGTATTCTCAGAGCAGTATTCTCAGGTGTTCTCAGAGTAGTATCATCATGAGGTTCTTATTATCAATAGTGTAAATGAGTAAATGGCCACCATGCTAGACAAAACTAGAACGCTAAGGATACCAATTTTCAGGATCTGTGATAAAAATGCAGCTTTTTTCCATAGTACAGACGCCAGAAGGTGCCCTATACTGTCACCTCTTAGAGCAATATTACTTTAATCTTACAATACAAAGTCGAGGAATTTGCGTAGTAAGATTAAGGTAATACTGCTCTAATAAGAGGTGGTGGAAAGTCCCCAGGTCTTGCACAAAAGATCCCAATGGGTCGACGAGCAACTACGAGAGGGAGACCTTTGCAGGCCCCACTAGATAAGAAAAAATAAGATAAGTCCCTAGGTCAACCGACCACAAAATGTCAAATTTCTTCTCACCAATTATCTAGCCCATGTTAAGCTTCTTTTAAAACTTGTTAAACACATTGGCGGACAGTATTAGTCAATAGTCAAAATATATTTATTCAATAAACTCAATTAATAAGTACTTTGAAACGTCCAAATATTTTTTAACCTACCACCCATTCAGGACATCATTTTTTAACTGTGGCAAAGAACGGGCGCAAGAAACCACAGCGCACAGAAGCAACGACATTTACAAAATATATATATATTATATGTCGTTACCAGGTCACAAAATACAAAATATGAATTTGAATGTAAATAGTTTAATTAAATATGGTGCTCTATATAAATTAATTATAGGCAATTAGAAATAGCTGTTGGAGTAGGTACTTGGAGCATTTCAGACCCAAGCTGTTTTGTCTTCTGTATAATCCGACACTTTATAATAAGCTTTTTTATAAAGCTTTTCTTTGATTTTGATTTTAAATTTATCAAGATCTAATTTCTGAATATCATTTGGTACTTTGTTGTATAATCGTACACACAGACCCTTAAAAGAATTATTTATTTTATGGAGCCTAGTATAAGGCACTGCTAATTTGTTCTTACTTCTAGTATTTAATTTGTGAATATCACTGTTTTTTGAAAACATTTCAATATTTTTATGAACATACACAAGATTTTCATAAATATATTGTGATGCAACTGTCATTATACTTATATCCTTAAATCTCTCTCTGAGAGAGTCACCAGCCTGTAGGTTATATATTGCTCGAATAGCCCTCTTCTGCAGCACAAAGATAGTTTGAATGTCGGCAGCATTTCCCCACAGTAAAATGGCGTACGACATTACACTATGAAAGTAACTGAAATAAACTAATGTAGCTGTATCAACGTCAGTTAACTGACGGATCTTCATTACTGCATAAGCCGCAGAGCTAAGTCTATTCGACAATTTAGCTATATGTGGGCCCCACTGAAGCTTGGCATCCAACGTGATGCCTAGAAACACAGTGGTGTCCACAGGATTCACATTCTTATCTTTAATTTGTACACTAGTTATTACCTGCTTAACATTAGGCAATACAAATCTTACACATTTGGTTTTTCCCTCGTTTAATAGCAAGTTATTAACACTAAACCAGTGAACAATCTTTGAGACCGCATTATTCACATCGTCATAATTTGGGTGTCGTCGTTTCACTTTGAATAAAAGTGAAGTATCATCAGCAAACAATACTATCTCATGACTGTCTTTTACAAAATAAGGTAAGTCATTAATATAAACCAAAAACAAGAATGGACCAAGTATTGAACCCTGCGGAACTCCCATTTTAACCACTGATCCCGGAGATCTTTTACCGTTAATGTCGACCTTTTGAATCCTGTTACTCAAGTATGAGATCAGAAGGCTCAAAGAAGCATCCCTAATTCCATAGTGGTTAAGCTTCCTGACCAAAGTTTCATGTAAAACACAATCAAAAGCCTTGGATAAATCACAAAATACCCCTAGGGCATCCTGTGATTCCTCCCAGGTATCAAATATTTGGATTAAAAGCTCAACACCGGCGTCAGTTGTAGAGCGACCCCTAGTAAAACCATATTGTTTACAATGTAAAAGTTTATTTTTATAAAAATGAATTTGCATTTGATCTAGCATTAACTTTTCAAAAATTTTACTAAATGTGGGTAGCACAGAAATAGGTCTAAAGTTAGAGGGGTCAGAAGTGCTACCTGATTTAAATAATGGAATTATTTTACTATATTTCATGAGGTCAGGAAAAACACCACAGTCAATGCATTCATTAAATATGCAAGCTAAAACTGGAGCTATTGTCATAATTACAGATTTAGCGACGTCCACGGAATTACCCCAAAGATCAGCAGTTTTCTTTTTATTGAGAGTGTTAAATGTTTTTATTATATCTATAACACAATTTTTTTGAAAACTGAAATTATTTTCACAATCTTTAACATTCTCCTTCAAAACAGATTCAGCTACAGTGGGGGAGGAAATCAAGGCTTTTGTAGTTGAAACTGGAATGTCAGTAAAAAACCTCTCAAATGCTGCAGCAACATCAGCATCAGAAGTCAAGGTTTTATTATCACAATTTAAATTGTACTCATTATTACGACTTTTGACCTTTCCTGTTTCACTATTTATAATATTCCATGTCATTTGCATTTTGTCATTACTATTCTTAATCTTAGAACTCAGATAGTTTGCCTTGGCTAATCGACATACTCTTTTGAATAACTTTGAATAATTTTTAACATATAATTTGAAGTCATCGCTGGTGTTATAGTTGCGTTCACCATAAAGTTCATAAAGGCGTTTCCTACTTCTGTGAATACCAATTGTAGCCCATTCATTAAAAGTTACAGTACCACTAACTGAGATCTTTTTTGGAATAAAAGTTTTATTAAATTCTGAACAATAAATGTTAAAAAAATTATTATAAAAGACATTAGGGTTGTCATTGTATTCTAAATAATTTAATTTTGTATCTAGATTGCTTTTAAAGCGTTCCAGCCGACCTGCAGTTTTTGGTACAACAGTGATATTCTTTTTCGTCACTTGTTTACGCTGGTGTGGAAAGCTGACCATTTGGCCACAATGATCAGAGTCCAGGTTATTAATAATTTGCTTAGCCAGTGGTTTTACATTTGTATATATGTTATCAATACAGGTGGCCGAAGTGGCAGTTATTCTTGTCGGCTCCAAAAATAAATGATTCAAGTTGTATGATAGAAATAGGTTTTTAATTTTAGTTGACATCGTGGAATTTTCTAACAAATTAATATTAAAATCCCCGCAAACAATTATTGTTTTACCTACATTACGGACTTTATGTAATGCCTCATCCATAACTTTTTCGAAATAATCATATGATGCTGAAGGAGGTCTGTACACACTTAATACAACAAACTGCTCCAACTCCACACAAGCTATTTCTATTGTTCGCTCAACCGAGAGGCTCACTATGTCTTTGCGTTCCTTTAATTTAAACTTCTTACTAACAATAATTAAGGAGCCACCATGTATTGCATTTCCTCGACTGAACGAACTTCCTACCAAATGATTCTTAAAATTGAACATGAACTGATGGTCTTTAAGCCAGTGTTCTGTTATGCAAAGAATATCAATTTTATTACAGTTCATGAACAATTCAATCTCCAAATCTTTGCCCATCATTCCTTGGATGTTCTGGTGGACAATGTATAAAGATTGTACATTTTTTAAATTTAATATTTGACATGGGCTTTTGCTAAAGCTATTTTTACATTCATTTAATTTCATTTATTTAACAAACATTTCGCAAGAGTTTTCCTCTTTTGTCATATAATTTAATTTAAATAATTAATTGGAATGTCAGTAGAAACACTACTGACGTCTATGTCAAATATACATTGCTCAACAGAAGCAACTTGTTTAGCCAAGTTTTTGGCTGACGTTTGAATACAATAGGATAGCGATAAAGCTATTTGTCGCTTAAAATAATTTGGCAGATAATAACTATCTCTTGTCAAATAAAAATTACTAACATAATTGTTAGTGTCAATTAAATGCATTATGTCATTTTTGCAAAATAAATGTAATGTCAGGTTAAGCTTATGTCTAATAGAATTTTCCTCCTGTGGCAAACTACTACAATAAGGTAATGTAAACAATATAATTTTCTTTACAATTAACTTATTCAAACATTCTAAACATTTTAGAAGGCTTGTTTTGTTCAGATTACCTCTATTACCAACAAATAATAATAAGGTGCTATTGGGTTTATATTTATGTTCTACAGCTTTTTTCAAAATATGTTGATAAGAAGCACCCGGTATACAATAATTGATAACTGAATGTCCCAAGTCAGATAACAACCGACCCATGTTTTTACCAAATTCATCACTAAATATTACCAAGTCACTATTACAATCTGTCTTACATGGAATCTGGTTGGTTGGTATAAGTTGTGGTACATTTTTAATTGTGCACTGAGTAAGGGAACCTTTGGAAGAAACATCAATCAATTCGACAGAGGAAGAATCACATGGGATTGATGAACGGCTTGGTAACTGTTTACATTTACAATTACTTGTGAGTGAATCAATCCCTTCATTGTTACCATTACACAGGACTACCAGTTCATCAATGGCCAACATGTGTTCTTTTATTTGACCTTGTGAAAGATCATAATGCTTAGTAATAGATATAAGCGAGTCCTCTAGGTGTGCAATTTTAGTTTGTAGAATTTGTGTATCATTTTTATATTTTAAATTTTTATTGTGTAGTTGTGACGAGTATATATCTAATTTGTCAATTAAGTACAATCTTTCTCTATTTAATTTTACATTTTTAATAAAAAATTTGTGCTTCTTAACTAATTTTTGCGTTTTCTTAATGTACTTATTTATCTTAATATATTTTTTTAGTTTATTTTTGCTACAGCCAACAATCTTCACAGAGTGGTTGCTATTTTTATTTTCCTCACATGGAAGATCTAAAGTGACAGTGGGCTGACTGCTAGCTGTCGCAGAAACCATGGAGGGGGCACAGACAAGCAACTCATCGAACAAGCTTTGATTTAATGAGGCAGTCATATTAAGTTTATTCCAGACACAATAAAAGTTTTTTTTGTTATAACTGCTATATAGCAGTCTAGTGTCCGCCAAAGTGTTAAATGGTTAAACTAGATACCGACTAACCATACAGACGTTGTTTCCCATACCACTTTACGATGCGTGGTACGGTGGCTCGCCTGATGATACGTGGTTGCCTTAGCCTAATGATGTTTACAATACTAGAGATGTCACTCACGCGCAATCCTCTGCCATAGTCCACTTTTCACCAAATAGCGACTGCACGTGTGCTCAGCGTTACAGGTTATGAGCCGATCGCCGCTCTATGATTTTGGATGTATATGCAGTCTTTAGTCCGTTAGTCGCCTTTTACGACACCCAAGGGAAGAGAGGGGTGGTAGTATTCTTTCACCGCTAATACGCGACACGGTTAACCTTTAAAAAGTAAACCTTTTAAAACCATTTTTTCCATTTATTTATTTATTTATTTATTTATTAAGGACTTCCAACAAGACTTGTATCAATACATTATAAAAACAAAAAACAATCAAAACTTATAGCTAAACACAAATCTTACTTAAAGGAAGCCACAGCATGTACTAATAATCTAAAGCTAATAACAGCTAATAAAGCTAATAACCTAATACATGAAAACAACTTACATTTAGGTACAATTAAAAAATAAATAAATAATCATTAAAAATAAAATTAAAATCATTGAAAATTAAAAAAAAAATCGAATTGAATATTAAAATTGAAATACACTAAAACTTTCAAATTCATTATTAAAACATTACAATATAAAAACATTACAATATGAAAATAATAATAATAATTGTTAATTAAAAATTAAATCCAAATTCACTTTAAACATTGAAAGCAAGTCATCGCTACAACTGATGGGTTTAGGCTTAATAACCACGCTTGTCAAATGCGGGTGGGTGATCACAAACCGGGTTTGTGATCACCCAGCCCGGGTTTATCAAACCCGGGCTATGCGTAGCGAACAATCCGAACACACACTTTGCCCGACCTGGGGGGTTACTCTCGAACGTAAATTCAATCTTAATACAATTCCAATGCGATTAATATGTATCGATATTGGGATGAGTAAAGATAATTCCGGAACGCCATCTCGATAATAATTTGTTCAATCAATTTTCACGCAATTTAATTCCAATGACATTTTTTAGATTTGTGATTGGAGATTGATTAATGCAATTCTGTTTCAAGAGTAGCCTACCTGGAAATTGAACCCTGGACCTCGGGTTATCGGGCTGAACCCCCCTCTTACATCAGGTGTCATAAAAGACAAGGTCTAAAGACTGCACATCCATCCAACAGCATAGAGCTGCGATGGGCTCACCACCTTGGCCGTGTGCAGTCGCTATTTTGTGGTGAAAAGTGGACTGCTTTTGCTGTCCTCATTGCCTCTGACTAACCCTTCGGGGATAATAGTCGTGATTATATGTATCACAAACCCGGGCTATGCGTAGCGAACAATCTGAACACACATTTTGCCCGACCTGGAAATTGAACCCTGGACCTCGGGTTATCGGGCCGACCGCTAAGTCAATCGGCCACTGAGTTCAACCTTCTAAAACCATTTGTTTTTCGTTTGCAGAAAAAAATTATTAAAATATTTCGGCACTAATATCAATATTTAGTATTCTTGATTCCCCATCTCAACAATTTTCGAAGGTCTTCCAATAATATCAACCGTTCATTCTATTTAATCTACCAAATGGAACGTCAGTTACACAAGCATAAAGAGAGTAGAGAAAAATGATGTTGCCTACCGTTAACAATTTGTACGAAGTACGTAAAGATTTTCTTGTGGAACATAGTAGTCGCATTTATCAATCTAAGGAGTAGTAAATCAGACGCGCCGCTGAGGTCATACATTTGAGCTCAAGGCTACCGTAAAGACAATTGGAGACTGAGCAATAATCATAGTGGTTAAACCACCGATTTCGGTATGTATTTATTTTATTTATTTATTTATTTATTTATTAGGACAACCAACTAGACAAACACTGATACGAGTAAAAATTGTAGAAACAAACATAAACTTAAAGCTAAGTGTCATCTTACTTACAGGTTGCCACGGCATGCAAAGTAGACTATAATTTACATTTTAAACAATCAACATTTTTATTTATAATACCTAATAATGTAAATACTGTTCCACTGCATGGCAAAGGCCTCCATCATTGAAATCAAGTCATCGCTACATTGGCTACTTGACAGTTCTCGGAAAAGTATTTTAAAAATTACAAACGCCTATTTTATACCCCTTACAATATTTTTTTTCTCGAAAAAGCATTATTTAATAGAGAAAGACACTTTGAGTGACGTCACGCTTCAATAAACAAACTAATTTTATCTTGAAACCTTACAGATAGTTTTTGTTTATTTTTTGAAATGTGATTTCACACGAAGCTTAATCATGGTCGCCCGTGTTTCGGGTCTTGTAATCCGCAGATAAAAAATCGCAAATTAATTTTGTAAAACTAAAATGTTTACAAATTATCTTAATAAAAAAACTATTGGATACTTGTTGTTAAATTATAAACTACCATATCCGACATATTTAATACAACTGTCAAATAGCCAATTGATGGGTTTATTACGTCCATGGTTTTGGCCATGGATATATTACGTCCATGGTTTTGGACATGGATATTACGTCCATGGTTTTATCTTAATCACCAATCAATGCGGGTTGGTCATCACAAACTTGGGCTGTGCGTATACCTATATTTTACTGTGTATAATATTTATATAATGTGTACTCAGTTACTTAAGGTTTAGTCTAAGTAAAGTAAGCCCAGATGGGTTTTACTATCTTTTTTGAGCCTGTCACCATTGCAATAATTTTAGAGGCATTGTTGTGTTCAGATAGCTGGAGATGAGATCGCCAGTTCCTCAGTTGTTCAGGCTTCTGATTAACTGCGCTTACGTTCACGTATCGACAGGTAAGATGAATGCGAAGCTCTTGTAATTTTCACATTCTACGTTGTAAAATATATAAAAAAATCCTCTGTTTTTCACGTGGCGAGCCCGTGAGCTGTAAAGACAGTAAACTCGCGCTCACTTCGGTACCCCCAAGTGCTGATCAAAAGTAAGCTTTGTGACATTAGCATAAAGTCGAATTTAACGAATGCAGATTTGATGATGACATGCTTGATACGTAGTACGAAGGAGTTATCAAATCCACATTATCTAAATTCGACTCTTGGTTACGTAACAAAGGTATTTTTTATCGGAACGATCGAGCTTTAGAGAATTGACATGCTGGTCACGCCCTCATTAATATCATGTAAAGATAAATTTTATTGGTAAAAGTATATCTATATAAACAAGTATTGTGAATTCTAACTAATATTAATGCGAAAGTTAGTTTGTTTATTTGCTTTATTTCGCTTTCACGCTTAACCCGCTTAACCGATTATGATTAATTTTAGAATAGAGATAGTTGGGTCCCTGGAGAGGGTTATAAGTTACTTTTGCTCGGGAAATTTAAATTAACGCTAGCAAAGACAAGGGCAATATAAAGTGGGCAAGGCTGATTTTTTACAATCGTTTCTCAAAGGCCGCGGCCTGATCTTGACATTTGGACTATAGGAAAAATGTCAGATTCAGTCTACTAGGCAAAACGCGACTCAGAGTTAATGTTTTCCGTCATACCAACATACAAGGCATCAATACAAAACAGTATTCAAAGTTGAGTCTTAAATGTTATGTTTCTGTCTTAAAGTATTGGAGAATAAGTGCGAACATCTGTTTTAGACATTGTCTAACATTAGACATATTTTTCTAGAAAGTCTAACTATCCGATGTACGTAGCGTCGTACAAAGAAGTCCCCTATTCTAATTCCGTCAGTGAGTTCTCGATTATCGCCCTTTGTCTCCGCTCAAAGGGCCACTTGAAAAGCCTAGTTAGGAACTTCCCCCGCTCACAACTCTTAACGTTTTTAATAAACGACTCTCGTGAAATCTTTTCAGGGGTTGCTGGAGTCTTTGAGAGTTGATTTGCATTCTAAATATTCTCAAGTTGAAACTTGCCCGTGAGTGATTATCAGTTTTATTTAAATCTAAATGTTTGCTGCGATTCTCGTTTGACAACTTCTTCTTCGTCTCGGTGACTGTTAATTTGCCATTTCCATTTAGCTTTCTGGCAAGTTGCCAAGTCAATATAGACTGAATTGTATTGTATAAACCTCTTTTTTTATTTGTATTCGTGTATAATTAATAACACGTTGAAAGACATCAATTAACAACGACACAGTCGGAACAACAACAATAATCTAACATTAATACATATATGTATACATACATATAATCACGACTATTATCCCCGAAGGGTTAGTCAGAGACTAGGCAATGAGGACAGCAAAAGCAGTCCTCTATTGTAGTCCACTTTTCACCGAATAGCGACTGCACATGTGCTCGTCGTGACAGGTAGTGAGCCCATCGCCGCTCTAAGCTGTTGGAAGTATGTGCAGTCTTTAGTCCGTTAGTGGCCTTTTACGTCACCCGTGGTAGTATTGTTTCACCGCTACGCGACATGGTAATCTAACATTATTTTGCATTCTCTTGCATATGTATTTAGATAAAGTGGTGGTAGATAGCCAGGCGTACTTGAAACACCACTAACTAAACCGAACCAAAAAAAACCCTATCCTGCTGCATAGCTGTCGTTGTCCGCTACTTCCTACCTGAGACTATTATGTTTATGTATGTGTAATTATTATGTATTATATATTTATGTATAAATAATTAAAATATGTGTGTGTATTTATTAAACACTATTGTGTATTCATTTTATAATATTGTTTTATTTTATTTTTTTTCATTTTTTTTCTGCTTTTTGTTGTGTAAGTAACTAAATATGTTTTCAATGTTTGCACCTCCGATCTTAGAGTGTATTATAGTTCTCTCCATCCGACTGGTTGTCTGGCAGAAATCGCTTTCAGCGATAAGACCGCCAAATTGTAACATTGTTTTACTTTTTTTTTGTTTGCTCTTTTATGTAAATGTTTGTGTTATTATGTTACATTAAAAGTATTATCTATCTATCTATCTAAACCGAGTACAAACGTGTACTCGCTTTTACAATAAAAGAGTTATAATATGTTACAATACCAAAGTAAGATCTAGTACCTACCTACCTACTGCCAACATATTGTAACTCGTGGTCTCTTGACGTTTATTTTTTTTCATCATCAGCCTATTAACGTCTAACTGCTGGGCACAGGCCAGACGACGTTCTCACCTATAATAATATACTGTTCCACCGTCAGGCTTCATCATCGAAATCAAGTCCTCACTACAATTGGTGGGTATTAGCATCAATTTGTTATGAAGGGTTGAAATACAGGGTTAATTTAGGACCCCCCCCCCCCCCCCCCGCCAAAAGTAAATATGGGGTAAAAAAGTAATAATAAAATATTTGACGTAAAATAATCAATGTTTTCTTTTTTTGATTACAATTATTAAAAAAAGCAGGCAAAAATGCTTTTTATATTCTATAGTTCTAGGGTGCGTGCGCTCACCCTCACGGTCAAAGCGACCGACGGACGGCGCAGCGCGCTGTCATTGGTGCACGGGGTGAATATCATCACGCGCATGCGCGTAGATAACCGCGGTAGGCCACGCGCAAGGTGACAATAATTTTAATTATCTTAGGGAATAGTTGAGTCAAAAATGTAAAAAAAGTAATGTGTTTTTATTTCATTATTTTGTTTCGTTGTAAATTCAGGGCCCTGTCTGCCTTTACTAATCTACAAAAAGGTTCGCAATAATTGAATAATAGTTACCTGTAATCATTGTTGTTAAATGATCGGGTTTCCAAAAACATTAGTCATTGTGACTTGTTAGACTATAATCCATTTTTCTTCATATTAAAGACATGGAGCCTTGGCTGATACAGTTCTAGACACATTTTCTTGCATTTTCAATTAATACACCTTTCTAAATCAGTTTTGGCAAGACTTAAACTTAAATCTAAAGATATCAACGTAATTTGTGTTTACGTTTTGTATTTGACATAACGCCAAAGATAAAATGACAGCCACCGTAGCGACAGCTAGCGGTAGCGGAGCGAAGTTGCAGTCAGCTTTTAGTTTCACTTATAAAGATTCAATTTTAGAAATAGCCGATACAGTTCCGATAATAAATTACACAATAAATTAATATATATTATATTTACTTTAAGTAATTAAATTAAATTCAAACAAATCCGGAAATGGAATTATTTTTTCTATAAGGACTTTTATCTAGAACATTCGATTGTTATTAATATTTTTTATATGGATATTGTCTCTGCCCGTACGGGTTACCAGAGAGGAAACTAATACTCCCTAACATTAAGACATGGTAATTAGTTTAAATTTAAAAAAAAAACGCAATTCAGTTTGCTAAACGTTAAATTATCCACAGTTATTGTAGTTAGACGGTTGACAGATTCATTCTATGTCAGAACGAGAGGTGAAAACGTCATATTTGACGTTGTGATAGTTTGAAGGAAAAATTCTCAAGGAGCCACCATGTTATTTATTTCCAAGTTTTCGGGAAGATTTCCTAGGCTGGCCTTCGATTTATGACACTTCCGGCTAAAGGAAAGTTGCAGAGACACGACGCCGAAATGATTCATTCTCTGGCGTGAGTTGGTGCTATGTGTTGAGATCGATTTACTGAGGGATTCCGTGCCCACGAAGTTCCTGTCGCCGGCAGCCACGCGCCACGATAAGATATCACAGCGCGTGCTTCGAGAAGCCCGTCTCGCCGCCAGGATTTAGAGCTGGGCCCTAAAGCCTGGACGCGAGACCTGTTTCTTCGGGGTACCAGCGGCCACCTGCTGTACGGCGAAAAGACACCGCCTAGCGGATGTGCAGGCGTTGACGGTTTCTTTTTATTTTAGAACTTTCTAAAATTTTCATCTGAATACTAAAATTTTTTAAGTAGGGTATCATACCCACTCTCTCCAACTTGCAAGCGTTGGTAAACTTACCAACCTTTTAAGGATCTGCGAGTTCGACCTGTGTTGTGAAGTTGCATGGTAACGTCGACTGCAGATTCGGATCGACTATACGATTCTGACGCCCATAAATATTAATTGTTTTTGGTATAACCCCACGGTTCTCTAGTTTATTGGCTTTAAACGTTTGATGGTTTTTATACGGTTAATCTGAATAAAACATCTAATTTAATATTTTTATAGACGGAGTAATTTAATTTTTTATTTCAACATCATACTCCGGAAGGTACTGGTTTTATCCCAACCACCCACGACCATAGCTCTTACCACTGAAATATTAGCTGGCTGGTTAGGTAGTAGAAGGAACAATAATATAAAATTTATTTCAAATTAAAATTATCATCGACCCTTCGCCATCGCTGGGTCACTTTTGACTCATAAGATTTTCTTGTGTTTTAGGGTCTGTTATAGTTTTGTAATAAGGTTTAGATTAATTTAAACAGTAAATTATAGTTGACAAAATTATTAGAAAATTTATTGGAATTTAATTTGAGATTGACCCTTAGGGTCAATTTCGACCGATAGTTTTTTTTTTGTTATTTTCGGCTTAATAAATTAAAATGAGTAAGTAACGTAAATGATTACTACCTAACTTAATATAAGGAAAAAATGTTACTAACCCCCTCTTTAGATAAAAGTAGTGAAATAAAATTAATTATTTTATTTTATTGTTATTAAACAAAATTTAGGTTGTGTGTTTGTTGACAATATACTGCCTAGCTGTTGAACATTTTATGGTTTTATTTTACAACACCCACTGAAGCTTGCGTTTGGGATTTTCTTCTTTTTCCCCAAAAGGGACAAAATCAAAAATGTAACAATTTGGATGTACTGCTGCTAAAGATCGCGTAAAAAAAAATTGGCGGGGGGGTCCAAAATTAACCCTGTATAGGTTACTTTACTTACGTAAGTGCTTGCAACAAAATGTCAAAGTTATTTTCTAATGTTCTATTTTGAGCATTATTTATTAAAGTTTACCTAAAAATTACTGTTCGCCCAAGAACATAATATAAGATCCTATCATAAAGAAGAAAGCGCAGAATTATTAAGTCTTTTAAATTTAACCGCCTCTGTGGTCTAGTGGCTAAGCTACCTGTTTCAGACCCAGAGGTCCCGGGTTCGATTCCCAGCGGGGGGTACATCTTTGTGTGCTCGGTTTGGTTGGTGGTAGGACTGTTAAGTCCGCCTGGCTAGCTAACACCATCTTATCTAAGTCTGTCGCCATAACAACGATGTTTATAGCATTGTTGTGTTCCGGCAGTTTGAGATAAGATAGCCAGTTCCTCAGTGGTTGAGGATTCCGGGTGAAGCGCGCTTCCACCTTCGGCCTTATCGTCACTTACCATCAGGTGAGATGAAGGCCAAGCGCTTACCCGTTGCCAATAAAAAAAATTAAAAAAAATTGTGCATCAATTCATTGCTTCGTTGGTATATTCATTACTTCATTCAGTCATACAATCTATTATTTATATATTAATTGAGTCAGATATTCATTCCTTCGTTTTTTAATATATCCTCGTCTACCCAGCATCTAAACGTTCCGCCAATGCAGCTGCCTAAGCTAGACAAAAAGCCATCGTTTCTTACGGCAGACTGACGACCCGGCGATACACTTGCAGCCGGAAAAAAGTGAACTGAGCCGGTGACGTCACGAGCACGCTGTGTAGCGCCAGCCGGCGCTGACAACTTACTAAGCGGCTGTGTTTTGTGGCTCAGGGCTGCCACGTAACAATAATACTCAGATTATTTCTGTATGTTTGTTTGTTCTATACGCTGTTTTATTTATAATACATACATACGTATAATGACGACTATTATCCCCGAAGGGTTAGTCAGAGATTAGGCAAAGAGGAGACCAAAAGCAACCCTCTTCCATAGTCCACTTTTCACCAAATGGCGACTGCACATGTGCTCAGCATGACAGGTGGTGAACCCATCGTCGCTATGTGCTGTTGAATGTATGTGCAGTTTTTAGTGTAGAGGAAAACGAGCAGGCTGGTCACATGATGTAGAGCATTCCCCACCGAGACAACCGCAAAACCAATCGAAAATGTGTAACGGCCTTTAAGAAAGGAATAAGTTCGTTTCTTGAGGTGGCGGCTTATTTTAAATGAATAGTACCAACATATCTATTAAGGTGTCCTAAAAGGCTACTAACGGACTAAAGACTGCACACACATCCAACAGCATAGAGCTTAGAGCTAACGTGACAAAACAAAACAAATTAATGACGAAACCGTATCAAGACGATACGCGTAGAAATACGATTGATCACTGCAACTACAGCTTTTGCTACGATGCTACGAACTACGAACGATACGACTACGAACTCACTACTGACTCAACATAATTATATCTGTATTTCCTTAACAAATGTAACATTATTAAAGACATTGGATAGAACATTGCTAATTACAGATTACTTGTTGTGAAGACTGGTGCTTGAAAATCATTGAGTTTTGAATAAATATGTCCTGAATAAAAGAATATGCAAAAAATAAAAAATATTAAAGAATATAACAAACAATTTCAATTTAGAAGAAAGTTTTTTAAATAATCGGCTTATTTATATAAATATTTAAATAAGCAGATTTTTTAATAAATTGTATATCGGATTCTTACAATCAGGTAAATTACAAAAAACTAAATAAAACTTGTAAAAAATTTCTATCACAGTTTTTTAAAGTTAAAAGTAGTGGTAGCCTTTT
This sequence comes from Scoparia ambigualis, assembly GCA_963921215.1. Classification (NCBI taxonomy): domain Eukaryota; kingdom Metazoa; phylum Arthropoda; class Insecta; order Lepidoptera; family Crambidae; genus Scoparia; species Scoparia ambigualis. The sequence continues at coordinate 22,230,369 of OY992503.1, forward strand.
TCAGACAGAAATGACACTAATAGCATTACCTACATTTATAGCAACAACGTCCCACCTTTTTGTGAGGATTACTATCTGACTGTTACTGTATCCTACTAGCTATTATTCGTTTCAATCCAACGTAATACCCTTTTAATTGGCAGTTTCGTTCATGCTCCCAGCGACACAACGTCATCCAGTGAAAATTTCAAGAACTGTTTATTTTTATTTCCTTTTTATATGTCGTAAATTGCTGCTGCTTCTTACATTAATTTGTGTATACAATAACAAAGTTTGTTGGGTTATTTTAGTTTCGTTTTAATTTTATCGTAGAAACCGTCCTTATAACTATATATATATCTATAACTTGTATTACATGGATCTCACTACTTTTTACGGTAGAAGAACTGAGTTGCGAGACTTGGTTTTTCTTAAAGTATGTTTTTAATAGCATCTCCTTAACTTGATATTATGATAAGTTAAGGAGATGCATTGCCAATGGGCAATAAGCAAAACGCACCTCGCATAAAAAAGAAAAAAATTACAGTTAGCGGCCTTGCACTAAGCTACTAAAAAAAAAAAAAAAATTAGCTGTCGTGCTCTAAGGACGGGCTGTCACCGAAGGGCTCTGCGCGGCATCGCCACCGCCAGCCAGAGCTGATCACATACATACATACATACGACGATATAATTACGACTAATACCCTCGAAGGGTTAGTCAGAGACTAGGCAATGAGGACCGCAAAAGCAGTCCTCTGCCATAGTCCACTTATCACCAAATAGTGACTAGACATGTGCTCAGCGTGACAGGTAGTGAGCCCATCGCCTCTCTATGCTGTTGGATGTATGTGCAGTCTTTAATCCATTAGTCGCCTTTTACGACACCCAATTGAAGAGAGGGGGTGGTAGTATTCTTTCACCTAGTATTCTTATAATTAGCCGTTACGCGACACAGTTGTACAAGTAAATTGTATCGTTATAGAAGGAATTAAAAGTGACCGTATTGGTTTTTATTTCCAGTGATAAACATAAACCTCGCCAGTGACATGAACCTTTACGTTGTGTTTCAACTATAGTACAGGCTATGTACCTACAATTTTTGCTAGTCAATTCGTGGGAGTGTTATTTACTAATATCTAATATATTATTTTAAAACCTGCTTTTTCGTAATATATTAAATATTAATACTTAAGTAATATCGCTTCTGTTTTATCTTAGTATATACCTAAATAAAAATTAATCGTCAACAAAACACGAGTAAGGCTCGACCTATTTGACTGATTCTTTTTTAGTTGTGTTTGTAATGGACAGGACAAGGTTTCTATCCTACTACAAGTATGGATGGATGTTTGTTACTCTTTCACGTAAAAACTACTTAATGGATTTGGATGAAATTTGACATACAGGTAGTTTATAACCTGGATTAACACATATAATACTTTTTATCCCGATACTCCCACGGGAACGGAAACCACGCGGGTGAAACCGCGAGCGGCTGCTTGTAAAAAATATTGAAATCCGGGTTACGGGTTACGGGCTGTTTACTCGAAGATACTTGATAATGAAAATATCGTGGTTCATTAGATCAAACACCACGCTGACGAAACAGCAAGAAGAAATCAGCCCATTCAATAGAATTCTCTGATCAATAGATCAGAGTGGCATGTTTCAGTATTATGGAAATCAAAAGTCAATCTGCATTGGGCAGAGCTCCATTGTGACGTTGACTGACAAAGCTTTGTGCAGACTTTGTGACGATAAAGCAAATGGACGGACGATATCTTCTGCCGAACCGATGTCACTCATTTAATTAAGGAATGGTTTAGTTTGATTACATCACGGTTTATAATCCTTAATTATCTACGATCAAGGAACTTCCCGGTCGACCACTTTTCGGCTATATCGCTTGCACACCATTAGATATAGAGTTATTGTTTAAAGGACCAATTCTGTAACTCAGTCAGCGCTGACACAGCGCTGAGAATCAACTCTGTCTCTTTCCAATTCTATGAGTATAAAAGAGACAGAGTCAGAGAATCGACTCTGTCTCTTTGCAATTCTATGAATACGAAAAAGACATAGCGCTGACTGAGATTCAGAATAGCCCCCCAGTACGCGCGGTCGGAATGAAGCGCAAGCGAATATAATAGCCGAAATTGACTTCTTGGCGGGAAAGTGAAACGTCATGTCTGCAGTTTTGTTTTATTTTCTATAATTTGTGTTTCGTCGAATATTATTATAAAATAATGGTGGATTATTTACTGTTAAGTGTTCGTGATCGTGCATGAGTGTTGACAAATAAAACAAAACAGTGCAACGTCACTGAACATCACTTCGCTAATTCTCTCAAGAAGTCCGTGTGAGATCTCAATGAAGTCCCACAGATTTATTGAGTCTCGAGGGGTAAGATGGAATATCATTTACCATTATACGTTTATTATCACTTATTATCATCTACTGGAGGTGAGGCGCAATCGCAAAAACTGACATAAGACTTTTAATGAACTTCAAAGTTAAATCAATCATATTAATATTTATAATTGAACAATTCTGCTTTGAAGTTTCAGACCTAGTAATTCAATTAGAGCAATATTTTATTCAGCAAAATGTGCAAAACCATCACGCGATTGTGTTAAAAATTTAAATTTACTTTTTAAAGAAGGGGGTGCCATACGGAATATCAATGTCAAATATTTTCATGTAAGAATTATTGTTTCATTGGTAAAATTAAGAAAGTTGTCGAAAAAAAATGTTTTTAGGAGTCATTAGATTTATGTATTGTTTGCATAGATGAATGATTGGTCTCGCTGCGCTCGTCTAGATACCGCGCTACCTATAAACCACAGCTCCGTAAATGCGGCAACTCATTATTGTAGTGTGTTTATGACAATATGCAAGGATGCTAGTGTGCGTGAAGAATTTGTTGCCAACTGCTCAACTGTTACCCGAGTTAATGGGAAAAATATTTTTGCTGTGATGTATTAGTTAAGTTGTTGGTTATATATGTATCTCAGAAAATATTTAAAAATTAACAATTAAAAGCGAATTAGTATCAATGTAATTGTTTATATTATTATGTAGGTTAGACGTAGGTTTCAACTGTAGTAAAATGGTTGGTATGTTGTATAGCAATGATTAGACCTCATTTTTTAGTAGTTTTTTTTAATTACTACCAACCTCTTTCTTCCGGCGAAAAAGGCGACTAACGAAAAAGGCGACTAACGGACTAAAGACTGCACAAACATCCAACAGCATAGAGCGGCGATGGGCTCATCAAAATATTATTACCAACCCCCTCTCTTCCCTTCGGTGTCGTAAAAGGCAACTAACAGACTAAAGACTGCACATACATCCAACAGCATAGAGCAACTATGGGCTCATCAAAATAATACTACCAAACCCTCTCTTCTCTTCGGTGTTGTAAAAGGCGACTAATGGAATAAAGACTGCACATACATCCAACAGCATAGAGCGGCGATGGGCTCATCAAAATAATACTACCAACAGTACCAACCCCTCCCTTCTATTGGGTCTCGTAAAAGGCTACTAATGGACTAAAGACTGCACATACATACAACAGCATAGAGCGGCGATGGGCTCATCAAAATAATACTACCAACCCCTCTCTTCCCTTTGGTGTCGTAAAAGCTACTAACGGGCTAAAGGCTCACCACCTAAGCACATGTGCAGACTGTGCAGTTGTTTCTTGCTGAAGCGTGGACTGTGTGGGCGTGGTCTGAATTGTCCATAGATGCAAATGATTACTAATTTTACCATAAACTTTAATAATAACTATCTCAAAAAAGTTTTTGATCTTAGTAAACAGTAATAAGTCGAGTCTTTATTCATGATTATTCTACATAATTATGACTTAATACTTTTTCGTTTTTGTAGGCATATCAAGGCATATTGTCATGTGACAGACAAAAATTAAAAAAAAATTACTTACTTTTTCCCTAGGGCAAGAAAAGCTATTGTAGCCTCGCTTTACAACGCTACAATGACGGTATTTTTGAGCAAGAGGAGTGAAAATATTATTTCAAACATTGTCTAAGAATTTTTTCAAAACGAATACATCCGTGATTTGCCGGTGGCCGCACTGACACTGAGAAAGCATTATCACTGACAAGTGGGGATGCGTTCATAGAGAATGTATGAAAAACACTGTGCCAGTACTGTGTCGGAACTGTGGCTTCACTGATATGTGTGAAGCAACCTTTAACCTATAAAATTACCCAAATCATTAGCTATACACCTGTTCTCAGTTTCATTAAATTCCGTCCAGCGGTTTTTGTGATGCGCGTCAAACAAACAGACAGACAAAAATTCCAAAAATGATTCTAATTTTCACGTATCCTTCATCCTCTAGATTATGTTTTTCGCAAATATTTTCAATGTAAGTACAGACACGAAAAGTTTACATTTCAGGAACATGGGTCAAAATAAAAAAAAATAGCTTTTCCATACTTGAGAGTCAATCAGTAACTACTGATTGACTCTCAAGCTCTCTCTAACTTTGTAAGACAAATGAAATAGGTTCCCTATATAATAAAAGACAATAACAATAAATTCACATAATAAAAATCTCAACCACGGGGACTTTATTCTTGTATAAGCGGTAACACTGAATGGCGTTTATTGTTCATATTATTTTATGATGAAATTTCGAAATTATACGATACTTACTGATGGTATGTGATCCCAGTGTCTTTCTTATTTTTAGAAGTAATATTTTTACACAGTTTTACTACGCATACTGGCATTTTAGTTTGAATTAAGCCCAAAATTGAATAAAACATTCGGTACGTACACTTCACCCACAGCTGTCAGTGTGACTGGCTCGGGTACGCCGATTTCGGCGTAGTATTTGTTGCCGCATTTGACAAGTACGACGGAGGTATCTAATCGAGCGCAGCGAGACCAATCATTAATCTAAGTATTGTTTGTTATTGTTTAAAGTATTTGTTTCAAATTTCAACAAGGCTATGACCTTGTGCAATGATCAGTCTAACTTACATAAGTTCTTTTAATTTATTTAACTAATTCAGCGCATAGTACAAGTGACGAAGTGACATAAACATACGTAAATTTTCACAATTTCGTGCAGGACCCCCTTAATGCAAATAAAATAATTACTATTATATTAACTTACTTCACACTGACTAATCGTCTTGGATTTTTTTGACAGTTTTTTGGCGCAACTGTCAACGTCAAATTTGACAGAATCGAGCATAGACTATGCGATATTTTGCGATAACAATACATAAGATGTACCACAGAACCGAAATAACCAAACTTGTTCATACTAAAGTAGTCTGTAAGTCTATGAAAACACGGTACAACGTCAAGTGTGTTTTTGTAAGTGCGGTCTAGCGACCGCTTGAGGTTTGAGGGGTGAGAAAAAAAAATATCACCGAAAAGTGGTCTTACCGAGATTCACGGCTATCATCCCCTAAGGGTTAGTCAGCTACAAGGCAATAGAACCGCAGAAACAGTCCACTACCAAAGTCCACGTTGCACCAAATTGCAACTGCACATATGTTCAGCGCGGATAATGGTGAGCGCATCGCCGCTCTTCGCAGTTGGATCTATGTCCAGTCTTTAGTCCGTTAGTCGATTTTTACAACACCAATGGGAAGAGAAGTGCATATAGTATTCTTATAGTGAGCTGCCATACCACACAGATGTATCGTTAATTGATTATTTATTAGTAGTATTTTGTAATTCAAAAGCCCATCTGCATTCCATTAACGTTCCATTGTGAGGTTAAACTAAAGACCTCTATTTCCCTCACCTCAAACGATAAAGCATAAATACAGACGATGTCTTCTAACGAACCAATGTCACTCATTTGATGAAAAAATACATATTGTATACAAATAATCACGACTATTATCCCCGAAGGGTTAGTCAGAGACTGCAAAGGGGACTGCAAAAGTCTTTTGCCATAGTCCACTTTTCACCAAATAGCGACTGCACATGTGCTCAGTGTGGCAGGAGGTGAGTCCATAGCCGCTCTATGCTTTTGGTTGTATGTACAGTCTTTAGTCCGTTAGTCGCCTTTTACGATACCCAAGGGAAGAGAGGGGGTGGTAGTATTCTATCACCGCTTCGCGACACGGTTAATATGATGAAATAATGACTTTGTATGATTTCATTAATTATATCGTTCATTTCGAGTAAGTATTATGTAAATCAAAGGTCAATCTACATAGGGTCAGCGCTCCTTTGTGACATTGAGCGATAGACCTCTATGTACTGAACCCTAAACGATAAATAAAACGGACGGACCGCATCGTCTGCCGAAACTATGTCACTCATTTGATTAGGGAATGGCTTCGTTTGGTTTCGCTCGATCGTTGATTAATAAGATTAGATAAATATACTTTCTTGTACACATTTTGACGAAGAAACATAAGAGCAAAGGACAGCCTTTGAACTAAAATTGATCGGTTACGGACAACTTCAGATAAAACAGCATTAACACCAACTTCAAAGGTTTTAAAATGATGCACTAACTCAAAGATGTGACAATGTAATTGAGCAATTATAGATAAAAAAATAACATAGTATTCAAATATACTACATACATATAACCACGACTATTATCCCCGAAGGGTTAGTCAGAGACTAGGCGATGAGGACCGCAAAAGCAGTCCTCTACCATAGTTCACTTTAACCCAAGTAGCGACTGCACATGTGAACAGCGTGGCAGGTGGTGAGCCTATCGCCGCTGTATGCTGTTGGATGTATGTGCAGTCTTTAGTCCGTTAGTCGCCTTTTACGACATGGCCGTTAGTATTCTTTCACCGCTACGCGACGCGGTTAATTCATTAAAATATTTTAGAAGCCAATCCCAACAACTTTATTGTTGGGATTGGCTTCGCGTCAATGCACCATACAATACATTGGTGTGTACGAAATGTTTTTAATGTGCGTTTAACACATTAATAAACCGTGACAGGTTAGACGACGGACGCGTAAAAACTAGTAACTTATCTACATCCCTTTTAGTTAAAAAAGGTTATAGCAAATTTTAAAACACGCGAGTTATTATACGCATTTAAAAAAAAGTGAACTTTCTGCATTTCGCATGTACGTACTACACGTACGAGTAAGGGAGGCGTTGTTCGCGCGTGCTGTGACGTTACTAAGGTAGTACGCGCGTAGTACATTGTAAATAAGCAGAAAATCCATTTCAGTTAGAAAAAAAGTAAAAAGTTTAGGTGTTGTTTTTTTCATCTTCAACGGTACAGGTATCGGCTTCTTATACACCTCCTTTAATGCGTCCGTCGTCTAGCAGTCACGGTGTATAGTCCTGTTAACCCATGCAGTCATCTAAATTGACTATGTAGGGTTAACGTCTGTAGTCTAACGGTGCTATGGTGATTAAACCACGATTTTCTCGCATTCAACCCGTGCATCTATCCGCTCCGCTACCGAGAGTGTGGCGATGACTTTCCGAAAATCTAATTTTACTGCAAGCGATTTTTGCATTCGCATTATTTCCGATTTTTTTATTTTCTGTGCGTTTTTTTTCTCGGAGGGTAAATTTCTGATATTTTTTTTTTAACTTAAAGTAATATATCCATTCTCAAATATTCCTAGTCACGTAATTTACTTATTCGCTTACGTGATCACTGAAATATTACTTTATGCAATTTTTCCTATCTAATTTCTATGCTATTTAAAAAAAGTAGGTACCTAACATTTAAAAAAAATAATGCATCAAAATATTTTTTTTATCAACGTCTGGAAAAGAAACTGTCAGAAAAAGATTAGATTGGGAAATAATGCAAAAAGAAAAAAGCTTTTATAAAAATCGACCTCTGGAAAAAATATATATCAGGAAACGATTCGATTGGGAAATTATGCGAATGCAAAAATCGCTTGCAGTAAAATTCGATTTTCGGAAAGTCATCGCCACACTCGCTACCGACGCCTCCGACGTCGATTATTGGGTGCAAGCAATGACATTCTATACACAAGAATGTCATTGGATGCAAGACTACTATTGGTATGAGTTTCACGTGCTCGATACATTTTGTATGAGACCTGATGCAAGGAAATCTCAGATCTCCTTTGGGACTAGCTTCGTGGCTGAGTGTATAGCATTTCCATCACGATAATGTGGTATCGACCCGTGGACTTTAGGGCCGGGAGCCCGCACTACAATCGGTCTCGGGAACGTCTGATTAGCCAGCACAACATAAGTCTACCTCAGTTTGAAAAACCTGTTTTACGTCATATTAATGAAAGAAAAAGTGAAATGGAAATGGTAATTAATGAATGGTAATAGCCAGTATCTAACACCAGCCTCCAAAAGTATTCACGTTTGCGCAGCACCAAAATCACCCATTTGCTATTTTGTCATTGTGAAAGTTACTTAACTTACAAAATCGCTACCCGATTTGCCAAACCGACGCGCTACACCATCGAGCTCTTAATACTAATTGGAGTAAGAAAATTAACTATGGTTGTATGTTTATCAGATTCTAGAAAGTGTTATTTATGCCTGCAGCACTAAATTCATTACGTGGTCGGTACATGTGTGTAACGCGTTTCGTCGTAGCTCGGCAGCCGTGTCCTTGTGCCTAGGTAATATCCAATTTGATACTAAGGTTCTAAACTGCTCCAGTCTCAAGGGTGTAATTTAGTTCACCTGCGTACCGCATACTATGCTATGTAGACAATGTACCAACTAGCTAGTCAACCTACGTCTACTAGGTTTTGAAACAAGCACACTCCTAAGTTCGTTTATTATTCGTATTACCATGAACTACATAGGACGATGGCAAAGAAAAAGAGTCGGTTAGAAAATCTTCAATATCTTCAAAAGCAGCTGACCAAGCTTTATGAAACAAGGACTAAATTAAGGAATATTTTATGCCACATAAAATATTTGTACTTACTTATAAATCAAGTGTAAATCACAATTAAAAGATCCAGAAGTTGCAGTTAAATTCGTGCTGTAACTTGGTAGGTACCTCCAGATTATATCACAGTTTTACATGTAGAAAACAACTTTAAATAACTGCGATCTAGAATGTTTTACTTGATTTAAAGTACCCCTTTACTACCGTATTCATCAACATAATGAGAAGTGTCATCTGAATCGCTACCTACTTATTTCTGCTAGCTTTTACGTGACCGTATCGCGCAGCGGTGAAAGAATACTACCACCCCCGCCATACCACTATGCACCCACGCTGAGCACATGTGCAGTCGCTATTTGGTGAAAAGTGGACTATGGTAGAGGACTGCTTTTGCGGTCCTCATTGCCTAGTCTTACTTACTTGTATGTAGGTATTCACAAAAAAAATCATACATACATATAATCTCGACTATTATCCTCTAAGGGTTAGTCAGAGTCCAGTCAATGAGGACCGCAAAAGCAGTCCTCTGCCATAGTAATACTTTTCACCAAACGTCGTGAGCCCATCGCTGCTCTGTGCTGTTGGATGTATGTGCAGTCTTTAGTCCGTTAGTCGCCTTTTACGACACCCAAGGGAAGAGAGGGGGTGGTAGTATTCTTTCACCGCTACGCGACACGGTTTCTTTAAAATATAGGACGGTATTATTATTTGATGACCCACCACCGTAATGATGATATACAATGTAAACCTTCTTTAGTGTCATTTCCCAGTTCTGATTACGAAGCATTAGGAATAATTTATGACTTCCTTTATCGAGCCACAAGGCCGATCTCGGTCGTTTTTACCGACTTTTTCAGTGTTTTCAATTATCATTATGAAGAACCTTCATTAATAAAACATTAAAAATTTTAACGTAAATCAAATACGTCCTAAAATTATACCTTTACTGTGCTTTTAGTTAATATGATTTCGATCTTTTTTCTTCGATTCTTCGACCATAGTTTTTATATGATCGAAGGGTATTGTTAAAAGATTTCAAATTCAAATGAAAGGTATAGACCATTCTAATACTTCCTGTCGGAAAAGTGAATCGGCATATTTGCAGTTTTGTAACATTTTCTAATAGTTGTTGTTTTGTCTAACATTATGTAAGTAGGGTTGCCACCCGTACTCTAAAATACGAGTATCGTCCTCTTACGTAAAAGACAAATAGTTTAAATGTCGCAAAGAGCAATAAAAAATACGTTTTTAAGGACAAGTAAAAAAATCTCTTTTTTAATGCTATGTACTTTATTATTGTTTTAACAAAATGAAAAAATACTTTATTCGTCCTAAAAAAAGGTGGCAACCCTAAATGTGAGTGAAATAATGGTTATTAACCGTGATCGTAAAAGTGCATGGCGACATCTCTTTTAAAAATTCTCTCGTAAGTCCGTGTGAGATCTCATTAAAGTCCCACATTTTTACTGAAAGTCAAGGGGTGTGTGTGTGTGACGAATATTATTGACAATCAAACATTCATATTATCTCTCATTATCATCTATATCCGTACTGGGTAAAAATGCAAATCGTACGAAATCGTCATAACATAAGATTTAAAAAACATTTTAGACCGACTAAAATCTATCCTGAAACATAATACTAGCAGTAGGCACTATAGTCCATTTGAAATCGTTTACTTACGCCACGCAACACTCATGTATGTTCCTATATCGCTCCAATATGTTAATGGCTTAAAGAATGGTTTGTACACATTTTGGGCATAAAATCTTCATGTAACGTTTTCCAACCAGAGTCAGCATTGAAGCACAGCGGCGACGCGTGTGGCAAGCATTAAGGTATTAAAACTTAAGACGCCACCGCAAAGCAAGTTTTTGCGCACTATTTGCGGTCGCAAGGTCCACAATCGCTTCACAATCACTAAGGCGTTTGCTGCCCATCGGCCGCAACTTACTTTCTAAAAACTTTTCTCGCGACGTCGTCTCTAGCCATAATACCTCAATGGTGGCAGGCTGCCAGACAAACTGGCCTGCCAGTCATGCCAGCGGTCTCTAACGGCGTTATATGGCCGCTTGTATACGCGCTGAAGTACATGACACAAATCTTGTTGCCAGAACATAAGGCAGTTTGGATCAACGCGTTTCATCGATCGAGACATTGTCCATAGTAGGCGGCGGATGATCCACGAAGCCATCGAGGAAGTGACAAAACACAATCAATTTATCAGTTGTTTTGCCTACTAGTTAGAAATATGACAATTTAATGAAATGAAATGAGTATGCTTTAGTGTACACACAGATAATAATATATGATTATAATTTATAAAAAGAAGCCGTACAACTCGCGACCTTATCACTAACAGCGATATCTTCCAGGCAACCTAGATGGAGCTAAGACAACAACAGATAGATTGCCCATTAATTTCGGCTGTTAGTTGACTTTCTTTCCATAACAAAACAGTGCAACATCACTTTTCAAATTCTCTCAAGAAGTCCGCGTGAGATCTTAGTAAAGCCCCACATCTTTACTGAGGACTCAAGGGGTTTCGGGGAATATCATTTATCATTCATCATCTTAATCACCACTCATTATCATCAAGGGAAAAAAAAGAAATAAAAAAACTAATGATTAGGCAGTATGGTCTCTGACCTTAGCCTGTTCCTAAAAGGTGATGGGTACAATATATATTACGTTGAGCACATGTGCAGTTGTAATTTAGTGAAACGTGGACTATGGTAGTGGACTGCTTCTTCGGTTCTCTTTGCCTATTCTCTGATTAACCTTTTGGGGGTAATTAGACGTGAATCTATGAATCTATACCTATCTATACAATATGTCCAGGGATGTAGTAATAAAACTAGGAGCAGTATCTACAATATATTTCATCGACGAAAATACCCCTTATGGGGGCCAATTCCAAAACCTCACAAGACTGCAGAGACTATTGGTTTGAGTTCTACGTCGTGTAGAGGCTCGATTTTGGTGTTTTTTAAAAGGCAAAGGTGTAGGGTAGCCAATACAATAAAAACACATTATCAAACAACTCCTTTTTTAATTGCCGAAAGGAGAAATTATTTTAGACGCGCTCGATGGAGCAAATCACGGTATTTGCTTTGCTCCGTGGAGCAAATAGTGGCAGGATTAGACGTTCAGATTGCAATCTTGCCACAACCCGGTCATCGGATGTGTATCAAAATTCGGAAAAATGCAAACAAGGTGTTTGTCCTGGTGGTCAGTTGGTGGATGCGAGACTATTGTACTTAGTCTCAATAAAAAAATCTTCTAAAACAACAAAAAATATAGTTGTCAGTCGATAAACCCCAACAAATCCGAATTATGTAATCCGATATCCCCATGTGTAATGGTTTTAAACTATATAACTATTTTAGAATCATAATAAATATTATATGTATCTGTTTAAACAAGTTAATAACTCATGATTAGAGTACAGTCACGCATGAGCACCAATATGTATATACTTTGACTCTTATTCCATTGTTTTAAGAGTTACAATTGTTTACATATTTTTTGCTTGTGACTGTACATAACATTTTAGAAATAACGAAATAGACTTAGAGAAATATATCAAATTTAAAACGGAACCAAAAATTTAAAGTAAGTATTAACTATTTAAGTAATATGTATAAGATACCCTCCCACTGCTGTGCAAAGGCTTCCATCATTAAAATGTGTGTTAGTCACAAGTGTATGCATCGAAAAATCCGAAACACTAAAATAAACTATAAGTAAATTAAAGATTTGGTCTATGTAAACTGTGTTTTATTATACTTACAGGAAAAAGTTTAGCACCAGTCCCGCGCGTCTTTATCCTTAAATGAACCCAATTAGTTTCGTATCTGTACAAGGACGATACCTGTTTGAAGTGGAAACGAAGTTACGCTCACCTGAGCAAATGTTTGTTGACGAAATAGATATTTGTTCGGGTACCGTTATATTTGGGGCGGCTCGTAAAAAATACAAGAGTCAAGGATTTCAAGAGGCATTTGCGATTCGCTTCCAATTAAAGTATCGTTGGGGTACCTATTCTGATTGTCAATTTTAATTAATGAACCGTCGATGCACTTCAGTAAGGTTTTTTAATCTCTCGTGGTATCTGTATAGAGAATGCAGTGTTATTTTTTAAAAAACTTATTTTATTTTGTTCTCTACTTTTTTAAAATTTAAGTGTGATCTTCATCTTCACTATCAAATCTTCATTATTCAAAATTGTTTTTTAGATTACGTTTGAGTTTAAATTATATGTCATCTTAAGATGTACTAGTGATATTGTTTAAGTGAGAATTCCTGATCCCAGCAGTGGGACGGTTAGAAGCTGTTTTATATAGTAGGTATATTCTTTTAAGAGCAAGGTATATCATTATTCAAGAAAAATTTTAACATTTACTAATTTTAAAACTACTGAATTCAAAGCGAATTTTAACTTGCCAATTTTGGCTGGCATAAATTTTTACTGCATTTGCATACCGGATAGAGAGATCGTGCATTTCAGTGGTAGCACTGAAAAATAATATCGGACTCCGGCTACGATCCGTCTTAGTGGCTTCAAGCCAAAATCAGCGGCTTAATGTGGTGTGAACTTTTTGCGTTGCCAAATTGACCTCGCCGACTGCCAAAGGAATCAATGGTCGAACTTTAATCTATTCAGAGTTCATACATATATAGACTCACGAAGGGTTAGTCACCGTAGGAGTAGTCCACTGCCATAGTCTAGTTTCACCATATTACAACTGTACATTTGCTCAGCGTGTTAGTAGGTGTACCCTTCGCTGCTCTATTCTATTGGATGTATCTGCAGTCTTTATTGTGTTAGTCGCCTTTTACGACACCCAAGGAAAGAGAAAGGTTGGTAGTACTCTTTCAATGAGCTGCTGCACACACGAGAGATTCGGAAATCAATTGTAAACACGGTTGTTGGTGCGTGCGTAGTGCATTATAATAAACTAGCGGCCGCTCGCGGTTTTTCTCGCGTGGTTTCCCGTTTCCGTGGGAATATTATGATAAAAAGTATTCTATGTGTTAATCCAGGTTATAAACTATCTGTATGTCGAATTTCATCCAAATCCATTCAGTAGTTTTTACGTGAAAGAGTAACAAACGTCCATCCATACTTACAAAATTTCGCGTTTATAATATTAGTAGGATAAATAAATAAATAAATAAATTTTCTTACGCTCACACCAATTATCTAGCCCAAGAGAAGCTTCGTTATAAAACTCGTTAAATGGTTACTAGACAACGGATAAACATACTTAAAATACTTAAATACATACTTATTATACATAGAAAACACCCAGACCCGAGACAATTTAGAAAAACAATAATTTTATAAATAGACCGACCGGGGATCGAACCCGGGACCTCAGAGATAGCGACACCATGAAAACCGGTGTACAAACCACTCGACCAAGGAGGTCATCATCATCATCATCATCATTATGCGTGTGGCTTGTGGAATACCTTTGAACTTCTCTCAACCGAATTGAGTTTATTTCTTTCTAGTTTACAAAATGTCAAGTGAACTAACGTATATTAAGGCTTTCGTACTAGCGAGAGGAGGTAGATGGCGTTGCGAATATTCTAGTTGCCCCACCACTGAACCATGAAAACATTTATCAAAACGACAATTAATAGGTGGGTGCACCCATTAAGCCGTCATTATGACAATGCGTGCTTTATGTTGTGTGAACTAGTCACTAGTCATCCCACGATATATGAGTAGTGCAACAATACGGTAGCTGCTAAGGACTCGTATGATACATGTGTGCTACGTGCTACGGCGTAGCAACCACACAGTATGCATTTTGTAACATTTACACAGAATATTACTCAAAACTGTATTTTTTTAACAATTTTTTTTTTATTCATTTCTCAAAATATCTCTGTCCTCTACAGTTTGTAATGAATTTTAGTTACGGTGGTAGAATCTGCCAAGAATCCGACACGATGGCGACCATTATACTAATAGCACCCTAATTTCTGCCGTCAAGCAGCATAGTTTAAGCACATGAGTAAAATGGTTTAAGGACACTCGATCCAGTGAAATTACAGGACATGAAGTATAAGTACTGAAGATTCTGGGTTGGCAACGCGTGCGTTCCTCAGTGTCGGTGTGCGCGTTAAATAAACAAATAGTATTTAAGTTTACACAAACACAACACATAAAACAGGAACACTATAAAGGAATCTACTCGGGCTTTCTGACGTTTCGTGGTCAAAAGAAGACCGCGCTATTGGTCATACCAAAATTACAACTAGTTTAAGTTAATGTTCGCCCTTATGCAAAGCAATTCAAGGTAACTGTATCAAGGACTTGTTATATTGGCCCCTATTACCGTTGTTATGATGTCAAATGTCGGTTATCAAGTGAATAACTCCATAGCCCCGACCTTTGAGCATAACCTCATTCTCCCTTTATAAATTACTCAATTCATTATTGAATTATATGGAATTACTGGGTCATTACAGACTTCAGACTGTGATTTTTTTAATTACTTTAACTTTAACATAGTCCACTTTTCACCAATTAGCGACTGCACATGTGCTCAGCGTGACAGGTGGTGAACTCATTGCCGCTTTACGTTAGTCGCTTTTTACGACATCCAAGGGAAGAGAGGGGTTGGTAGTATTTTTCACATTGGACACGGGTTTCTTCGTGGTAACTCTGTCATTTCGTTACTAAGTTCCTAAATATATGTATATTGTATTTCCAGCTATTTACAGTAAAGAAGTAGGTATAATGGTATTATTATAATAGCAAACCTTAGCAAACTGAAAACAATGATGTCTGTCTACCCCTCCTAAAAACGGGTGCGATGTATATGCATGTACAGTCACGAGCATCAATATGTATACATTATGACTCTTATTCCATTGAGAGTTACAATTATTTACATATTTTTGCTCGAGACGTAGCTATGTATATTACAAAAGCTACAGGCAACCGAAGTCACACCCAAAATCTAGTTCGTTAAGACAGCTCAGCGTATGTCATCGGCGGTAACCCTAGCTAGGAATCATGGATGCATGAATAAGTAAATGGCGGAGGCCGCCCGTCGACGTGCCGATGCCAGCTCCACGTTACTGCCAAGGCCGCTGGGCCCACAGCCCACATACACGTTACACACAAGGCCACTGGGCCCACATACACAGGAGCGAAGGCTGTATTCTTTTTCCTTTATCCTATGTTACTATTTCAAGGTTACACATTTCACAAACGACAAAAAATGTTGTTCAGTTATTTTCTCTTTCAGGGATGTACTGTACATTTAGAAAAGTAATTTGTATTCTCCTAATATTAAAGTTAATTATTTTAAGTCTAATTATTTTTGACAATTATACATTGAAAAGATTTATAAAACACGACCATAATCACTAACAAATTTGATTATTTGAGCGGTTCCTTACTATGATGATTGATGGTACATTTACCCCAGCTTGAACTTATGATCATTGTTTGCGGGCATTCTCATTTCTTCTACTCAGATATTAACGCGTATGATTCAGACAACTACTAGAAAATGTATAGTTTCTTCCATTGGCGCTCCTTACACGAACTGGCAGAAATGGCGTACATCGCATTGGGATTTGTTGGCATATATATCGTAAAATTGGTTGGGAGAATTATTCCGATTGTTGATACGAATATTAGTATGTTCCACCACGTTTTTTTCTACGTCTCCGTAGTAATGATTTTTCTTATTAATTTTACATAGGTACTCAAATAATAAATAGAATTATGGATTCTGAAACTTACCACCGACAAACGTTTCTCTGCAGAATGTGCCGTCGACAGAATGTTTCGTTTTATATAAGGTGACTTCTAGAAACCGCAAGAAACTTCAAGGGCTGGTCAGATCAAGTGTTTCAAACATGATAAAAATGAGATCTCATTGCAGACTAACGTAGGTACTTATCGCCCAGCTGACGCGGACAGGTCAACAGACGGGTGGGTCAACGGCCGGCCGCTGCCCGCGCGTGGTAAATAATCGTTATTTTTAATTGTTTTTCATTTTATTTTTCTTATGTTATTGCTTTAAAATAAATTAGATACTCAAAGACTATCCAATTAAAATTTACAAAATAAATTATTTAATTAAAAATTAAAAAAGGAAGAATTTTTTTTTGTAATTTTTGTCACGTTTAAAACACTTGACCTGACCAGCCCTTGAAGTATCTTGCGGTTTCTAGCAGTCACCTTATATATTACGAAAATATTAGTTGAGGTATTTTTTTTTACCTTAGTATTTTTTTCTTCTTTAATAACACTTAAAAAAAGAACAGTCATGATCGCTCCTACATTTTTCAGCTCTTGAATTCAGATGGCTAGGAGATCCAACACTGCAATAAAGATCAAAGGTCTAGTGTCGTGCTACAATGGGGAGAGGAATTTCTTTAATCTGTCTTGGGCGAGCATTTCCAACATGAAATTCCAATGTTGATTGTCAGACAAGCGTTTGCTCTCGCTTTGAAGTTAGAGATAGTTTCAAAAGAGTAACATCTAGGTGTCCTAAGCATGAACCTTCTTTACTAGTATAGGTTAATGACCCTAAGACGTTAAATATGTAAGAAATCCATATGTACATGTACCTTTTATAAATTAAATAAAGTATTTTTATCAGTTCATTCATTTGTAAATAGTGCTGTCAATATTAGCAGGTTCTTAGTTCTAATAAAAAACACAATTTACAAATAACAAATTAAGAGACTACGACTAAGTACTGCAAAAGAAATGAAGAGGCAGTAATTTGATACCGTTACGGAACATACGATGGAGTAAAAATAATCTAAGGCTTTATGAATAATGCGTCCATTACAACTAATTATGAACGTTATTCTAAATAAAGGCAATCTAGACAGTACACAATGACATTACATACTTGTACATACATACAAAAACTATTAAGACGCGTGTGTGTTAATATGCTAAAATTCACAAGACTATTAAAAAAAGACTATTAACCGTGTCGCGTAACGGTGAAAGAATACTACCACCCCCTCTCTTCCCTTGGGAGCGTAACATGACTAACGGACTTAAGGCTAGGTGTTAGTGAAAAATTAAAATAACACGTTCTTAGAATTACTTTTTGAAGTAGTAAACAGTCAAATTAAAATCTGCGAAAATTATCAAATATTGTTGAGGCTTTATTCTATAAAACACACCCGATGGAAACACGATTTTATAAAGTTGGCTCGATAGAATAAATTCACAAAGTTACATATTTTTGTGTCATTTTATCTTCTTTTCCAGGTTTTATTCTTAAAATAAGTGATTTTATATTATGAGTCATTTACCAAAATGAAGCTCGTAAATAACTTGAGTTATTATAACCGATGGTTTTTTATTTAAGACATCTATCATTTTTTTTAAATATAAAACGCGATTATTTGCGCCGCTTCGCTGTTATATCCGTCCCTTACCGTTGTACCGTCGAGAGAACGAGAGGGAAGCGCTCGAAATACCTCCCCTTAAGAATGCACATACATCCAACAGCATAGAGCGGCGATGGGCAGACTACCTACACTGAGCACACGAGTAATCGGTAATTGGTGAAAAGTGGACTATGGCAGAGGACTGCTTTACGATCCTCATTGCCTAGTCTCTGACTAACCCTTCGGGGATAATATTCGTGATTATAATGTATGATGAATTAAAAAAGCAATCTTGCCCACAACAATAATAATTAGAAGCAAACAGTCAACACTGCTTTGTTTCCAGTCATAATTGCGTATAGCGCAACACATTAGGGCACACGTTTTTATAATTTCGGTCGGCGGTAACCAAGGCCCTTGTATGGTGAACGCCCGTATTTCTTTTAAGACTGGAATGAGATACTTACCTCAATTCGCGTACTTCGCCGACGAAGAGCTTTAACATACACCGTACCTACCTGCAAAAATATTGAGTGGACAGGAATTTTTTACACCGTTTATTTGGAATGTTGTTTCATTGAACATGAAACCTTAGTAGTCTTCGTGGCAGAGAAAGGGTTAAATTTTAAAAGCTATATTTTAACAACTCTATTTCGAAATTAAAGTGATACAATTATTTATATAATAATAAGATTTTTTTGTTAGGGCCTTTATAGAGTAACTGAGCTAACTTTACATCAACTGTGGATGTCTCTTGCTTATATTTAAAACTAGCATTTGGACGCGGCTTCGCTAGCGTAACTTTTTTGCAAAATAAATTAGTATAACCATGATCAAGGCTGCATAATATGGAGCTTTACATAATAAACTAAGAATAGAACAACATTTTTAATCTTATCTCAAAATTATAGTATAATGAAAGAAATGTAGTATTACGCTAATACTTCTTCTCGCAAATGACTTACCATATAGTTTATTGCATATAGTCGCTAGACCGATTTTGATGAATTTTGGCTTTTATAATTTATACTTATAGCATTATTTTTTCTAACTGACAAAGAACGTAGTACTTATTTAGGTACAAAAGAGAGAGTACACAGCGATATAAATCCAAGCAAAATCCAAAACAAGAAAACTGTTACAAAAAAGGAAAGAAAATTCTAATCATAAAGTTTACAAAGATGGCGGCCTTGTAATAACTTATTTATGGAAGCCAGATATTAAGATTCTAATTTATGGACAACGGCGACCAGCAAGGGACAGCTTTAAATCATTTACGATATTTGCCATAGCCCGGCCGTAATTGGGGAATGATCCCGTTATATACTGCCGGTTTGGTGCTGTGACATTTTCTGTACTGGCAATTAACCCTGGCGTCAAATTAAGTTGTTAAAGAGGATAATCGCGCCAGTGTTGTTATGTGTCCCGCTTGTTTGCGGGACAGCGTGGCGGGACTAAAATGCATCGTCCCGCGCTGTACACTCTTCTTATTTCTGTTTAATACATTAGATATACATCAATTTAATTCTACTTGGAAAAATATTTGTTATTTATCATAAATAAACAAATGAAATCACAAATATTGATAATAAACTGATATGATAAGTTTCATAATCACAATACCAAGTCTCTGGATGTTTGACCAAATTAAAAACATCACGCGCTCCTCCGTGCTTCGGAAATCACGTAAATCCGTTGGTACCGATTGTTGTCGTAAGATGGCAGTTTTGTTAAAACCCACCAACCCGCTTTAGGCCAGCGTGATGGGTTATGGAATAATCTCAAAACGTGCTGTTTTCTATATAGGAGGCCTGTGCCCGTTTAAAGGATGATAATAATGATGATTACAAACGCAACAAAAAACGAATTAGCCTAATAAGTACAGCCGCTCTGAAGTGATGCGCAAACAAACACTCGTGCCAACTGATTTTTCTTTATATGGATACCTATTATATATACGAATAATAGCATCCGGCACTCAGGCCTCGGTTTATGTGTCAAGGGAAGTCCAATATCCACATTGCAACTGTCCTCCAGTTTTACTTAGACCGCAGTGTTGTTATCGTAAAATTCTGAGATTTCGTGACTGAAACGTATTTAGCGGAAAGAAACATTATATTGTTGTAGTGCTTATGCTTAGGTATATTGTTTTTGCATAACTCAAATCGCATTCGAATAAGATATAATTTACTCGGTTACAAAATAAACTCTTATTAAATATATTCTTTTTGTTTTATTTTGACATCTCTATAAATGTATTTTTGATTGCTTGTTTAGCTAAAATGTTTTCAAGCTTAGTAATTGAAAAGCGTTTATTATTTTATATAACTTAAGATCTTTTGATAGTAACATTTTAACTAAAAAACCGGACAAGTGCGAGTCGGACTCGCCCACCGGGGGTTCCGTACAAATTTGTAAATGCATATTATAATTTATTTCTTTTTTATTCTTCGATAAAAATCAAAAACGCTTAAGCTTGTGAAAATGAAGCCCTTCCATACGATTCCTGGCATAAACACCCTGTTTTTTAATGATTTGATTACAAATGTATAGTTTTCAGATTTTTCCCTATACTTGTAGTATATGACGGTAATACTTGATAAATTTAATAGTTCTATGTCAACGGAATGTACCCTATAAATTTTGATTTCCTTGAGAGTTGCGAAATATACGTTTTTTGGCATAAAGACCCTGTTTTTTAATGATTTAATTACAAATGTATAGTTTTCAGATTTTTTTTCTATACTTGTAGTATGAGATGGTTATACTTGCCAAATTTCATAGTTCTAGGTCAAGGGAAAATACCCTATAAATTTTGATTCCCTTGAGACTGTCGAAATATACGTTTTTTTGCGGCAGAAACGGCCATATCATTATTTTACGTTAAGAGTTTGATTTTTTTTCACAGCTTCAAGAGACTGTAGACCTGAGTATATTTCAATAATATTTCAACTGGATACCTCCACGCGTTCCCGAGTTAAAGGGTCTTGAGTTGACAGACAGACAGACAGACGGACAACAAAGTGATCATAGTATAATGGTTCCGTTTTTTCCTTCTGAGGTACGGAACCCAAAAAACATGTTAGAAACTGAATGTAATTATGTTGTTGTTAATGTAATTACATTCAGTTTATAGTTACAACAAGCATTGTCAGAAAATTTACATTAGGTACTGAGTTTCTTCTTCATATGAGCACAGAATAACTAATAGTACTACCGTACAGAAGGTTCACTCTCTAACGACTTTCAAGCGAAATTGTAACTTATCGTGTGACCCGAGCGTTCATATTCCGTTAAGCAACGCTGACTCGATATCGATTTGATGTCATGACTTCACAGAGCGAAGGGTTTACGCGCGCGCGCAGGGATTACGAATTAAGCGACGACGCGCGACGTGGAGCGTGCGTCGCGAGCGGCAACCTTTACTGCCACACGCGCCGGCCGAAAACTGCGGAGTGACACCCCCCTGATATGAGCTCTAATATTGTACTCGTACTTAGTTTAAAATGAATATAATTATATAAGTAATAATAAGTACATACATAATACTTTTCCACTGCTGAGCTTAGCCCATGGCCTCCATTGTTTAAATAGTTACTACAGTTGATAAATATTTTGGATGGCGAATTCGTATATTATCTATATATAATATTGGCCATATACAAATATTTATAAATACTTTTATCAATCGTCCTATATTGTAACAAAAGCATTGCCCACTTATCATCACTTTGTGTTAAACACTAATCACTGTGTATTCACAATTAAAGTCAAAACGTGTAACATAAGCACTTAATAAGATCTAGGCATAATTACACCCACATCAACTTCACAAAAGCTGTAATTGGAGTAGTGAAGGCTTCTGAATTTTTAATACAACGATAGCAATGTTGAACAACATGGTTAGAACAAAATCCATCCCTCCTCCATTATAATAATGAAAGTGATACTTTAAGTAAACTATAGTGTATTCTTATGATTGATAATGGTTAGTCTAAACTGTCGAAGATAATTAAGTTATTAAGTGATATATTATTATGTTCTTCGCAGAATACTTAGTTTATTTATTTATTAACACCCCGCTTTTTGCGACAGGGGTTAAAATTAATTATGGCTACGAATGTGTTAGTACGTACTTATCCACTTTTATTACCTCACCTAAATGCACCTACCATGTCATCTCTGCACCACCCTATGGTTGACTGATAGAGAATGCCTCAGGCATTAAGTCCGCCATGTAATGTTTATGTTGCAAAAGTTTTAAATAAATAAAAAAATGTGGTCGCGCATTACTTCAGAACGGCTGCACCTATTTGGCTGATTCTTCAAATATCTCCTATTACGAACACAGAGTAGATATTACGAACACAAGAATGTGTTCGTAATTTTCAGAACAAGATACAGTCACAAGTATTAAGATGTGTTGTGCAAAAATATCTGATCATTGGTGGAAGGCATATAAGTAGGCAATAACATGCCTTCTACTAATGATCAGATATTTTTGCAGGCCGTACGTATTTTTTTTTTATTATTGTTCACAGGCTACAGTTTATTCACGCGTACAAAGTCGCAGGCTGGCCGCTAGTTTTTAGGGTTCCGTACCTCAAAAGGAAAAAAACTGAATCAATATAGGATCACTTTGTCGTCCGTCCGTCTGTCTGTCAAGACCCTTTATCTTGGGAACGCGTGGCGGTATCGAGTTTAAAGAAAAACGATATACTCAGGTTTACAGTCTCTTAAAACTGTGGAAAAAATCAAACTCCTAAGTTAACGTAAAAAGAGATACGGCCGTATATGCCGCAAAAAACGTGTATTTTGACACTCTCAAGGATCAAAATTTATAAGTACAGTATTTGCCGTTGACCTAAAACTATGAAATTTGGCAAGTATCGCCGTCTTATATTTACTACAAGTATAAGGAAAAACTGAAAACATGTAGGTACATTTGTAATTAAATAATTAAAAAACAGGGTCTTTATGTTGTCCGTCTGTCTGTCAAGACCCTTTATCTCGGGAACGCGTTGAGGTATCCAGTTGAAATATTATTGAAATATGCTCAGGTCTACAGTCTCTTGAAACTGTGAATAAATCAAACATCTAAGTTAACGTAAAGAAAAGATTTTTTTTATGCTAAGCCCGGCAAATGACCCCACCTGATGTTAAATGGAAATGAAGTCCAGGCGCGAGGACAACTGGTGCAGCGTAAGAAAAACGATATACTTACTCAGGTTTACAGTCTCTTAAAACTGTGAAAAAATCAAACTCCTAAGTTAACGTAAAAAAAAGATACGGCCATTTATACCGTAAAAAAACGTTTATTTTCCGTTGGTAAATCTGAAAATTATACATTTATAATTAAATCATTAAAAAACAGGGTCTTTATGCCAGGAACGGCAGTCCAAATTTTGAATTGAGTTAACCGTGTCATGTGGGGTATCGTATAAAAGGGCTCCATTGGCACAAGCATTAACACATAGAACAGCTATAACATTTTTTTTTGTTGCTCTATTTTTATACATAAAAGTTCACAGACGCGTGTCTTAAGCGAATGCCACTCGCACTTGCACTGGTCCCAGCCGGTCCGAGATATCGTTTCAGTGAGCGGTGTCTATGTGCGTTGCTCGAGCGCACTTTGTATGTAGATTGCCTTCTGTACCTAACCTAACTGTTCTGTGGTAACAGGTAGTGAGCTCATCGCCGCTTTATGCTGTAAGATGTATGTGCAGTCTTCAGTCCGTTAGTCGCCTTTTACGACACCCAAGGGAAGAGAGGAGGTGGTAGTATTCTTTCACCGCTACGCGACACGGTTGTTTTTATTAGCTACAATAGAATACAACGAATATGCAGTCCATAAGTCAGTTTGGAACATCCTATGTACATTACCTACATCCGTTTAAGGGTCACCAAACACCATCCTTGTGCCAAATTTTGAGACTATCCATCATGTACTTTCCGAGAAAATTGCCTGTGACTGACATAAGCTATTACACATATACATCAGAATATTTGTGTTTTTCATGGTCGTTCGTACGGAAGCTAAATAGATAAACTTTATAAAAATAAACATTACGATTTAGACAATTACTAGGCAAGATACTTACTGACTCACTTAGAACTGTTGAGTGGTTATAAATAAGTAAGTCATGTTTGTAATAAAGAAATGTTAGTTGTGTTTTATGCCCACACTCCACAGTGATTCATTCATAGGCCATAAATCCAAAAAAGTCACTTGGGCCTACCGATTTCAAACTATTGATAATGGATTCATTAGTAAACTACTCTTTAAAAACTGTTATTAGTAATCCAATTACTTCAAAGTACCATTCACTTTGCTACGTCGGAAGTGAGAGCATCTTGAGTTTGGTTACCCGGTCGTGTGTGTTACCGAAATTTGTTGTTTTGTTTTCGTGTCTCATTTATTTCCAATTAAGTTTTTTGTTGTTATTACAATATGGAGGTGCAAGAACAAGATATATACTTTGATTATTTATATATTCTGGATACAAATTCTCATATTTCAATTTTATACGAATTTATAATTCAAGGTAGATTTTTTTCATATTTTTTTTCCAAACTTTTAAAACATTGAGAGCTATAACTTTTTACCGACCTCGGCTGCACTTGTGACATATGTTACTCTAATAGGGAGTATGTCTAGATTATATCATGCAAATTTTAGCTGCATGACGCTGCCCGTTCTTAGGTTTCAGGGGTATCAAAGTGTAGGTGTCCACAGAACAAAATAAAAAGGATTTTTTTAGCCCTAGTTCATATGTTGTTTTAAGAACATTTTTAAAGCATTCAGTAACGAGAATGATTGTTTTCGACCTGTGGCATTCTGCGGAGGGCAGAATTAAGGAAAAAGCGCAATATAATCTCAACAATTTGGTTGAAATGTCGTGTCTTCGAAACAACTTGGACGTCAAACAGTATTGATTTGACATCATTAAATAACAAAATTGGAAATATATATAAAAGAATATCGCATTACTGGAAGAAACGAAATCGTACAAAATTAAATCTACTAGAAAAGTACTCAAACTGGCTTAGTGTTACCGAAAATATTGCACGATCATACGCGGAAAATGAATCGTGTTTGACCAATACAGATTTAATTAACATGCTTCTTGATAATTCAGATCCACTAATTACAGGTTTACGCAAGTTACCTGTTTAAAAAAAAGTTTATTGTCAAAATATTTATTAGATTTGCTAGTTGTGTAAAGGTACTTGTTACGTTTGAACGTTATTTTGTATGGATTTATTAAATATTGTTATACCCATATTACCCAGTATTTTATTTTGTTTCTTTAAAATTAGGGTTGTAATTACCACAAACAAGCTTTATTTATTCCAATTTACCTGTAAATGTCACTCTATAACAATGTTTTAGCAGTCATAGTTAAAATCAAAATTACTAAGTGAAAATAATAAAAATAAATACAGGTTTATGTATAGATATTGGTTAAAACTTAGAGCTAATACTATGAGCTGCTTAATACATTTTCATACAATCTTAATAAGTTGTAAAAATTGAAAAATCGCGGTTATTTTGGAGTTACGTATTTATGGCCGCCTTTGTATGGAGGGTGAATCACTGTGCACTGATAAGGTAGCATTAAGATAGATCTAATGAAATGTTTAATAATTCATCTCTTAGCAATATAAAATTAATTTTACTACTGAATTTTTGGCTTGAAAGTGAGACGTCTGTCTGCAGTTTTGTTTTATTATCTAAAATAAAACCAAGCAACATTAAAGATGATGTTATTTTATATAAAGCCGGGTCTCCTGCGGCACTGTTTTGTGCTTTCTAACATCTAACAAAATATAAGACCATACATTGTTAAAGGTTTGATGTAAGGTGTTAGAAAACACAAAACAGTGTCGTAAGTGACCCGGCTTAATTTTAACGCAAATTTTGTTGCGAACAAATTACAAATTGAAAAAAACACTGTCTTTTTCAATTTTTTAATTTGTAACAGCAAAGATGTGGGACTTTTCTGAGATCTCACACGGTATTCTTGAGAGAATTTGAAAAGTGATGTTGCACTGTTTTGTTTTATTTGCCAACACTCATGCACGTTCACGAACACTAAACGGTTATTAATCCACCATCATTTTACATTCATATTCTGCTATGATACAAATACGAAGCTATGAAGTTGATAAATAAACGACACAACATTAGTCGATAACACGAAGCAAACGGTATCAAGTAACATTGAGCAAGTTTAAGACAACACTTAATGCCATTAGTAACACAAGAGCGGCGCCCATTAACAACAACTATTTCTTAAACTCCACCTACAAATACAACAATTAATTAAACTTCCAGCAAAGTTTCCTTCCGGTATTATATTAATTACTATTATTTGTTTTCCGTTACCGTTCCGAAACGCTATCGAGGAATGTCTCTTAGGGAGTCCCCTCTCCGATCGTAGTTCCGGGCTGCCCCCAGGGCCAGGTTAAGTTTATATCAAGTACAAAACAAGCTCGCTGGGCCGTTTGTTTTCCATTGTTGTCTCGATCATAAATATTTAATATATTCGCTTTATTCAGCGCTTGAGCCCGGCTTACGGTCTTTTGTTGACATTAAAGTGAGTTACGGCAACTTTAAAATTGGTCTTATATAAAACTTACGCGGAATCCGTGTAGGTAATGAGATGTCAATTAAACATTTGTTTTGTTAAGTTAACATTAGCTTCTGGAGAATGTAGATACCTAATTAAACTCATCAAAAATTAAGAAGAGCTTGTTCCGGCCATCAACTGTATGTAAGCGTAGTCCACGACGTGGCCTACACCATGTTGTTTTTAATCTTAATACAAAATGAGCCAAGCAGAACAAATGAAAGATATCTCGAAAAATTGCTCACAATAAATTATTTCGCTTGTGAATGAGGAAAGTCTGCGAACAACATATACGAGTCGGAAAAATGGATACAAGCGTTAATTCGGGACTTACAAGCCGAAAGGGTAATGGATCTTTGATTTTTCGGTACTTTTTAGAGTTAAATATTGTGTTTATTTGATATGTACTTCAGCTTTTTTATCTGTAGATATATCTGTTTACTCAGGCTACACTACCATCTATTTAGTAATCGCATTCAGTATTATAAGTATTGTTAGACTGATCAATAGAGTCTAGCACTAGCGTTATACATCGGCCAATTTCGATAAAGAATGTTTGTGAACATATTATTCACAATTCTTTGTGCAAATATATAGTGTCACTTGGATTCTTACTTTCCCTTGGGTGAGATTCACAAAACACCCACAAAAATGGTGTCTCTCTCTCTCTCTCTCTCTCTCTCTTTCTCTTAAAAAAATCTCGAATCTGGCCCAAGTATTTGAGAAGGTATAACAGGTATAAGTAACAACAAATAGGAATGATCGTGTCGTGTAGAGGTGAAAGGATACCCCTTCTCTTCCCTTGGGTATCGTAAAAGGCCACTAACGGACTACAGACTACACATACATCCAACAGCATAGAGCGGCGATGGGCTCACCACCTGTCACGCTAAGCACATGTGCAGGCGCTATGTGGTGAAAAGGAGACTATGGCAGAGGACTACTTCTGCGGTCATCATTGCCTAGTCTCTGACTAATATTTGATGTATGTATTTGAGGAGGTAAAGCCATCATAGTCACAAAGTATTTCATACAAATTCTAGATAGATCTTCACCAACACTAATTTTCCGTAAGGTAGATAGATAAATAATACTTTTATTGCAACGTAACACAAACATTTACATGAGACATAAAAGAACATTAATACAAAGTTACAATGCGGTGATCCTACAGCTTAAAAGCGATTTCTGCCAGACAACCAGTTGGATGGAGATAACTTATACACTCTATGTTTGGAGGTGCAAACTTATACCTACATAGGTATTTAGTTCTGAGGTATTAAGAATAAAAAAATCACTTATTTCCTAACACTGTAAAAGTGTTGGGTCGCTTTTGATATTTTTTCTAACTTTAAAGATCAGATTTCATTCGATATGTCAAACTTAAACAACATTATGTAACTAAGTTAACAATCGGAATGCTGCAATCTTTAAATGGAAGGAGAAACAGAGATGAACAAAAGCACTTCAAAAGTTGACGTTATAAAACCGGACGAGTTGGGAATTGGATCAATGGCGGTGAGTGGACGGGAACGAGGACGGCGGACAATCAAAACAAATACTTTTCAGTCAAGAACTATTAAGAATTTTATATCCAATAATATTATACGGACGCCAGATATCACTGTTAGTACCTACCACTGCTGTTGTTATTTGTAGTTACACAAATAACAACTCTCAGCAGTCACACAACAGAAGACCTCTTTCTTCTGTTCTGTGCCATCAGTCACCTTTTTGTTTTTAAAGTTGATCACTGCACATTGAAAAAAACCCGATACGCTTTTATATCCGCGCTAATTGTACCTTATATCCTGTCGTTTCGAACCCTTTGAAGAGTCCGTTGGTCATAGGAGACTGAGGTTGCTTCATAATTGTTTTGTAATTTGCTCCTGTATCAATTTTTATCGGGCGCGTGTCGAGTTAACGATAATAACAAGTATAGTGCGATCTCAAAAAGGTAATAGTAATATTAAAATGCTAAAACATACCTAAATGAATGGAACAGCAGTTTTTTTTCACTTACTGTTTGAAGGGAAATTCAAATAGTTATGTTCTTTGCACTTAACAGGATGGCCGAGTTATAGGATAGTGAACCTATTACCAAGCATATAGCATATTAAGTACTAACAAGCCCGTGCGAAGTATAAAGGTGGATACCCTTTATATTCATGACTGCTGAAAAGATCAGTATCCTTGAATACAAGAAGAGACGAAATTAGAAAAACCAATACAATTACAGGGGTGCGATTCAGTAACGCTCGATCGTAAGCTCGTTGTCACTTCGACCCACACGTATCGAATAAAATTTACCCCTGCGACGTTAGTGTGGAGTCGAATTTAGACAAGGCGCATTTGATAACTCGCTGCGGATTAAGCATGTCGCCACCAAATTCGCATTCTCTAAATTCGACTTTATGCTAACGTCACAAAAGTATCCTTTGATCGAAACGTGTGGCTCGAAGTGAGCGTGAGATTAATATCGACCGTTAGAAAATCAACATAACACCAACTCCAAAAAGTGAACAAGGCGTCTGTTGCTGACCTGCATATTGTATATACTCTTTGTAATTTTGATACGTGAACTTGATAAGGAAAGCCAAAAGGTAGGATTACTCATGAACACACAGAAAACCAAAGCTATGACAAATGGGAATCAATAACCTATCAGGATCAACAACAATCTGATCGACTATGTTGGTGAGTATATATGTATTATGATATACTATGAATACCTAGGTCAAATAATTTCTCCCTTGGATCTAACCACAAAAGAAATTGATAGACGCATTGGAAATGCTGGTAAACAATATTGGGGTCTGAAAGAAAATGATGAAAAACAGTGAAACCAGGATAACTATCGAACGGAAACTATTTGATACCTGCATACTTCCCTGTACTTACTTATGGTTGCCAAACCTTGGCACTCACAAAAACCCACAATAAGAAGCTCGAAACATGCCAGAACTCCCTGGAAAGAAGTATGCTCGGCAAAAGGCTATCCGATAGAATCAGAATTGACAACATCAGGAAACAAACAAGAACAAAGAATGTTATAAAAACAATAAAAAAGCTAAAGTGGAAGTGGGCAGGCCACACAATCAGAGGAAGTGATAAAGGGACAAAATTAGTAAAGAATTGGTTACAAATGGCAGGAAGAGAAAACGGGGTAGACCTTTTAGACGATGGGTTGATGATATCAAAGCTGTAGCAGGTGGTATATGGACAAGAGTAGCTAACGAAAGAGAGAAATGGCGGCAGTTGGAGAAAGCCTTTGTCAACCGTTTATTACCGAAAAACTTATTATACGAGTAAATATTCATGTAAATTACTGTCTGAACAAAGGCTATTATTATATTATTATTTTTATTATTTTGATACGTATTGTCCATTTATAGTTTTATATACACGTAATAAAACGTGGGAAAGCGCCAAAGATAAAGATGTGGGAAAGGATAATATAGGCTAAAATAGAAATAGAATACTCGTAATATGTCATTATGGTTTTTGCTTTTGATTTTTCTCCGTCATTCAGTTCGGTTTGCTCATTGTAATTGTAAAATAAATAATAATTTTAATACCCAAGTGTCATTTAATCAGGAAACAGTCATCCACACTCTCTATCGTTATCAGCGTCATTATCATGGTGTCACAAGCATCGATAGGCAACGGTTAATGTCTACCATCAGGATAGGAGACTTTCTAGAAGAGCGAAGGATTCGTGTCCTTTGTGAGGGTAGTTCTTCCGAGTTCTACAAAGTCAATGCCGGAGTGCCGTAGGGTTCTGTGCTCTCACCTATTTGTATTATTCTGGGCAATATTCATTGTTATGCGGATGACAGTACGATGCATGAGCGGTACTTGGGACATCCTGCGGCAAAGTGAGCCGATATCGTGGTGAAAAGGTAAGAACTGGTTGCCAAACTGAACCTGACTCTCGATAGTATCTCTATATAAGTTGGAATCTGAAATCCTGGTCGAGTTTAATACCAGTAAAACCCAGGTTTGTGCATTCTCGTCCCAGGTAACTCCTTTCCTTACTCCTCTCTCTCTTCAGAACTCTCCGTTGCCCATTTCGGTAGACCTCGGCATTCTTAGCATGGACATTGGCCAGGAACTGAATCCAAAGTGCTACATCGAGAGTGTTATTATTTTTAACTGCCTGTAAGTTGGTTATTCTCCATAAGGTGAGGCGGGTTTCACTCCCAAGCAGCGCTGTTTGCTGTACAAGACTCAGGTGCGATCGAGTATGGAGATTTTCCCATCTATGGGATGGCTCCGCTAAATACCGCCTCGATGCACTTGATAGACTGCAAAGGAGAGCGGTACGCGCATTATAGGAGATATTGAGGTTACAGCCTCTCTTGAGGACCTCTAGCTGCGTAGAGACATTGCTTCTCTCAGTTTCTTCTACCGGAATTACTACGGAGAGTGTTCTAAAGATCTTTTTGATCTTTCTTCCCGCTCTCTCCTTTCCTCTCACGGACTACACGTGCTGGTCTTAGGAACCACCATCTTACAGCGCAGACTATCAGCACTCGTACCAAAAATTTGGCAAGTCGTTCCTCTGTAAGACCATTCGGCTTTGGAATTCTTTGCCGTTGCATGTGTTAACCAGCTCTTATAGTCCCAGGTCTCCTAAACGGGGCGTGAAACGCCATTTATGTAGGCCGTCATGAATGGGTGCGCTTGTTACCGTGCTTGTTACACGGTGAGGAGCGCTCTCATTATTTTGGAATGCATCGGCTTCTTACCATCAGGCAGGATGTAGTCACTATGACGAGTCAATTTAAAAAAAGGTTGTCCAAACCTCTGCACTGGGCATCGTCGCCGGCTCAGTGTAATAAAAAACAAAATAAACTTCTCAATGCAGTAAAAGACAAAATATCACACATTCAACAAAAATTGCAAGATAATATGCATAAAGAGTCTTCAGGTTTTCTTTGGATTTTCTAATATTCTTATTTTGAAACAAAACATCATAATAAAGTAACCGATTTATCTTGCTGTATAGTCCTAAAAAGACCTTCCTCTGTTAATCAATAACAATTTCAAGACAGAGCGAGTAAGTGCGAAGTGTAAAAATATTCTACCTTTTTATCACCTTAGAACATGAAGCTGCCATAAGTCATGGAGAAAGTTACAAGCTTCCACTGGATTTATATAGAAATATTGTATTTACTTAGGCTACCTCAAATTGGCGTTATTTTGCAAGATTAATTGTTCTGACACTTTGAAACAACCGCCTTTTGTGATGCTTCCTCTTTACAGTAAAAAAGTGAATTAACTATTCGTATATGCAATCACAACTTTGTATTACTGCAAATAAAATATTTAGCAAGTTTTTTGTAAAGAAATTATAATAAATGGAATGTTTGGTATATAAGTGGTACATAATTGCGCAACAAAAATCAGCGCTTTACTTGTAAAACAGATTAAATTTTTCGTTCCTAAACCTAATGCTGACGAACACTTCAAGATCAGTAATTATCACTTTTTATCAATTATTATTTTATTCCTACAATATGATGGTCTGTGGT
This sequence comes from Scoparia ambigualis, assembly GCA_963921215.1. Classification (NCBI taxonomy): domain Eukaryota; kingdom Metazoa; phylum Arthropoda; class Insecta; order Lepidoptera; family Crambidae; genus Scoparia; species Scoparia ambigualis. The sequence goes on from OY992503.1 coordinate 22,262,784, forward strand.
CAAATGGTTGGCCGACGTTTATGGCGTCGCCGACGCCATGTCTAAGGTTCCAAGTTAAATTCTCGGTCGGATCAATTTTTAATTAACTGTATTTCTAAATTGTATTCGGATCATGTTTTCTATGTATTTAACACGTTAAGTGCCACAAAACCAGACCCAATTAAAATTTAATTGTTTTTCGGTAACCGGTGACCACCACGGCGCTTAAAGTCTTAAGTAGGATGTTTATTCCGTTTTCTAGCTACCATTAAAAACAAGTTTTAAAAGAAGCTTAACATGTGCTAGATAATTCTTATAATGGTGGGAAAAGTAGTAATTTCATTTTAATATTGTAACGTGATGCGATTATATCTAGAAATTAATAACATTCCAAGGTAATTATCGGCTCATAAAAAAAGTCGTGACTACTGGTCCTGCCTGTAACAGCTTTGCCAAAACCAAACCACTTACATTAGAAGAGAATATGGTATTTTTTTACTTTGAGCGATACTTGCAAGCTACAATCTTCATCATCATCATCAGCCTATAAACGTCCCACTGCTGGTCACAGGCATGGACCATATGTGGAGATTGGGCCATAACCTACCACGCCGGCCCAATGCGGGTTGGTGGGTTACTGCGTTGCTACAATCTAGCAACGTTGTTAAAATCCTACCAAATACTCGGCTACAAATAACGTCCCACTCGTAATATACGATAACATTTATTACTGAAACTTTTTCCTTAATCAAATCACGTAAAAGCCGTGTTTGAAAAATGTACGTCACTTATGCCAGTTTGCGGCTTGGCATACATTTACTAGGGCGAAAGCGGAAAAATGGAAGGTTCTAGCTTCAGTCTAGTCCCATCTCTTGTTATTTCTAAACGCAGACTATTATTTAATATGCTATCTTTATAAACAAAAAAGTGACAGCGTCTGTTCTAAGCCAGGTTTAATAATAATCTCTTCAATAGGCAAAGCAAACAAAATCAAATCCTATAAGGACCGGTTACTATTCTTTAAAATTAGCTCACTGACTAAGCGGAGGAGCCTCCTTGATGCTAAGTTTGCCAGTAGAATTCTGCAGGACAGGATAGATTGTTCGCAATTACTGGGACTTCTAAACCAGCGCGTTCCTCGCGGAATGCCTCGCAAACCGATCACACCACTTTGTCCGCCACTCAGAAGAACAGTCCTGGGGGCTAACTCTCCTTACGCAAGATTTTGTAAGATTTTGAATGAATGTAGCGATGGAGTCGACATTCATTCTGATAGTACCAGGACTCTGACGTTGTCACTACGCAGTCTCTTGCCTGACTAACATTTTTTGTAGTTTCAGTGTTAATTATTACGTACCTAGGTGTAAGGTTTATTTAGTTTTTAATTTACTTATTTTTCTTTTCTATTTTATATTTTTATATAATGTGTAGCTTTTGTTTCATCTATGCATGTGGTGTTTACCTATAAGTTATTGTTACACTTAGCCTAATGTTGTTATGCAAATCTTATTGTATGTACTAGTGTTACAATAGTTGGTAGACCAATAAAATAAATAAATAAATAAATAATAATAATAGTTTATTTCATCTCCACAAACCATTCAAAAACAAAAACAAAATCAATATATCTTTATTGATAACTACTCGTAGTTTTTACAATGTGCCTGCCTCTTCTTTTAAGGTTGAAAAACCATGTCGTAAAAGAGATCCCTCTCTTGTCTGTATGTTAAAAAGGCTGTAGTTACATAGGTAAAAAAAAAAACAATTACAATGTACAATAACTTGTGTTTAATGCGTAGTTAGCTTATGTCTGCGGGAGACGAGTCTAAGATGGAATCTGCTCGTATTTTAGAACACCAGGCCCCCAACCCTCAAAAGACAGGTTTAACTTTAATCCACGTTTTTTAATAAAATAAATAGTGCCTGTGTAGCTACATACCTTATTAAATACTACAGTACGAGTAACCACCTATTCAACATTTTAAACAGTCTCTCGAATATTTAATGAACAGCAGTTAAAACTCAGGGCACGTTAATTGAATAATTACTTTTTTACTGCTGTCAACCCTCAGTGTGGCGTAAAAATACTCGTTGAAATATTAAAAACACAAATGGCACCTAGATTTTGTTTTAGCTAACATGTGCTTCTGTGTTAATTATTAGAACATCTAGGTGGAGCTACTAAGTTTTGGTGTTTTTATACAGCTTGTTATAGTGTTAATTTAAATTGATAATCATTTACCGTAAATTGTTTAATCTTAATCCATAGACCACACGAGAAGCAATTAGCTAGTTTTCTTGAATTTTTGGAAAGATATCTAATAGTACATACACTTTCTTATTTTATCCTAGTATTTTAATAATATATAACTTTACGTGAAGATTATTAAAATTTTCATAAATGATTCGAATCTTTATGCATAGACATTCATATGTTATAACAATTTTATGGCACTAAACTACAAATCTAGATGAACCAATTACGCAGTTTACGTATTTTCAATACTTTCTCGTATCAACAGTGTTTCGTGTTAATCAACAGTTCTAGTCACATAAATCACAATTCTAAGTTAAGCAAAACGCTACATTACCCAATATCATGCCGCAGACGAGCTGCCGCCGCCCAAACTATTCGATAAACACAATTCTACTCTCACATATCATAATTATGAACCGCACTAACAATTCGAACAGTATCAACGGTCAGACAAAGATTGAGTGTAGCCGGTGTCGGTGCCGGTACAGCGCGCACTGTTTCACGTGTCAAACTGAAGTACCCGGTTATGGGTAGTACACTTGTAGGTAGCGCGCTGGGTAGTTGGCAGCGGGTAGCGGGTAGTACTCGTGAGCCGTGCGCGCCGGCCCTCCCCGCGGTCTCGACTGAAGGGCTTCGGCTAGGGCGGCGCGCCCACGCTCGATACCGCCGCCTACCCGCCGCCCTCCCTCATTGCAAAACCATTTATAAAAATTCACTTGTTTACTGCCTAATGTTATTAGTGATATTCAATTGTTGGCTGTTAACGCCACTATGAAGCGCCCGGTTTGTGTACAGCCCGTCACTTGTAGTAGTTCTAACACGCGGCAAAGTTCCATCGGGGTAGCGAATCTAGCGAACATTTCCTAACTATAGTTTTAGTTATTCTTTCTTTTGTTGAAAGGATTTGGATTCAAAACATAATGAGGCAGTCGTTTCTTTTAACAATTATGTTATTTACGGAATAAAACTTTTTGTTAGGAATATAAAAATGTAAAAGTTATATTAATTCTTTAATATACTCGTAATTTCAACTAAAGGAATTACACAAAGAGCAGTTGTGAGCTGCCTTCGTACAGTCGAGCGACCTTTACTATTTATAGTTACTTTACTTTTATAGCATAATTAACTGAAACAGATGCTAAAGTAACATTTGTACGTATTGTTTCTATTCTAAAGTTTACGCGAACACTACAAATTGAAATGAAACAGTTTTAACGAATTAACTTGCGTTTGCTTTTTATTGTTGGTTTTATTTTCTTTTATACCGACGTTTCGAACAAGATCCGTGATCTAAGGGAGACTAGTGGAACGTAAATTAAGTTTTGTTTCAATTTATAATATGTTTACTTGTTATATTTTGGATGACGATGATATATAGTGTTGTTAGAATTCTTCCTTCGGTTCAAGTAGGTAATTTGTTGGCGAAAATAAATAAATGGTACCTATATTGAATAGTCTAATATGATGAATTTCGGCGGGCTGGATAAGATCCATGGCAGCTTAATCGGAAGAGCATCTGACCGGGATTGTCTGAAAGTTACATACATATTTACACATCATATAATCACGACTATTATCCCCGAAGGGTTAGTCAGAGGCTAGGCAATGAGGACAGCAAAAGCAGTGCTCTACCATAATCCATTTTTCACCAAATCAGTCTTTAGTCACCAAGCAGTACTTAGTCTGTTAGTCGCCTTTTAGAACACCCAAGGGAAGAGAGGGGATGGTCGTATTCTTTCACCGCAACGCGACACGGTTAAAAAGAAGGGTGCAGGTTCAAATCCTGCTCGTAGATTTTTTTTTAACATTTTCCAATTTTTAATATCGTCACCGTGGCAGTGTTTATTAAGATATGGAGTAAATCGCAAATTATTGCCAACACGCATTTTTACGCATGTCCGACATCGGTTTGATTTGCCCGCCGTCGCTTCGTGTATAGACCAACAAAAACCAAACCTAGTACTAAACTTATTGTAAAGTGATTTACCATTATGAAATAAAGTGTTACCATGTTAAACCACCTTTATTTGTATTGTTTAAATTAGTAATCTAAAATAACTTTATAGGAGAGGGTTCACGTCAGTAGTCTAACGGAGCTATGGGAATTGAACCACGATTTCTCGCGTTCAATCCGAGCATTTATCCGTTCGGCTACCGACGCCTTACGACGACGGTTTATCGTCCAACCTTTCCATGTGTGAAGGCCTGTATCCAGCAGTGGGACGTTTGTAGGCGGATGATGAACATTGTCGTTTTCTAAAGTTAATATGGCCAGTTCCTCAGTAGATCAGGACTCCAGGTTCGACTTTCCAACTTCGGCTTTATCACCACTTATTATCGGGTGACATGACAGTCTGATGAACTTACAATAGGAATTGTATGTTTCCTCGGAGCTACTGGTCTACTCCAAGGACACATTCCAAGTTTATTATTGTGTAACATTGGTTTGTTTGGTCACGTTACTTTATTTATTGAAATCTTTTAATTGTGTGACAATATATTTTATTAATGTGTGTAGAGAATTCATTGTAAATATTTATTGATAACATCTAAGATATTAAATGGATAGAGATAGAGATATTGAGCATTTGAGAGTTGTGTGACATGACGGTGAACTCCTTAAAAAATGTAAACTTTTCTCACTCAGCAATCTTTATTCTAATGATGGCGGGACGAGCTAGACTACTATCGGAAGGACTGGCAAGTTACAGCCCTAAACCGTGAAGAGTGGAGGGAGGGTAGGGAGGCCTCTGCCCAGCAGTGGGACAACCCGGGCCGAATAATAATAATAATCGGGCTGAATAATAATAACTTTTATTTCACAAACACTATTTACTCAGATACTCAGTATAGGTAGATATAAAGGAATCACACTGTAACTGGAATAACCTCTAACTGCTACCAAGTCGCAAATACGCCGACACGATGATGGATAGCTCCATCTCTCCGTATAATTGAAGAAGGTCGATCTCTCGCTTTCCATCGCGATATACAATATTATTTTGTTCTTTTATCCTCCCCCTCTCAATTAACCAAATATTTGCTTAGGAATAATTTACGTTTTCCGGGTCGTGTGGCAGTGTCCGATCATTCGATCATATATCACGACCCTGGTGGATCGCTCTTCGAAAGAGCGTGGACGGTTCGCTGAGGAAAACTGAAGTAGAAGTGAAATAGTTTGTGAATGCGAGAGTAAGTTATATTAACAAAATGAAATGATCATTCTTATGAAATTAATTGATAAACTGAATCTATATTAGAAATTGAAAAAGTGTCGAATAAATTTCCACAAGCCGGATTCGAACCCGCACCCTTCTGGCAATCGGGGCTACGTGCTCTTTCCAGTTGAGCTACCGTGGACTTATCCAGTCCAGAATCTATATTGCTTGGTGTTTTTGAAACATAAGACCCTCGGAAAAAAATGTACTAAAATTGAAAAACTGTTTACTTTTAAAATAGTTTAATAAATAATGAACAATCCTAATAAAATGCTTAAATCGTGTCACAATATTACGTACTACGTAGTAGTAGTGGCGTAGCAATTCCGTAACGACCGTAACAAAGGCGTAGCAATATTGTAACGCTGTCGTAGCAATGTTGTAACTGTGGACATGGTGTAGCTATGTCGAATCTTTGATTTCACCAATGGCGTAGCTATGCCTTAACGCTGGCGTAACAATGGTGTAATTATGACGTATTAATGACTTTACAATGTAGTAATGATGGCTAAACAATTGAGTGTAGTAATGGCGTAGCAATTATGAGCCAAAATCTCGTAGCTGAGGTGTTAGCGCCTTCGATCAATAGTTTGATTGAAGCTTGACACTCATATATTATGTTTGTAGTTTGCCTATAAACTTTTAGCATAATGATCTGTAAGTAAATACATAACAAGTACCTAGTAACAAGTAAATACACTTAGAAAATATACAAACTTTTGATATTTGTTGTATCAGCAGTCACTCAACAAGTCCGTCGGCCCTAGATCACCTTCAGTTTCACAAGCCAAAAATATATTCTACGAGTTGTATGATGACGTTCCGGATTGTTCCTAGCTTCTTATTTTCAATTTAAATTAACAATCACACAATCATATCGCCACAAAAAAAAATGGTAATTTTAGTCTCGTCTGCCAGTGGCTGAGCGATTGACTCGATATTAAGATTTTCAAGTTTCATTACCAGGCCGTCATATTCATGACCCATTCGGGTGGGCGATTCTTTGAAAATGCGCATATTGCCTCATGTTAGGAGATTGCATAAAAGTTGTGACAAAACGCATTCTTTGAGTGAATTTTACAATGCTGCAAACATACCCTTACAGAAACTGTACAAGGGAATTATGTAAGTGTTTTACTTTTTAACTGACAAGCGTTTAAATTTTTTTGTGAATGGTAGTGATATTTACAGTAAATGGCAATTAGATAATGGTACAGGTAATGAGAAATGGTAATTATAAATCAAATAGCAAGAAGACAAAAGTCTAAACTGTTATTTCAAAATATAGCAAACCATTTTTTTTAACAAACTAAATGTACTTACTTATCAACAGTCGTAAAAAAATTAGAATTTTTTAATTTTTTTAAAGTGAATTATCCGAAATAACAAAATTATCAACTAAGACACGGTTTTAATAAACACATTTTTTCTATATATTTTAATCAGCCTTAAACATAATTTCTTACTTGGTAGGTATTAAACAGGGTAATAAAATTTTAAAAAACAAAATTCAATGAACTTCTTGGTAAGTAAGCGGTAAAATAGCTAAAAATATACACTTCAATATTAATCTGAAGGTTTTGTTTTATACGAATGGTTAATTCTGCAAAAAAAATCTTATCTATTATCTATCAATGAAATGAACAAAAATCAATATAAAAGAAACAAAAAACCAAAACGTCTTGGGTAGCAATTGGAAATAAGCATCCAACTCAAAACAAAAATAATGACTTATTAAAAAAACTAATTAAAAAATGGACTTACAGGATTAGATGAGACCTTGAGACAGACATGATTGAGACCTTTAAATAAAAAACTTACAAAAATATTGCAAAACTAGTTTTAATGATTATTATTGATAAAATGTTTATAATTTACTTGAAAATCCGTTTTTAAGTCAGAAAAATATCAAAATCATTATCAGAATCATTATTTTTGTAAACAGGAGGCTTTTTGCTATATTAATTCAAGAAGTCGAGGGAGCCTGCGGGTCTAAGTAATAAATTATGATCATGTCAATTTAGTGCAGCTTTGATCGTAGCTTTAAATTAATACTAGTTGTCTTTAAGGTTAGTTTAGATTTCAATGATGGGATTCTCTAGTATCTCTTGTTTTGTTTGCATTGTGAAATTTTATGTCAAAAATACTTAGTTATAGTGTAATAGTAGTGTAGTTTATAATTTTCGCGACTAAAACACATTGAAATAAAAAATTCATACGGATTTAAATTGCGAATTTTACTATCTGTAATTTCCGTATATTTTTTTACGGAACTTTTCAGATAGCTTCCTAATTAGTATTTGTTTTCGTTAGTGCACAGCACAAGAATTACAATTAAAAAAATATTAAAACTACCATTTCTAAAATTTACTCATTACCATTTACTTTAGAGTAACGGAAAATACGGTAATTATGCAAGTGGTAATTAGGATTTCAAACATTTTGTTGATTAAACAGTTCTTTACAAGAATTATAAAATTTTTACCTACGTTACTAAAAAATGGAAATTATAACAACTTAAATAAACGTATCAGTTAAAAAAAACAATCGTCTATTTACCATAAAAACGGAAAATGGTGATTAGACGATATTTCGACAAAAGCACTACGACGACTTGGGCACCGAGCGCAGACAGGTGCAAACTTGTTAAGACAGTAAAGGGTACGAACTTTCTAATTTGAAGGTAGTAAATTAAGGCGAATATTTTTTAAATGGTAATTATAAAGTTATCCGAGGACATATTTTAAGAGCATTCATTCTTAATAATTTATGTTATTTATGTTAAACAACTTGTGTATAGGGCTAAGGAAACTATTCCTATCTAAGAATATTGAACTATTATTACATTCATCGATAGGGATTTAGCTATATTGAATAAAAACTCAATGAAAATGTAAAATGGGACATGAATGGTAATTAGAATTGGGATGCTTTAAAACAATTTTCTCTTAATTCAATAAACAAATATAGTTTCTAATAGACTACTTTAGATCTGTAATACTTATATGCATAAGGTAGTATTATCAAAAGAAAAATATTTGCACTGTAGAAGATTCTTTATCATCCGCCGCGTAATATGCACATTCTTAAAGAATTGCCCGGGTGCGCTTGTCACCGTGCTTGTTTCACGGTGAGGAGTGCTCTCGTTATTTCGGACTGCATCGGCTGCTTAACATCAGGCAAGATGTAGTCACTATGACGAGCCACATTAAAAAAAAACTGGCCAAGTGCGAGTCGGACTCGTCCATGAAGGGTTCCGTAGTAGCAAGTAACATCATATAAAAGTTCTTGTAGTTTGTTGCAACTTTGATCGATGTTTTAATAATAGTGTTTAGAAGTTGTTGAAGGGGGGGGGGCACTTATTTGGAAGTGTCTCTCGCGCAAACTATTCAGTTTAGAAAAAAATGATATTAGAAACCTCAATGTCATTTTTGAAGACCTATCAATAGATACCCCACGCGTGTGGGTTTGATAAAAAAATATTTTTGAATTTCAGTTCTAAGTATGGGGAACCCCCAAAATTTATTGTTTTTTTTTCTATTTTTGTGTGAAAATCTTAATGCGGTTCACAGAATACATTTACGTAATAGTTACGGAAAAAAGTGGCTGTGACATACGGACGGACAGACAGACATGACGAATCCATAAGGGTTCCGTTTTTTGCCATTTGGCTACGGAACCCTAAAAAGGTCGGGCAAAATGTTATTCAAAGCATAACTCGTTTTGATCACCATCCTGCATTAGGCAAGCGTGGTGATAAAGCCCACACCCATCAAATGTAGTGATTACTTTGCTCAGCAGTAGGTCAGACTTAACTTTAAATGATTCTCTTTCTACTCTATTTGTAAACGAAAAATCATAGATAACGCTCTAGCTACACAGAAACAGCGTTTATCCCACAGACGTACTGTGGTTTATCCACAGAAATAAAACGTTATAATCCGTTACAAGTTTTAGTAAGGTTTTATCTTAGAGCATTTAACCAGGTTTTATGGAATGACCACAGAACAGAAGAAAAAGGTATACATACTTACAATCACGACAATGAGGACCGCAAAAGCAGTCCGACGACCTCCTTGGTCGAGTGGTTTGTACACCGGTTTTCATGGTGCCGCCATCTCTGAGGTCCCGGGTTCGATCCCGGTCGAGTCAATTTAGAAATTATTGTTTTTCTAAATTGGCTCGGGTTTGGGTGTTTTCTATGTATTTAAGTATGTTTATCCGTTGTCTAGTAACCATTTAACGAGTTTAATAAGTTTAAAATAACAACTGCACATGTGCTCAGCGTAATTTTTTTTTCTAAATACAACGGTGCCAATTTCAGTTACAGAAAGGTAATTGCAATAGGTGGTGAACCCATCGCAGCTCTATGCTTTTGGATGTATGTGCAGATGATGTGCAGTCTGTAGTCCTTCAGTCGCCTTTTACGACATCCAAGGGAAGAGTAGGGTTGGTAATAGGTATTCTTTTAATAATGAACCTCCACCACTCAGCTCATATTAATTGTGAAATAAATAAATGAAATTCGTGTTGACCCTAAAATACTTGTCAAAACAATTTACTTTTGTACAACTTAGCCAAAACTCTTTTGTCCCAAAATGACGTTGATTTGGACTACATACATATAGTATAAGATCCGAGTATAGAACGACCTTCACCGGGAAGGTTAATGGATGAAAAGTATTTTATATCAAATTTAATATGTTAAATAATATATCGCGAGTGGGTTGGCTGAAAAATTTCTGTCCAGTACCTTTAATGATTAATTTAATAAGTATTAAAAAATATTTATTTTTTTACATTACACTGGTTTGGTGTGTGTGTTTGTAATGAGCTTATCTTTATATAAACATAAATTTTATTTATTCAACCAGACGGTTGCAAATAACTAATATGGACTTGCCTGTTTACACCTGCCTACCCAATGTTGTGACAGGAAAAAAATAGTCAACCTAACGTTTCCATATTCTATAAGCTTCATACTTTCGATTGGTACCTATGTATAATTAATAGATAAATATCTATTATCTAAACAAGCGCAATGTTTAAAAAAATATTTTTTTAAATATTTAATAAATCCTACACTGGACTGAAATTTTTAGCCAACGCAATATATTTTTTAACACATTAGATATGATATAAAATACTTTTCATCCATTAACCGCTTGGTGAAGGTCGTTGTATACTCGGATCGTCTACTAATATTTAACCTTTTTATAAAAAGTCTTTATACAAAACACGACATCAATAATGCTATCACAGAAGCGCTATAAGAGCTTTAATAATTTAGTGAAGTAACGTATTACCATGGGCCCTCGGTACGCGCGGCCCCTTGCCTATGTGGGTATTTTGCTTAACTAAGCCAATCTATTACTAACAACAAACAAGAGCGGAACACCCTTGAACCAATGAATTAATTATCGTGCGTCGTTTGACGCCATCACACAGCAATCGTTAATTTGTAATTTGACGCCGAAATTACAATATGTGCACACTTGAAGCGGCCGGTGATTACAGCCGCCTGTAAATAGCCAGATTACGTCAGTTATACAGGGTTATTGGAAATACGTAGCGATCCCTTTAAGGGGTGATAGTGGAGATCAATAGCTATCAAATTGTAAAAAATATTTGTAAAAAAATATTAAGAAAGTGGGGTCAGGCTACATCAAACTGGATTAAAAAAGAAATTTACGTATTTAACGGTTGTTTTGTGTTTTTTTAGTTTACTAACACTCTAATAAGTGTAAAAAAAGATCAAGAATTTAAAAAAGAGAAAAAATATTTTTTCTAATTCGGTACATTTTTGCCCCATCTACTCTAGGGCAATTTGATAGCTCTCTACTATCACCCCATAAAGGGATCGCTACGTATTTCCAATAACCCTGTATATTTGACGTACCAAATTAATTTTCGACACGTACATTCAGCATCAAAAGTAACTGAACAAAAACAAGGTGGCAAAAGTAATAGTCACGTGTAAGTGTCTTTACATACTCATCATTTAACATTTCAGAATTATATGACATTTTTTGTGTTCATAGTAATTGGTTAAGGCAATAATGAAAAAGTATATTGTCATGTACTTTTGACTCAACAGCTATGTCAGACAATTCTGGTCATTTCATCCGTAACAATCATTTGAAAATTTCATATGCTAAGCTACTTTTGATGCTGACTGTACTGTGGGTGAAGCAAAATGATTGTTAGAATCGTAGCAAATAGAAAGATGTTTTGGTATCCCGTATGTGGCTACCTCTCCGGGAACCCGGTAAGGTAAGGTCTGTATGTAGAGTCGACCTCAGAAGTACTTTGAAGAGACACCAACTGGGTCGGAAAGATCGCGCTCGTGCAACCATTATACAGGGTTACTTTGGACCACCCCGCCAAATTTTTTACGTGATCCTATAGCAGCAGTAAAACCAAATAATGAAATAAAAAAACATTTATTTTTTTTACATTTTTGTTTCAACTTTTTCTTAAGAAAATTAAAATTATTGTCACCTAGCGCGGTTATCAAAGCGAATGCGCGTGACAGCTAATTATTCACCCCGTGCACCAATGACAGTGCGCCGTCTCGCTTTGACCGCGAGGGTGAGCACACGCACCTAGAACTATAGGATATAAAAAGCAGGCAAAAAATTGTATTTAAAAAAAGAAAACTTTCATTATTTTTACGTCAAATATTTTATTATTACTTTTTTTACCCCATATTTACTTTTGGCGGGGGGTCCAAAATTAATCCTATATTCATTCGTCTGTGAGAAAACCTACTAACAATTGAATTACTATTGTGCCTGGAGTTACGGTAGTTGACAGCATATATGAACGCAGTAGTCGGTATGACACGGTAAAAAAGTCTTTAAACTGCTTCTGGTCTGGACGGACTGCACGTACTCTAATATGACTTCTCGCAAAGTGCCCGCCACGATACCGGCGGTCCTGGGTTCAGTTTGCAAGGTCGAGCAGTGTGTTTCGGATTTTGTGATTTATAGCCCGGGTTTGTATTCATCAACCAGCACTTGGCACGCGTGGTAAGATTGAGTCAACACAACGACGACGACCTCCTTGGTCGAGTGGTTTAACACCGGTTTTCATGGTGTCGCCATCTCTGAGGTCCCGGGTTCGATCCCCGGTCGGGTCAATTTAGAAACTATGATGTTTCTAAATTGTCTCGGGTCTGGGTGTTTTCTTTTTTTTTTTTTTTTTTTACTAGGTATGGGTTTGCTCTTGATCCCAATCAAGCCCAGGGGCTAAGACAGGATCTATGATGGTGCGAGTTTACCCAGAAGGTGCCTATTTACTCTTACTTTGAAGATGGACGGGTTATATGTACTCGGAAACACAGACGCAGGGAGGGAGTTCCACTCCTTTGCTGTACGCAGTATAAAAGATGTTGAGTAACGCTTTGTGCGACATTTAGGAATATCCACCAAGAAAGGGTGGTAGCCCGCAGTGCGCCTGGATGTCCGATGGAAGAAGGGGGATGGCGGTATGAGCTCATGCAGCTCCAGAGCACACTCTCCGAAGTACAGTCTGTAAAAGACCGACAGACAGGCAACTTTGCGGCGGTGAGCTAGGGTGTGAAATTTGCTCTTCATTAGTTCTTTGTCGCCAATTAGCCTCTCAGCTCTGCGTTGAATCGTGTCCAGTGCAGCTAGTTGGTATTTAGCTGAGCCGTCCCACAGGTGACTGCAATATTCCATGCAAGATCGGACTTGAGCTTTATAGAGAGTTAAAAGCTGTCCCGGCATGAAATATCGCTTGACTCTATTTAAGACGCCCAGCTTTTTAGCTGCAGTTTGTGCCTTGGACTCGATGCTGGTGCCGAAGTTGAGGTCTGAAGACAACTCCATGCCCAGAAGGACGAGACTATCGGTAACAGGCACAGATGCACCCCGAAAAGTAGGAGTCAGGTTAAAGGGACTCCTTTTAGCGGTGAATAAACACGCTTGCGTTTTGGTGGCGTTGAAATTTACCAGGTTACTGTCACCCCACTGGCAAACGTGAATTAATGTCTGGTTCGTTCGCTCAACCATGGCCTCTCTCATCAACATCACGTCATCACCACTAGCTTTTGCATCCGAAAGGAATCTCTCTACGACAGTACTGTCATCTGCATACCCAACAACTCCCGGTATCAACAGGTCATTGATGTGCAACAGGAAAAGCGTCGCAGAGAGAACAGACCCCTGAGGAACTCCGGCATCAATAGCCACTGAGTCAGAGGAGCAGCCATCGATGACTACTCTGATCGACCGTTCCGTCAGGAAATCAGCTATCCAACTACAAAAGTCAGCGGGGATACCATACGCTGGAAGCTTGTGCAGTAGACTTGCGTGCCAGACCCTGTCAAAAGCCTTTGAGATGTCAAGTGATACGGCGAGTGCTTCGCCGTGCATCTCGAGGGCCTCACCCCAGTAGTGCGTCAGATAAACTAGAAGATCCCCAGTCGATCGTCTTCGGCGAAACCCATATTGACGGTCACTGAGGAGGTCATTAACTTCTAGGTATGAGAGCAACTTACAGTTTAGAACTCTTTCCATGACCTTACAGAGTATGGAAGTGATGGCGATCGGTCGGTAGTTGCATGGGTCGGCACGACTTCCTTTTTTGGGTACTGGCTGCACATTAGCAAGCTTCCAGCATTTAGGTACGGTTTTTGCCTCGAGAGAAAGGCGATACAAGCGCGTTAGCACTGGTGACAACTCAGGCGCACAACACCTCAGTACCCTTGCTGGTATGCCATCAGGACCACTGGCCTTGTTCACGTCCAGACTAAGCAGGGCTCTACGGACCTCTTTATTGTGGATTGTGATCTCCGGCATCGAAGAATCACAGCGAGGTAAATTTGGTGGTTGTTGAGAGCCGGTGTCTAGACGCGAGTTGCTCGCAAACAGAGAGGCAAATAAACTTGCTTTCTCAGCTGCAGAATGAGCCAGCGACCCGTCAGGTTTCTGCATGGGTGGTAACATAGGACGGCAGAAATTCGCCTCGGCTGACTTCGAAAGGGACCAGAACTGTTTACTACCGCTCGGGTAGGATGACAACTTTGTCCCTATTCGGCTGATGTGATCGAATCTGGCCTTTCGAATAACCCTTTTGCACGACTTGGCGGCCGAATTAAAGGCTCTCTTCTTTGCTCGGATTCTCCGTGCACGGACTTTGCGATCCCGAGCTTGCACCCAAGCCTGGTAAGCAGACTGTTTTCGGGCCTCAGCACGAGTACAGTCCGCATTATACCAAGGGCGGGACTTGTAACCGAGCGGGATGTCGGAGAATGGAATAAAAAACTCCATTCCCTGCCGGATTACATCCGTAATCGCATCGGCCGTACACGAAGGGTCGTTAGAGGAGAAGCATGTTTGCCGCCAGGGATAAGATGCAAGGAAAATACGCATCTCGTCCCAATCTGCTGACTCGTATCGCCATACTCGTCTCGTGCCCCTAGGGCTCATATCCGGAGGAGAGCAAATCGATACGGATTTCACCACACAATGGTCGGACGTTCCCAGCGGGGCTGAGACCGATATCGAATGCTTGTGTGGATCGGTTGTCAGCAGTAAGTCAAGACAATTGGGTGTGTGGCCAGCGATATCCGGAATTCGCGTCGCTTGATCCACCAGCTGAGTGAGATTTAGTGCTAGGGAAAACCTTCGCACTTCTCTCCCAGCATGGTCAGTCTTCTGGAACGGGTACAGCCACTCTTTGTGGCGAGCGTTGAAGTCCCCCAGAAAGACAAGCTCCGCCGCTGGATACCGCTGAGTTGTTAAGTCTGCCGTCTCAGTGAGGTAGTCAATGAGCCGAGTCGCCTCCTGATCACCGCTGTGCGATCGGTAGACACAGACGTAGATTATCTTCTCTACCCCAGTGTCCACCAGAAGCCAAATAACGGAGAACCCGGATTTTTCAAAGCAACGGAGACGCCTACAGCAAATGTCATCGCGGACGTACACACAGACCCCTGCACGCTTTTTGAACTTATGCTCAATTGAGTAGCCAGGGTAGTTGAGGTACGCCACGTCCGACGGGGTTGCTATTTGCGTCTCCGTCAAGAAGAATAGGTGTGGCTTCTCAGTCTCAAGATGGTGATGGACCGGATCGAGATTTGAGTGCAATCCTCTGATGTTCGCGAGGTGCACTTTTAATGGGAGGAAGTGCAGCCGTTGTTTACACACTTTCTTCTTGCTTTGCCTTGTCATGTTTTGTGATGAGTGTTGGGGGGAAGGATTTTCAGTCGAGGCGCTACTTAGTCGACCATCGATGTTGCCCTAGGCAAATCTGACCAAAGGGGAACTCACCTGGAGACTGCGGGGACGCCCGAACCCCCCCGAAATGGCCACCGGGTCCTCCCGTCCAGTCGCCAACTGGCACGGTGGAGCATTTCGGGATTTTTCGCGAGTTGGCGGGGCAGCCTTTCACACGTGGCTAGCGCGCTAGTTGGGCCCCCTACTAACTGCGGTCGGCCAAGGCTAAAACCGTGCTTCGGATCCCGCTACCCTCCAGAATGAGTTACCCGGTACAGCAATGCTAAGGCTTCAAGACCGGTCCTAATCTGCGCAACTGACTTCTAACCAACCCCCATTGGCACTGGCACTCCCGCACGCCGACGGAACGCAGCGGACTGCTTGGCGCCGGATTTCGGCAGGATGGTGGTCGCGAGCCAGGCGGCTCCTTGCGGAGCCTACCACCGCCACTGGGATCTTCAGCCGTCACCACGGGCCATGTTGGTCCGTGATGTCGTTGCCCGGGGTGGACCGCTAGGAGGTAGATCCCAACCACCCCTAAAATGTTTTCTATGTATAATAAGTATGTATTTAAGTATTTTAAGCATGTTTATCCGTTGTCTAGTAACCATTTAACGAGTTTCATAAGGAAGCTTCTCTTGGGCTAGATAATTGGTGTGAGTGTAGGAAAGTTTATTATTATTATTATAGTTTATTATAATACCCTTTAATTGTAGCCGTAGCGATAACATTATTATCAATGATGGAGGTTTTTATCCAGCAGTGGGACAGTTTAAACTGGTGTTTACTTCATTTTCCTTTGTTTAATATACAACGTTGGCTCCAGGTACTATTTTCAGTTTAGTTGAAAACCACACTCACCTACAGCCGACAACTAACCTAAAACTATTCATACAATCGTGTTGCACTCAAGTTATTCCAAAGCACATAACAAAATAATTGTACGACCATTGTTTCAGGCGAGCCTCATTTAAATAAAATAGTTTTTATTGTGAGTTTAGCGTCGGTGCACATAATGCAAGTGTTTTGAGGGCTAATTGTCTAACTGCTACACCTATCGCAATACCTTTCAAAGGTATAAATAAGTCTACTTCTCACGTGTTCTGTAACTTACTAGAGTAGAAATACCTGTCCGTAGTGTAGTTAGTAGAGCAGAAGTAACTGTAGTTAGGTAGATGTTTCTAAACGAGCAGCTTTTTCAAAACGAATTTTAAAATAATAAAACTGGCGAAGAGATGTTTATTTACTCGACTAAACTACTAGCACAGGTGCGAACTATAAAGAATGTTATAAACAAATTATTTACAATTCTTATAGTGCACATATTAATCTAGTGTCACTCTGATTTTTACTGTTTCTTAAGAGAAAGACAGCATTGTTAGTAGTTTTCTAGTTAATCTCTTGATTTTTACTGTTTCTTGAGAGAGATTAACGAGAAAACTACTAACAACCAACTAACAAAGTTGTCATATAATATGAAGCCTAAATAACATTTGGTCATATAGAGGTCATATAGTTGTATCTCAAATTTCCATTAATCGTGTTACAATATATAATACGAACGATTAGTTGTATAATATTTTAGTCATTTAATTGAGTCCTGTAAACGTTTACACAACCAAATTACATGACCGTCTTATAAAGATCGTAACTGTGACCTTTAAAATACATTCATTCGTTTATTAGTCTTGTTTACGACCACTTTACGCCTTCTTGATGTAGTATAAAAGTAATTTATAAGACAATCATAATCCGGTTATAATGACGACCATAACACTGCTTTTTATCAGTAATAAGATTTGTACATGACAATCATATTAAGTCCATAAATTTAACTCTTATAAAACGTACAGCTGTATACACGTCTCTTATAGGATTTTTTGACTTTTCACACGACTTTTATATAATGTTTAAAAGCCCAATATTTAGATTTATATGTCTTATATAACTTATGGGTTTAAAATGCTTATATAAGTTACTTTTATAAACATTTTGATTATTTAATGATTTCACGTGGTACTCTTTTACGAACTGAACTTGTATATTTTCCGTTGTTGTGACTTTGACCATACAAGCTTTTTATATGATAGCTATGATAGTGTCATAGAATCAAAAGATGGTTCCGTAGTAAGAAATAGTATTTGTGAAAAAGGATGCATATGTACAAACTTAATATTAAATAGGTAGCTTATCGTAATAATATCTAACACCTGCCAATTATCATATCTTTTTTTCTCTTAAAATTTAGTAAATTCAATAAGTAATCTACAAATAATCATCGCAGACTTGCAAAACGATAAACATTCGTTTGAAAGCCAAGACGATGATGATGAAAACAGTAATGAAAATGAGATTTTTACAACATCTGCAATTATCTCTATATTATGATTTCAATAAAATGTTTATCCCACGGGTTTTCACTTCTTTACGGTACCCTAAAAATGGCGGACGACAAAAGCATTTAAGTCGTAGTATATGACTTATAGTCCTAAGATATCATAATAGGTATCATCACTACCTAAAGTCGTATAATTGTAAAAGTACTAGAAATCTTAAATAAAATCGGATGAATTATTATTATTTTGCAATAATTCGAAGGGGGCATTAAAATTTTGTGAAAAATTATATATACAATCGTCATAAAATTTAATTTCCCTTAGAAAAGTAGATATTGTTACCTACTAACACCAACTACAATATAGTCAATAATATTCAGTAATAAATATGGCAGACTTATGATGGTGACAATTTGTAAACAGTTATTTTGTTTTTCGTTTGTTTTTTGTTGTCTCACTCTCACTGAACTGCGCTGTAATAACAAGCATCCGGCTAAAGGCTATGCTAATGACTACTTCCCAATGTTTATTAAGTTATACGACGTACTACACGACAAGATGGTTATAATATTAATCACTTTCACGACTGCTATACGAATATTTATCGTATATCTGATATTAATATGACTGTTGCCTTCCTAGTAGCCACTAATGCGACCTTGACACGATCGCTATACGAATGAAAATTTTATTATTTCCGCCTATTTCGCGTCATATATACGTTAATATGACAGCTATATAACCAAAACAGTCTGACCTTAAGTTGTGACGAAAACGTTGTCCCGAAAACTATATGACCAAATATTGTTAGGGTGTCTTTCTCTCAACAAACAGTAAAGATCAGAGTGACAGTGATCAGTCCAGTGTCACTCTAATTTTTACTGTTGTCTAGTGACTAGACGTTATGAATAATTTGTTTTTATACAATGATAGAATACTACCGACCCATCTCTTCCCTTAGGTGAAAGGCGACTAACGGACCAAAGACTTCACATACCTACATCCAACAGCATAGAGCGGCGATGGGCTCACCCTCACCACCTGTCACGCTGAGCACATGTGCAGTTGTCAATTGGTGAAACGTGGACTGTGGCAGTGTACTGCTTTTGCTGTCCTCATTACCTGGTCTCTGACTAACCCTTCGGGGATAATAGTCTTGAGTATACGAGTATGTCATCATCATTATCATCATCAGCCTACAAACGTCCAACTGCTGGGCAAAGGACTCCTACGTAAACAATAGCACGTGGGGATATTGGGCCATAACCCACCACGCTGGCCCAATGCGGGTTGGTGGGTTTTAACGACTGCCATCTTACGACAACAACCGGGACCAACGGCTTAACGTGCCTTCCCAAGCACGCAGGAGCTCGAGATATTTTTAATTGGTCACCCATCCAGCGACTCGGCATTACGAAAGTTGCTTAGCGGGCAACATCGCAAGCCGAACGCGCCAGCCGCTGCGCCATCGAGATCCACGATACGAGTATACTCGTATATGTTAAAATGTTTACTAGAAAAAAACAACCAGTCTCAGGAAAGCTCGAACGGGATTCGAACCCGTGACCTTTGGATTGCCGGTCCACTGCTCTAACCGCTAAGTTACCGAGATCCCAGAAGACTGGTTGAATTTTTTTCTAGTAGTTGATACGCTGCAAGCCAACGGTGTCAGTCACTGTTAAGTCTACCCTCACCTTCGAAAGAAATACTATTGCAAATATAATATTTAACAATCGATAAAGTCGTAGGGAATTGCTAAAATTTTTGCATTCACAATGCTCTATAGATATAGGATAAAATGTTTACTAGAAAAAAAGAGCTTTCCTGAGACTGGTTGTTTTATTTTCTAGTAAACATTTTATCCTACATCTATAAAGCATTGTGAATGCAAAAATTTCAATAATAACGATGAGTATATATATATATATATATATATGTATATAGAATGTGACTCTATTGGCTTATACCTTTGAAAGGTATTGCGATAGTGTTATAGTTAGACAATTAGCCCCGTGGTTCGCGTGATCCGTTGCTATCGCGGTACCGATGTAGGGCATTCTTGCAACTGACACACAAAAGCACTGCATGGCTGGAGGATTTAAGCCCTGCGATAAGGGAATTATAGGACGGTGTTGCTAAATATTTTGTGCTTTGTTAGGCATACCGGCTTTTGTGGCTCAACGGTTTGCTAGCTTTTAGATAGTTCTCATATTATTATGCAACTTACAACATTATAATCAGTTCCCTAAATCCTGTTAATTATATAACAAATTCGAAATTAATTAAATTGAAATATCACAATCAAATTGAAACACACACAAAGTAGGTATAGTGTGCTTCAAGCTGTAATCCTCATATTTGAAATCTTAATGAAAACGAATTTTGACAACGCTAAAAAATAGTCATGAAATAGTCATAAATAGTCCTACATGTAAAAAAAATAGTCGCATTATACTTTCGGCGTTATAGCTATAGGTTAGTGAGGATTATGGCTTGAACGTCAAGCTGTAATCCTCATTTCTGGTGCAAGCAAACGGTAAAATCTTTCGGATTGGTTTAGGTTCCAAAAAATAGTCATGAAATAGTCGCAACGACATGCCAAACCTCAGAAATAGTCCTTAAAAGATTCCAGAGATATAAAGGTACCCTCCTGGTGAGGATTATGGATTGAACATTTGAAAACTTCAAATTTCTCCGTAACGCCTACGATTTTCGGTTTAAAATTTGTACCAAAAAATAGTCATGAAATAGTCGTATAAAGTGATAATAAATTTGAGCTGATTTAATTTCAAAATAAAAAGTTTTAAGTCGTGTTCAAAATTTGTAACTTCATTTGATATGATTGTGAAATATTCCGCTTAATATATAACATTACTTCCAATTAGGCGTTTTCCATAGCAGCTGTTATAATTAAACAAAAAAAACAAACATTTATTTACATTTTTTTTATATAATAGAAGGTGGCAAACGAGCAGGCGGGTCACCTGATGGAGAGTAATCTTCGCCGCCCATGGACACCCCGCAACACCAGAGGAATCGCAGATGCATTGTCGGCCTTTACGTAGGGAATAGGTTTTAGGAAGGAATAGGAATTGTGGGGGGGGGGGTAAGGGCCTCCGGAACCCTCATTGGCCGGACGAATCATAACAGCACCAAGTGCTATTATTTCACGCCGGATATTAGTGAGAGGGAGGTATTACGCCGGGCGAGCCGGCCCAATGCGTGCTGCAACGCAGCGTGGCTCTACCACTCAGTCAGTGTCACTCATTTCGTTATGCACTACTAAAAGCGGTCAAACTTAACAATAGATAACAATACCATTCATTGGAAAATAAGGTGTGCTTCAAGCTGTAATCCTCATATGTGAAATCTCAATGAAAACGAAATATGTATATGTATAGTAGAAAATTTGCAAAATGTCGGAATCCATTTAAGAGCTTATTTTCCAATGAATGGTATTGTTATCTATTGTTAAGTTTGACCGCTGTTAGTAGTGCACAACGAAACGCATAAACAACAAAATATTTTATGATAATAGCAACTTTACCACCTAAACAAAAAGGCTCAAATTTAAACGGCAACGCATTCTAGATAATACTTTTTAAAATTGAAAGCGGCAGCAAGGTACAGGGTGGTGAAACTATCTAAGATGTTTTACATTATTTTATACCTAAGCATGTTATGAAGAAAAACAGCATTTAGTTTAAAAAAGTTTATTTGTCTCTTTGAAACTTTAATGTAACACGCATTTGTTGTTATTAAATAACTATGTTAACATATATAATTCCAACAAAAACCAGAAAGTACCTATAAATACAAAAAAGCTGGGTCCATGGCGCCATTTTGAGTAGCGCGCTTTTGTTTCTCGGGATTGGTCAAATAGCGCTATCCTTGTCTCTACTCAAACGCATCGATCGCAGTGCGATGGGCAGAAGTTGGTTTTGCTTGTTATGTTATTATCAAGTTCAGTTGAATGTAAGTCAAGGTCATGGATCACGTGTGTCGTTGGTTGTTGCATTCGCAAAATTTTGAAAAAAATGCCTATTTGGTCCAGTGATGTTGAAATCATGAAATAATTTGTGATGGGTACTCTGGTGAAGGATTTTAAATGCCTAAGAAACCGTATGAATGTATTTATGAACTTTTACGAAGACGCGATGTCGTTTTTGAAGTTATTGTGAGTATAAAACGTACTTTCGACTTAGATTACAATTAACAAGCCACCCGTCCGGTTTCGTCCGTTAACGATAGAGACAAGGATATATCGCTATTTGGTCGATCCCGGATTGATACAACCACAGACGTATAATAACGTCTGTGGATACAACAGACGCTACTCTTGGAGTGGAAAGTTCTGTTACTTTTTAACATCAGTGATACCTTAAACATACTATTACATAGTATTATACTTTTATTCGATGTAAGTAATTAAAAGTTGTTGATATTGTTGGTGTCTGATTCGTTTTTTGAATTTGTGATTTTAGAATATGCACTATCCCTATTGAAATTTTCTAGAAACATAAACTGAATGAACTAATCCAACACCAACAGATATTGAACTAACTATGATAAATAAGATCAAAACTAATTGCTCTAAAATAAACATTATATGTACTGAGATTTAAACAAGTTATGTAAAGCAAGCTTTCGATGGTATAAATATAAATAAGGATAAGGGGGTTAAAGTTACTCGCATCCGTAGGTTTACCCTTAAGACTCTACACGTGACCCCTGGGTGGTGCTAAATGAGTGACACTGACTGAGTGGTAGAGCCACGCTGCGTTGCAGCACGCATTGGGCCGGCTCGCCCGGCGTAATACCACCCTCTCACTAATATCCGTAGTGAAATAATAGCACTTGGTGCTGTTGTGTTACGTCCGGCCAGTGAGGGTCCCGGAGGCCCTTCCCCCCCCCCCCCCCCCCCACAATTCCTATTCCTTCCTAAAACCTATTCCCTCCTTAAAAGCCGCCAACGCATCTGCGATTCCTCTCGTGTTGCGGGTGTCCGTGGGCGGCGAAGATTACTCTCCATCAAGTGACACGCCTGCACGTTTGCCACCTTCTACGTGGGTCACTACGAAAGTTTTGAGATACAAAAAAAGAATAAAAGTTATTCAAATTTTTTTTATTACAGTTTCTCAAAGTACTCTCCATTAGCTTCTATGCATCGATTTATCCGCCTCAACCATGATTTATAGCATTCCTGGTACTCTTCTTTAGGGAGGTCTTCTACGGCGTGCAAGTAGGCATTCTGTGCATCCTCAGGACTGTTATATCGCGTGTCACGAAGTCCGAGTTTGATTTTCGGAAAGAGGAAGAAATCGCAAGGAGCTAAATCGGGGCTATACGGAGGATGACACAATTCTTCAATCTCTGTACTCTTCAAAAAATCCTTGGTGACAATGGCCTTGTGCGGCGACGCATTGTCATGATGCAAAAAGAGCCCCCTCAAACCAGTTTTAGGTCGTTTTTGTTTTAAATTATTAAATACAGTAGGTAAACACACTTCAATATACCACTTAGCATTCACAGTTTTTTGTTCGTCTAAAGAAATTGTGGCCACATGACTACTTGCAGAAAAAAATGTGGCCACCATTTTTTTCTCAACACTTCGCCCGCGTTTCACCTGCGTTGGAGGTTCATCATCAGGAAACACCCAAATTGTCGATTGCCGTTTAGTCGGTGGATCATATTGGTAAATCTAACTCTCGTCTCCAGTAATAATGTTAAAAATTGACCGTCCTTCTCCGTGATCAAATTTTCTGAGCATATATTTGCACCATGTCACACGAGCTTCTTTTTGTTCTGAAGTCAGCGAGTGAGGCACCCATCGTGAACATAATTTCCTGACTCCAAGCCGGTTGTGTAAAATTTCATTAATAGCTGGCGATGAAATCTTCACGACCTCTTCTTTATGTTTATAAGTCACTTTTGGGTCATCCTTAATAATTTTTTTCACAACTAGGACGTTTTCTTCTGTGACTGAAGTCGCGGGCCGGCAACTTCTTTCATCATCATTTAAGGAGAGAAAATCCCTCGTTTAAATTGAGCAAACCATCAGAAAACTGTTGCACGCGATAGTGCATAGTCCCCAAACGGCGAAACTAATCGCTCTTTGCACTCACATTCATTTAATCCAAATTTATAATCGTACAAAATCATCGCACGAAAATGTTCTCGCTTAAAATCCATAGTTGACGATGAAAGCCCGCGGAATTGAAACAAAAATCAAACGTCATTTTTTTATTTTTAAATATTTGATCAAATGGTTTTCTATGTTCGAATTACAAATAATTTATCTTTAAAAAAAGGTTCAATCTAGTTGCGTTCTTTTTATAAATTTTGAGTATCTCAAAACTTTCGTAGTGACCTTACGTATTATACAATATAAAAAAAATACATAAATGTTTGTTTTTTTGTTTAATTATAACAGCTGCCATGGAAAACGCCTAATTGGAAGTAATGTTATATATTAAGCGGAATATTTCACAATCATAATTATCAAATGAAGTTACTAATTTTGAACACGACTGTACATCCATAGAAATTTAGGGAAAGTTAAAACTTTTTATTTTGAAATTAAATCAGCTCAAATTTATTATCACTTTATACGACTATTTCATGACTATTTTTTGGTACAAATTTTAAACCGAAAATCGTAGCCGTTACGGAGAAATTTAAAGTTTTCAAATGTTCAAGCCATAATCCTCACCAGGGTACCTTTATATCTCTGGAATCTTTTAAGGACTATTTCTGAGATTTGGCATGTCGTTGCGACTATTTCATGACAATTTTTGGAACCTAAACCAATCCAAAAGATTTTACCGTTTGCTTGCACCAGAAATGAGGATTACAGCTTGACGTTTAAGCCATAATCCTCACTAACCTATGGCTATAACGCCGAAACTATAATGCGACTATTTTTTTACATGTACGACTATTTATCACTATTTCATGACTATTTTTAGCGTTGTCAAAATTCGTTTTCATTAAGATTTCAAATATGAGGATTACAGCTTGAAGCACACGTAGGTATACAATACAAAAGTACTTGTGTGTTTTTGTATTTGTAGTACGTACCTACGAGGTTATTCGTGTTTCGATTGAAAGGATAATTTTGTTTATGGATTGAAAGTGACCCTGTAAAGATGAAATAGACCTAAAATATATACCTAATAAACAGTACTGTATGAGATTTGTTTTTAATTTTAATAAACAGGTAGAATAATAATAATAATATAGCAATTACAAAATGCTCATCACAGAAATTTTTTCCTTGGGCGGGTATCGAACCCGCGACCACAGTTGTTTCGCAGGCAAGTTCACTTATAACTATGCTGCGGAGCCGACTGTATGTTTTCGACATGACAGTATTTTTTTTTTGTGTGTGACCAATCGATACTAAAACATGATATGACGAATTGGACCTAAATAAAAGAATGACCAATTAAAACAAAAAAAGATTTAAACTTAGTTTCGATGTGACCAGTTGTACCCTAAATCCGGTATTGTAGTAGGTACCTATATTAAATCGTTGAATAAATATGCTTTAATTTATTAGACTATTGCAAATATTAGCTGTTCTCTGCAGCACTCGAGGGATTATTTAGGAAGCTGAAATGGGAAGATAAGGGCATGGTTATCGATGGAAAAATACTTTCGAACCTTAGATTTACTGACGACTTGTTCTGGTTGGTGCCAGCACCAATCGAGGCTGGCACCAACCAGAACAAGTCGTGACACCAGTATCAGAGTGTATTGAGGAGATGGTGGTCATATAAGACCTCAAAAGCGAGTAAATCATGGTCGGTCTAAAAATGAAACATTTTGTGCCAACAGAAATATTTAAAGGTTCGTGTATTCGGGAAGTGGGTTCTGCTTGTGTTCACATACGGAGCGGAGACCAACCATGTCACTCACAAAACAGACGACTGAGAAGTTCAGAGTTGTGCAAAGGGCGATAGAAAGAAAGATGCTTGGAATAACCCTGCGCGACCGGAAGACAAATGAATGGCAGAAGACAAGAGTAGAGGTCGTGGTCGGTATTATCGCAAGAAGGAAGTGGACATGGGCAGGCCATTTTGCTAGAATTGATGGTAGACGTTGGGCTCGAAAACCTCTAGCGTGGAGAACTGGAGACCCAGAGCCAATACCCGAGGAAGAGGACCCAAGTAACAAAATGTGGTCTTGTAGTGGTTCCGGAGCCAGGTCTATAACAGGCTAGTAAAAGTTTATAACCACGGAAAAGGGCACATTTTATACGCGTACTTTTGCTAATAAAACACTCATAGTAGACTTGGCGAGAACCACTTAGACCAATAATACACTTATAGTTGGACTACGCAGACTAATCTGATCCCGCGAAGCCAACTATGAGCATCTAATAGAACCAAGCAGACTTGTAACGTACTCCGCACTTCAAATGGGTGATTTTTTAAGAGCCTTTTTTTTAAAGTTGAAATAAAACAGCTAAAAATGCGTTATATGTATACAAAATCTTTATTGAAATCGATAAACTGGTTCTTGCCATTTACTTTTTAAAAATAATTCATGCAAATGTTGACCACGGCTACGTTTCAAATAGTCCATACGGAAGGTCCAATTTTGCATTACTTTTTCCAGTATTTCGACCTGAGTTCCACTAATAACACGTGTTATGTTGTCTTGTAAGGTCTCAATAGTGTTGGACTTGTCCTTATACACCAACGATTTCACGTAGCCCCACAAAAAATAGTCCAGAGGCGTCAAGTCGCATGATCTTGGTGGCCAATTTACAGGGCCAAAACAAGAGATAAATTGCTCACCAAATTCATTCCTTAAAATGTCTATTGTTTCACGTGCTGTGTGGCATGTGGCGCCATCTTGTTGAAACCACATGTCAACCAAGTTCAGATCTTCCAATTTGGGCAATAAAAAATCATGGATCGATATCGTTCCCCGTTGACGGTAACGTTTTGTCCAAGGTCGTCTTTAAAGAAAAACTAAAAATTCTGGATATTCACGATCTTCATTGACACTGGTTGCTACGGATGCAATATTCTCTTCGGTACGCACTGTACGCATGCGAGTCGATGGTTTAATGTCCTATAAAGTGAATTTGGTACAAAATTTGGTAATAACACCTCTAATTGTGGTTTCACTAGGTCGAATATGTCGACTATAAAATGGCCGTAACAAGCGAAACACATTTTTTACAGAGCACGAATTTTGGTAATAAATTTCTACGATTTGCAATCGTTGTTCGTTTGTAAGTCTTTCCATGACGAAATGGCATAGTTTAATGAACAATTTTGACTTTAACAGATTACGCTTGGGCGCCATTACATATCAGTGCTGCCAACTTGAAAAAAAAAGGTCGTAAAAAATCACCCGTTATTACTAGCTACTTCAAAGTTCAAACATTTGTGAATTGATGTTTTGTTGTGCAGTTGTGAAGAAAAATAAAAAAAATAAAAGTAACTTCATCTATTTTATATAAAATGTATTAACAAGTATTTTGCACGTAATATTATACGTGCATACATGATTGCACGGCAAACGCGTATGTATTTTCGGTGAAGTATATTGTGTTTAACATCTCAATTTTTGTTCGCCCTTTGAACATGGCGTATTAACTAAGTTGTGTTTAAAATTAATATTAGTCCTAACAGCATTGTCGCGCCATATTGTGGCGAAATAGGGTTCCGCATACAAATGTCTTATACTTAATTTTAATAACTAAGAGTTTATTATTTTTATGTTTTAGTTGTGACTTTGATCATGGTCATATTTTCATTTGTTTATATCCATTTTTGTCATAATTTAATAAAAACCCAATGACTCAAAATAAACAAAATGGCCGTGAAGATGCGAGAAATATTAAAAGCAATTGTCTTCTTAAATGGACTTCACGAAGATATCTTTGGACACTAATAGTTTTAAAAGAAACTTTTTTAAATAAATTAAGACTATAACAGCATTCGAGAGTCCACAATAATACCAAGTACACTCACTCTTAGAAGAAACCACTGTAGAACTAATTCACTTATAATTGGCACATAAAGTTGACTTATACACTCCTGTAAGGTCAAGTAACAAGTGCAGATGGTTTTAGTCTATAAATTACTATTACTGGAGTATGACACTTATAGCGGATTTATTATTACTTCTTGTATGCGATTATAAGTGTAACTTCCTGGAGCAAATTTTCTTAAGTGTATTTACACCTATGCAACCCTTTTATAGGCCATCTAAGCCTTTACTGCGCCTATAATTGCGTTCTATACACGACTATAAGGCA
The DNA here is from genome assembly GCA_963921215.1 of Scoparia ambigualis. Taxonomy (NCBI): domain Eukaryota; kingdom Metazoa; phylum Arthropoda; class Insecta; order Lepidoptera; family Crambidae; genus Scoparia; species Scoparia ambigualis. The sequence continues at coordinate 22,291,097 of OY992503.1, forward strand.
TCCTATAAGAACAGGTGTACTATAAACCCAAACGAACTCCGTGTAACCTGTTATAAGCTTGGTAGTAAAACCTGGAACCACTAAAAGAGAGGTACTAGTGCTGTAAGCCTGTAAACTGTGCACTACAGGAGATCTTTGTTACTTGGGGAAGACCTCACAAAAGATGGTTGATGATATCTAAAGATCTGGAGACCGAGATTGGATAGAGAGGAGTGGAGGGGAGAAGAGGAGGCCTACTACGTCCAAAGCTGTACGATGATGAACCACGATAATGACAATGATAAAGAACGAACAAACTCATCCGTAAATTTGAAAATGACCAGTCTGAACACAGCGTGTCTAGCGCGCGAAGTGTTTACCAACGAACGGTAGTAGGTAAAAATACCTACCACACACATATTGTTTGAGTTGAGTTCATCGTTGGGAGGAGGGGTAAAATCAGAGACCCTAGTTAGGTCATAAGGGTAACGGACCTGATAAGGTTAAGAACCACTGGTCTAATGCCATTGTCGGACGTAGACAAAAACCTTTAATTCCATAATCGTAGTTATGTTTTAATAATCTTAAAATTTTCTTGGTTCCAGTTGGACGGAAGCACCCACCCCTGTCTCGTGGAGCAATGCGGTGGCGGGGTCGGCCGCAACATGGCGGAGGCGCTGTGGCGAATGCGCGGCGGCAGGGTGCTACTGCTGACTGCTGTGGGTGACGACGCTGATGGGCACTGTATACGGGACATCGCCCCAGGGTTACTGCTAGATGGTAGGTGACTGCTGGAGTATGGTGAAAAATCTGTTTTGTATGCTCCTGGCTTGTCTTCCATATCGCAGGGGCTGCGAGTAGGTATATGACGGTGGCAGGGTGCGTCTGCTCAATGCTATGGAAGACTCTAAAGGCCACTGCATAGGACATCGCCCCAGGCTTACTGATAGACGGTACGGAAGGTAGGAATACGACGAAGACTCTGGGATGGCGGATGGCGGAATGGTGTGTCTGCTGAGCGCTGTGGAGATTTACATAAAGACGGATGGCTCACCTTTGTGGTTGACGATGTTAGTAATCACTGTATACTGTGTATACCATAGATTCAGTATAAGTACGTCAAGCGGGATTTGTTTTGTTCACAACTAACTACAGCCCGATACAGGTCGATACCATGAATGGTCTCGCCTTTCTATCTCGCTCTAACAAATGCGTATACTATGAATCTTTTTTGTATTGCCAATCTATAACGTATCTTATATCTATGCTGTATACAGAACATTGCCCCAGGCTTACTCCTAGACGGTAGGGATGTACCGGAATACATCGATTTTTTTTTTAATGTGACACGTCATAGTGACTACATCCTGCCTGATGGTAAGCAGCCGATGTAGTCCAAAATAATGAGGAGAGCTCCTCACCGTGGAACAAGCACGGTAACAAGCGCAACCATTCATGACGGTCTGCATAAATGCCGTTTCACGCCTCGTTTAAAAGACCCGGGATTATAGGAGCTGGGAAACACATGCGCCGGCAGAGAATTCCAAAGCCGAATGGTCTTACAGAGGACCGGACTTGCCAAATCTTTTGGTACGAGTGCTGATATTCTGCACAGTATGATGGTGATTCCTAAGACCAGCACGTGTAGTCCGGGACAGGAAAGGAGAGGGCGGGATTAGATCAAAAATTTCTTCATATGTATTATGTATATATAAGTACATATACTTATATGTATCCTACATCAAACAAATGGATACTGTCTACTGCGTCGTGGCATTACGGATTAATTTATTTATTTTAGGAACGTTAAATCATCAATTACCTACTAACAATAAATCGGTAAAAATTATAAAACTAGGTACTTAGGTATCTACGTAACATAATATTTTGGTATCCGTTGCTGGCGAGGCGATTTTTATGTTTTTCCTATCATTTCCTAGCATTTAGTAGCATTTTAATAAATTAAAACTAGACTAAAATTTTCATCCGTAAGTACTTACTACAATACAAACAACAAGACGTTCGAGAAAACATAGTTACTTATGTTTTCTCGAACGTCTAGCTTTCTTGAATTCCCACAAATACAGATTTATGTAAGGTAAGGTGGGGTAGGAGGAACATAGTTTACTGATATTTTAACATTATGAGCTCCAGCCAGTAAATACACAGTTTAATTTTAATATTACTAGAAAATAAGTATACCTAATGAAGTTAACTAACTATTATTTTAACATACAAATCGATTCCTTTAGTATTTACGGACAAATCTGTGAATGAAGTTGAGTCTTCAAAATGTTCCACTTACCCCAGATATGGGGAAAGAGGAACAACCTAAACTTTTCATGTTTAAACTGACCTTTTTTGATATGTCTTCACATAGTTTAAATGTGATTGTCAAGTCAAATGAATTGAGAGTTAATCGCAGTAAAAATATGGTTTAGTTTAGCGTAATATCGAGAAAATTAAAATTTGGGGTAAGTGGAACATATATGGTATGGTCAGAGATGGCAAATTCGCAGACGATTTTTAAAATAAAAACAAAAGAATTAGCTTTTAATGAAATAAAATCAATTGAAGTGTAATAAAAAAATAAGTACCTATTGCCAATGAGCATATATTACAATATAACTAAAAATAACAAACGATATTAAATTTTACAAACGAATCTTCTAAATTCTACAAACTTTTTAAAATCAAAATCATAAATATTAACTCTGCTTGCACTGAATAAGTTGAGTTTAGATTTAGAGATATAAATTATCATTTTTAAATTTAATTTATACTTTAAAGTGTTCATATCATTTAAGCCGGTTCATTTTTTAAGAAATATTTTATTTTATGTATATTTATTTATACATATTAAATATTGTTTTATCTTTTTATTATATTTATTATTAATACCACTTTTTTAACCATTACCTACCTACTAAAAATCGCTACAAAAGCAGGTAGGCTAACGTGTTTCCTTAAAAACGAACGATATTTAAGAGACACCTTCGCGAGCAACGCCGCGGATAAAAGCTAGTGTATTGTACATGAAAACCTTTCCAGAAAAATAAAAATTATGCATGTGAAAGAATCACCAAAATCACCAAAATGGGTACAGCATTTTTTGAATAAATCGCGAACATAATACGGTTTTTGATGTCGGTTATAAATAACCTTTATTATCATTGATATTTCATCACCTATAAAAAGGTTTGTCACCCATGAAACCGGGAAAGAGGAACATATGTTCCTCTTTTCCGATTATGGTAGTTTCTCTTACCCCACTTGGCATTTTTTAGGTTAAGATGTTGATCACATGCAAAAATCATTGTAAACACGTGCTACAAATAAAATTAGGTCGGAAAATAAAAGCTCAACATGAATTTAGTACTCTCCAACAAAAACAGCCTTCTAACAAATCGTCTTATCGTTTTTTTTAGGCACATATAAAATCTACCACCCAGTCGTGGTTTTGTAGTTTGACAACAGATTTTTTTTTCTCTGTTCAATTCACTTAGATGTGTCGTAGCGCCATCTGTGTTAGAACATGAAAACTACACCCGAATTTCTGTTTTATCGACAGAGTAGGCACAGGGCTAGGCTTTATAGTTTTATATTTACGTGATGCTGTTCCTCTTCCCCCCTCGTCCCTCTTACCCCACCTTACCGTACATAGATAACGCTTTCGTCACCAGTTTTAAAATTCTGACCTATACGGAAAAAATAAGTGATCTGACGAAAGCGGAATCTGACGGATGTTTACTAATTCGCAAATGCATGTACTTCGCGTATCCGAAAACCCTGACCATCGACGCATGGTCATGGTTTTCGGGTTGGTCGCCGCAAACTTCAGTCCGCGCGCGTCTGTTAAACTAAAATAAAATAAAACTAAACTAAAAAAATGCCTCGTTACGTGACAATTAACTGCAATAGCCCAAAAATTTCGAGCACCCAAAGGCAAGAACGTAACGTCGGCGTGACGTAGGTGTTAAAAAGTCGGCACGCTTGGTTTCAATAGAAACCATGATAATCTATATCTATGGGCCTTACCAACAACTCTCATAGCAGTATTACTTTAATCTACTACCTATGCATATTTGCATACGAATTTAGATTTTACTGCGCTAAGACGTGACAGGTTTAAGGTTCTAATTCTATGAAGGAAAAGCTTATAAATAATTTTTTTATGCATCATCAGCAGCCAGCCATCAGCCATCATAAACATAAACGTCTCCTCATGCTGGCCACAGGCTTTCCCATACGGACAACGGCACGTAGGACAATACAATTTGGGCCATGATTATTATTTATTTGTTATTTTTTTTAAGTTGCTGTACGTTTCTAGGTACTTACTTTGGCTCATACAGATATATTTTTCAGGTTGCGTTGTTAAAGGAGGGCGTACTGCAACCTATGCGGCCATTTTGGATGCAAAGGGGGAGTGCCGGATGGGTCTAGGAAACATGGAACTTCACAGTCACATCACTGTTGATGCGGTAAGTCGCGGACCTTAGCGAATTTTATAAATGAGAAAGTGAGTTTATTTGTTTATATGCTTACCTACAGGTCAATAGTGAGTATTTCTCAAAAAAGTGTCCAGTCATGAAATCGTCAAGAAATCAGTTTGTCAAGAAACGTCAGACAACACATTATACCAAAGAAAGCAAGAATCCAGTAACGCAAAATTAAACACTTGATACCTATCACAAAATAAGCCCAAATACTAAATTTCATCAATTTCGATTCAGCCGTAAAGGGCTCTAGAGCTGACAACAGAAAAACACACACACACATAACCTTCATATTTAACACACAATTTGACTATGCAACCACTATTACCCACTTGCTATACCTACTGCATGAAACATCCAAAATTTCCAAAATCTTGTCAGGAAAATCAGGAACGCCATCGTATTTTTCTAACTACATCGAAAGTATCTATTAGATCCAACAATAAGAGGTATCTGACCTTTTATTACCATTACCACAAAGTTTTTAATACAATTTGATCATAATATTATATACTTTTTGAGTCAAAACACGTCAGGAAATATTTTTTATTACATTTACACTTCACACGCTCCGAATGTTTTGCTAAACTGACAGCTAAAACCAAATGGTGGCACTATTGTCTCATTGTCTATGGAATCCAACAGGTTTTCTATCCGCAAAATACAAATTTCTACCATAAGAAACGGTTCTGGTTAAGCAAATAGCGTCAAGAAATGTGTCACGAAAATAATTCAAAATTGTTGGACCATTTAATGTTTTTGACTTTTTAATATTAGAAAAGGCATAATAAAAGCTCAACTGTGGTTTTTAATAGTGTCTCATGCAATAAACTGTAGATAAGATCAAGTTCCTTTCTAATAATAGTTGAAAATATAAGTTTCTCGAAGATTTATTGTCTCTTGGGCTAGGGTGGAGACATATTTTTTTTATATGGGAGCTACTTTCCTGCCCTAATCAAATTCATTTTTTAGATTTGTTTTGACACCTATATGAGTATGAACCTTTTTAAAGAAACAGCATCGACCCGCACAACAATCTATATTATCGATTTTTAATTAGAAGCATTATTTTCAATAACGCTTTTCATAAGAGGACAAAAAAAAAATCTAAGAGTGGACAACTTTTTGAGAAATAGTCTAGTACCTACCTACCTATGCGTTATTGTAGTTTAATCCCCACCATATCTTTTTTTACACGCCGGGTACACGGTAAAAGTATCTTCGTCTATCGTTTTTATCTATGAAACCATCTTACTATTTTGTTACAGGTGAATAGAAACATTGATGTACTGAAACAGGCACCGTTAGTGATTATTGACGGTAACATCCCGCAAGACACCATTGAACATATTTTGCAGCTATGCAACGAAATGCAGAAACCAGGTAGGTTTCTACTTTTAATCTACTACGAAGGAAGCGCTAAGCGTTCATCTTACATAATATTAACGATAGATAAGTGACATACAACCATAGAATAATATTACTATCATCGCCTCGGTGGCAGAGTGGTCAAGCGCTCGGCTCAAGTGCGCATTAAGGGGGGCGTCCCCCCCGTCCCCCGTCCCCCGTCCCCCATTAAATGCCCCAGACGGTATTTTGTGTACTGTGGAGATTCCATCACATTACATACTTAGAAGCAAATCAAATTATCAGAGTTGTTAAAATATATGAATAAAATAACATTACGGCAAAAATGGACGCTAATGAACTGCTGGACATCTTAGCAGGAATCTTAAAACAAAACTGATTTTATGAATCATATTAATGTTTCTATTGTTTTCACACTTTCTTAAACCTTCCTATACATACTTGAACTTGTAAATTTAAACTTAAAGTATGATATTTCAAGTTGATTTCTAACGGTTATTCTTGGTTTTTTGCTCTTCTGCCCCTTGTGCCCCTCCCAGAAAAAAATCCTGGATCCGCCCTTGGTTCGGCTCGATATCCGGATGTCCCGAGATCAATTACCAGGTCCGGGCAGTGTTTTCGGATATTGCGATACCACGCCCGGGTTTGTGATCAGTGATCACCATCCGCATTTGGCAAGCGTCGTGATTAAGCCAATACCCAGCAATTGCACCGATGATTTTATTTTGCTGATGGAGGCCTTGGCCCTGCATTGAGACAGCATACAGGCTGTAACTTCAAGGCTCGTAATCTAAAATTAAACTCTAAATCAAATCCATGCTTGAATACAGCTAGAAAGGGATGGCGAAATATGCGATGAATAGCACCATCCCTTTCTAACTGTACTCAAGCAGGGATTTGAGTATGTGTTTGGTTTAAAAATACGAGCCTAAGTGACTTAAGGAAGAAGGAAGGAAGAAGATGAATGCCCGGTTACCTATAAAACGCATAAAGTTTTTCGCCCTACACTGACAATGCATCATGTTAATGGCCATAATCGCCACTTGGCATAATATGTCTTTATAGCATAACTTCAAAACGCATAACATAAATGGCCAAAATTTAAAAGATATAAACTTAAAAAGGCATAATTTCGATAAGTACCTATAAGTTACAAAAGGAATATTTTTTATTTGCCATAATGTTCAGAATACATTATATTCAAACAGCATACCATGCAATAAGAATAACTGACAAAATCCCTAAACACTTACAGGATAACAGTTATTTTATTTATTCACCATAATTTCAAAAGGCATACATTTGGTACATTTGATATGATATACATTTCATAATTATAATAATCTAATGATATAAAACTTATTGATATAATGAGCAAACAAACGTGCAGCATGCATGCAAACATGCAGCATGCAAGCAAGCATGCAGCATGCAGGTAAGCATGTAGCATGCAAGCAAGCATGCAGCAGGCATGTTTTCTGTCACGGCTCCGGCGCTGCGAGGCCCCGAACGGTCCCACGCGAGCTTGAATAATTACACTCTAGCGTAGGGTAGACAAGACTACGTGGAGTTGGTTCTGCACGATTCGTTTCTGTCACTGACTCTTTAAGCACAAACTTATTGCTTAAAGTATGCAAGTATGCATCATAGTAAATAGAAAATAAATTTATGGACATTTACAATTATGCTTTATAAAAACTATGACTTTTATGAATTACTAGCGGCCGCTCGCGGTTTCACCCGCGTGGTTCCCGTTCCCGTGGGAATATCGGGATAAAAAGTATAGGATGGATTAACACATAGGATACTATGTGTTAATCCAGGTTATAAACTATCTGTATGCCGAATTTCATCCAAATCTATTCAGTAGTTTTTACGTGAAAAAGTAACAAACATCCATCCATACTTACAAACTTTCGCGTTTATAATATTATGAGGATTATGCTTTGTAAGAGTAGGTAAGTTGTCTAACAAAATTATGAATAATACAATTATGCGGTTTAAAGTACCTACTTATGCTTAATAAAATTATGACAAACAATGATATATATTTTAATGATTATGGTTTTTACAATTCGGCGTTATTATGTTTATGCGTAATAAATAATTTGCTACTTTGCTAAATTATGGCAATAAACATTCTGCGTTTCAATGTGTCACCTGAATGCCCACTTTACCCGTCAACCACTAAGGAATTATCTTATCTTGAACATAAATGCCACATGCCACTAACATTGCTATTATGGCGAGTGTGACAGACTTAGATTAAAGAATTAACCTTAAAATCTTAAGCAGGTGGTCTTTAAAGTTTTGACCGTCAGTCGACTATAACCAACAAACGATACCCCAACGACGGCAATGATCGACAATTCTTATGGCTTACATTATGACAATGTATCCTTTTTCGAAATGGAAGCTTTTACAACGCGTTTATAAATGTCGTGGGGGTCAAGATGTTAAATACGCCCATAAATATACCTCTTTTTGTTTATACCTACGAACACGCCCATCAATAGAACCTGCTCGTAAGGAAAACGAAAGAAAAACAAGAAATAATAAAATATAAGACATTTATTTTTATTTCAGTACAAGTGCTTATCCATTTAATGGCTAAAAATAAAGTTAATCGGGACGGATTGAATTTCAACTAAGTTTATGAATTTGCAACAAGAATGCAGAACCCTTCAGTTTATTCTTACTTCTTCTTACTTTACGTGTAACAGCATAATAAATCCAGTGTCTTCTTTGTAATTTAATTTAATTTTTAATTCAATGCTTTTTTTTCTAATCGACAATGTCACATCAAGTTGAGTGTAAATCGCAAGCACCTACAAATCTTGTTGCTATTCGTAATATTTAACTAAAAACCTAGTTAATTAATTTTACTTATCAATATAATTAACACTACAAGAGAAAGCAAATATTCAAACTCTGCTGAACAGAAAAACTGTGATTTGTATTTAAATACTAGATAGTAAAAGAGCATACTAAAATATTTGAGACAACTGTCTGCTTAAAAGAAGTTATCGCGGTCCATCCGAAAAATAAATGCATAACCTTAAAATATAATTACAATGATACTTATATACATGAGTATATAAGATGACTGCTAGAAACCGCAAGAAACTTCAAGGGCTGGTCAGGTTAAGTGTTTTATACATGACAAAAATGACAAAAAAGGAATTCGTGTTTTTTCGTAGGTACTTATCGCCCAGCTGACGGGGGCAACGGCCGGTCGGCCGGCCGTCTGTTGACCCGTCAATGTAGGTACTTTTGGCCCAGCTGATGCGGACGGGTACGCTTTAAAATAAATTAGATACTCAAGACTATCTAATTAAAATTCACAAAATTAATTATTTAATTAAAAATGAAAAAACACGAATTCCTTTTTTGTCATTTTTGTCATGTTTAAAACACTTGACCTGACCAGCCCTTGAAGTTTCTTGCGGTTTCTAGCAGTCACCTTATATACATACTCAAGTATTTAAGGCACTCCAATAACACCATTCTAAGTATCTAATTCTAATAATCCAACCGCAATATGAGAGATTCATAACTCAGCTGCCGTAAAACCAGATAATAGGAGTTCAATAGTTAGTAACCTCTAAAGGCGGGTAACAGTGTTACAGGGTGTAATGTACCATTCGCAGCGATCATGTTACGTTACGCCGTGTGCTAAAATCCGTGTAATATGCTTGTTTCGAACTTTGCTCGTCCGTACTCCACATTCACAAGCCAGTCTCAGTCAAGATGTCGGACGACGAAGTTGTGTTGGGATCTTTGATTTTACTCAATTATTGTTTAGCCAAATTAGGAAGATTACTATAATCAAAACTAAAGTCCCGCAATATTTGAAATCGACGCTTGTGCCACGTGCGCTCATGACGATTCGCTGCGACGTACTGACTGAGGCGCGTAACACTCAAATGATTCGCTAAAAAACCGACAGCGGAGTGGAGCACTCGCAGCGAGTAACGAGCTGCTCGTTGCTCGCTGCGAGCGCCTTGATTTCCCGTACTGACTGCATGAACGCACGCTTTGTAACATGTTACATTACACCCCGTAACACCGGTCAGTACCCACCTTAATAGGAGTCTTCGTCACAGACAAGGGGATAAGAGCTACTTACTAAGAACTATAATAATCATAATAATCAGTACTAACTACTTATACTTTGTATTTTGTTAATACATTTAGAAAATAATCTACAATATTTTAAAACATAAGCTTAAGCTGCATAATCAGGATTCAAAGCACATGTGGCTAGGCGGATACAATCAAATTTAAGAGAAGACATTGCCTTAACCTCTTTTGTACCAATCCTATGACAATTTTCTTTTTTTTTACTTTGAGGAGGTACGTTTTTATTGCTAGAATTAGAGTTTTCCGTGGTCCGCTTTTGTTTTGCTGATTCCGATTTAGTCCATCAAATTCACTTTTTTCTTTTCTAACTGCGCCTTATTTGCGTAATACACTCCGTAATTGATATTTAAAAAAATATATTTAAATGATCGGTGGTCCAGATAGACCTATAAACAGTCAAAGATAGTATATAACCTAATAACTTTAAAAAAATAAAGAGATGCTAGAATGCATAACAGAATTAATAAGTCTTTTTGACACAAAAAAAACTTAAATGGGAATGAGATTGCGTTTTCCTCTGTACACAATACATTACAGAATTAAGTATTTTCAACAAAAACATTAAAAATTACTAAATAGAAATGAGGTTTCATTTCTCCGCGAAATTAAGAATGAAGGGTACTCGAATATGTATGCCGCGCGAAAGCAACGCAAAGTCTCGTATATCTGAAAGCGGTCTTAGTGTATTCAACTAAAATAATATTAATTACTAGTGAAGTCCGCTGATTAGATCTACATATTCCAACCAAGGCTACGCTGCTTTATTAAATAGAAATGAGGTTTTATTCCTTTATGGAGTTTGGAATTAAGTCTTTTTAAACAAAAATAATAATAGTTAGTAAATAGAAATGATCCTTTCTCGGTGGAGTCCGGTGGTCAGACACAAGTCTACATTTTCCAACCGATGCCACGTTGCTTTATTAAATAGAAATGAGGTTTAATTTGTCAAGTTGAGTCGATTCATCCTTTTTAACAGAAATAATAATAATTAGTAAAAAAGAAATAATTTGTCCTTCCTCGGTGGAGTCCGGTGGTCAGACACAAGTCTACATGTTCCAACCGATGCCACGTTGCTTTATTAAATAGAAATGAGGTTTCATTTGCCAAGTCGTGTCGATTCGTCTTTTTTAACAAAAATAATAATAATTAGTAAAAAGAAATGATTTGTCCTTCCTCGGTGGAGTCAGGTGGTCAGACACAAGTCTACATGTTCCACCCGATGCCGCGCTGTTGATGCAGCTGGTCCCGGAGCTGGTGTAACGCGTGCTCGGGCTGGCTGTGTTGCATCTGGGCGACTAAGTTCCTCGCTTCGACGCGTAGCTCGTATAGTTTGCGAGATTCCAGGTATAGGAGAATGGCGGCAGCACCTGAATTTACACCAAATAATAATTAAATAAAGTACATACGGTCGAGGGAGTTTCGGGTCGAACACTTTCCGGCGATATTCGCTTGCACACGATCTACGCGCACGCTGCTGTACGGTAGGGTTACCATTTACGAATTTGAAAAGTCCTTACAAAAAGTCTGGCATTTCGATACAAGTCCGAACTTTTTATCCACAAAAAGGAAACATTACTCACTTATTATATTTTGTTTTTAGATTTAAATGTGAAGATAAAAGACTTATTTAATACTAGAGGCCGCTCGCGGTTTCACCCACGTGGTTCCCGTTCCCGTGGGAATAGCGGAATAAAAAGTATCCTATGTGTTAATCCAGGTTATAAACTATCTGTATGCCGAATTTCATCCAAATCCATTCAGTAGTTTTTACGTGAAAAAGTAACAAACATCCATCCATACTTACAAACTTTCGCGTTTATAATATTAGTAGGATTACTTAATATGTTAGTTTTGTTACTCATATTTCAAAATCCGGACAAATTAAAGAGCCGGACAAATCCAGACATATCCGGATTAATTCGGACGTGTGATGGTAACCCTAAGGCTCGGACTACATGCATCCGGAATCACACGGACCCGAAAAAACACGGCCCCGGATTCATTCCGTAGCTCAAACAAATATATGAATTTTTACTGCATCGACTACATGTGATCAGGGGCCTTCCGATCCCGATTTTCACCCGGAAGCAACCGAAACATGCTCCGGACGTCTCCGAGTACCCGGTCCGTTATTTTTCGGCACGGGGGCCGGGGCCTATCAATATCGTATGAAGTTGTATGGAGCTGACCACACGAGAACTTGAGAAACGTCCGTTCCGGTCCGGTCCGGAGGAATCACGCGCCAGTCGATGATAGACGCTTAAAGCGGTCGGTCGCGTCGCGTGCGCAAGCAAAACTGCAAAATAGTAGTTGATTCCGAGCGCTTCATTATGGTGATAGTAGTCGTAGCACAGAATAAATAATAGTACATACTAGTAGTAGTGTTCGTAGAATTTATCAGGAAAGAACCTAATTTTTGTATAAGACTTGTACAATACATATTCCGTTATGCGGTCTATGTGAAAAGGATGAACCCAATATCTTCTCACTTTCCTCTGTTTCCTATTACATTTCGACTGCGATTTTTGCGTAAAATGGCCAATTTCGGCGTTACGGATCTCGGAAACAAAAAAATATTAACAATTTTGACTTATTGAATAATGTAGAATAGCTTTTGGAATAATGCGTCGCTTTTTGTAAATTTTGCTTAACTTTTTAATTAAAATGTTTACTAGAAAAAAATACACAGACACACTTCACAGTGACGTAATACCGCTGGCTTGCAGCACTACTAGGAAAAATTCAAGAGTCTTCCGGGGTCTCGGTAGCTTAGCGGTTAGAGCAGTGGACCGGCAATCCAAAGGTCACGGGCTCGAATCCCGTTCGAGCTTTCCAGAGACTGGTTGTTTTTTTTCTAGTAAACATTTTATCCTATATCTATATAGCATTGTGAATGCAAAATTTGAATAATAAAGATTTTTAATTAAACCCAAAATTGCAGAGAAAGGTTTTTATAAAAATCGCGAAGGCACTTTTTTGAGCTCCTAGATTGAACTACTTAACTGTTCTAAACAAGTGAAATAAAAAAAATAGAATGTTATCACTTATATAAGGTAAGGTGGGGTAAGAGGGACGATGGGGGAAGAGAAACAGCATAACGTAAACATAAAACTATAAAGCCTAGCTCTGTGCCTACTCTGTCGATAAAACAGAAATTCGTGAAAATTTTCATGTTCTAACACAGATGGCGCTACGACACATCTAAGTGAGTTGAACAGAGAAAAAAAAATCTGTTGTCAAACTACAAAACTACGAGTGGGTGGTAGATTTTATATGTACCTAAATAAACGATAAGACGATTTGTTAGAAGGCTGTTTTTGTTGGAGAGTGCAAAGTTCACGTGGAGCTTTTATTTTCCGACCTAATTTTGTTTGTAGCACGTGTTTACAATGATTGTTGCATGTGATCAAAATCTTAACCTAAAAAATGCCAAGTGGGGTAAGAGAAACTACCATAATCGGAAAATCGGATTCCTCTTTCCCGGTTTCAGGGGCGACAAACCTTTTTATAGGCGATGAAATATTAATGATAATAGGTTATTTATAACCGACATCAAAACCGTATGAAAGTTCGCGATTTACTCAAAAACTGCTGTACCTACCGATTTTGGTGATTCTTTCACATGCATAATTTTCATTTTTCTGGAAAGGTTTTAATGTACAATACACTAGCTTTTACCCGCGGCGTTGATCGCGAAGGTGTCTCTTAAATATCGTTCGTTTTTAAGAAAATAAGTTAGCCTACTTGCTTTTGTACCGTTTTTTAGTAGGTAATTGTTAAAAAAGTTGTATTAGTAATAAATATAATAAGTAGATAAAATAATATTTAATATGTATAAATAAATGCCTATACATGAATTAAAATATTTATAAAAAAAGGAACCGGCTTAAATGATATGAACATTTTAAAGTATAAATGAAATTTTAAAATGATAATTTATATCTCGAAATCTAAACTCAACTTATTCAGTGCAAGCAGAGTTAAAATTTATGATTTTGTTTTCAAAAAGTTTGTCGATTTTAGTAGATTCGTTTGTAAAATTTAATGACGTTTGTTATTTTTAGTTATATTGTATTATGTGCTCATTGGCAATAGGTACTTATTTTTTTTAATACACTTCAATTGATTTTATTTCATTAAAAGCTAATTTTTTTGTTTTTATTTTTAAAATCGTTTGCTAATTTGCCACCTCTGACCATAACATATATGTTCCACTTACCCCAAATTTTAATTTTCTCGATATTACGCAAAACTAAACCATATTTTTACTGCGATTAACTCTCAATTCATTTGACTTGACAATCACATTTAAAATATGTGAAGACAAATCAAAAAAGGTTAGTTTTAACATGAAAATTTTAGGTTGTTCCTCTTTCCCCATATCTGGGGTAAGTGGAACATTTTGAAGACTCAACTTCATTGACAGATTTGTTCGTAAATACTGAAGGAATCGATTTGTATGTTAATATAATAGTAAGTTAACTTCGTTAGGGATACATATTTTCTAGTAATATTAAAATTAAACTGTGTATTTATTGGCTGGAGCTCATAATGTTAAAATATCAGTAAACTATGTTCCTCTTACCCCACCTTACCTTAGTCTTAAAGTGCGTAGCGGCCTCGGAATTTTTAGATATCATTGGTTTTATGTAGAAAAAAAATCTTATTCTAAACCAAAAAACTTCAAAAATTGCTTTAAGTTAACCGTGAATTTTTCCTATCTACGATAATATTATTGAGCAAAATTTATACCAGAATAATCGATACTTCATAATGAATAAATATTTTATAATTAATTAATTATACTATTTCGATAAAAACGATAAATACAACTGCAAAATTACTTCAAAATGCGATGCGCCGGCCGTCCGAACTCAGCTTATCCTCGCAGAAGGACATTTGTAATATTAAGCATGAATTTATTATCCTATTTTGATAAAAACGATAATACAACTGCTAAATTACAACAAAATGCGAAAATGGTCATTTTACGCAAAATTCACAGTCGAGATGTAAGTAATAGGCCTCTTAACGGCTTCAGCTAAGCATACAATTTCAACTAAAGTTAAACTTTCCATTGTCGACTGGACGATTATCCAGCGCAAGTGCTAGAGACCGACTAAGTAAATTTCTCTCCGGATTCAAAACGGAGCGCGTGAAGTCGATTACTTGCCGAATTTGGTTTTTTCCCGGGCCGGACTGATTCCGGATGCATGAAGTCCGAGCCTAACTGTATGTAAGCGCGGTCATAACGGAGCGCAAGCGAATATCACCGAAAGTGATCGACCGAAAACTTCCTCGACTGTACACAAGGGCGTCACCAGGGGTGACACCAGCTGCCCTTACTGCCCCCCCCCCCCCTCTCTTCCGAGAGAATTAAAAAATTAATTAACGGTTAAAAATTACAAGAAATAATGCATTTACAAAACTTAAGGCAAATTCCATTGCATTAAGTTACAATGAGCTTGGGAAAAGTATTTTTGTTTTTTATTTTTTAAATATTTACATTTTAACTTAGAATATGACATTATTATTCAGTAGCCCTTCAAAATACTTCACAATAATTTTTTAAAGATTCATATCTTTGTGACAATCAAAATACGCGCGAAACCCGCGGCGCGGCGTGGGCTATCGGATACGATGACGTCACGTCACGTCAGTCGAGTGTCAGCGAACTAAGCGAGTTAGTAGCACAGTATAAATCTTTAGCATAAATTTATACTGTGGTAGTAGTGTTTTATGCAATTATTTATGTACAATAACTTTGTTAATACTTCTCGTATCAAAGTGAAATAAAAAGTATAAAACGCTAAAATATAAAACATTAAAAAGTATTGGTTTAAGAATAACGACTTGCTATAATGGTATAAAGTGAAAATGAACTTTTTTTCTATTTTCCCAAGTCCATTATTGTTTACATTTATTTTTGCTCTTGAATGTAAGTACATAGATTCACTACTATTATCCCCAAAGGATTAGTCAGAGACTAGGCAATGGGGACAGCAGAAGCAGTCCACTGCCATAGTTTTACCAAATATTGATGATGATGTTTATACTATTCAATATTAATTTTAATTTTTATTTTTATATAAATTATTTTTTTATTAACTTACCGAACAACATGAAAGCAATCACAGCAAACGCATACGACCACGAGAGCACATTGTACGAGGGGTACAGCAGCCAATCGCGGCGGTAACAGTTGCCGCCGAATATTGCCACTGCCAGGAAAAGGAAAGCACCTGGAAACAATAATAAATGTACATACATACATTATAATCATGACTGTTATCCTCGAAGTGTTAGTCAGAGATAAGGCAATGAGGACAGCAAAAGCAGTCTTCTACCATACTACTTTACACCAAATAGCGACTGCACATGTGCTCGGCGTGACAGGTGGTGAGCCCATCGCCGCTCTATGCTGTTGGATGTATGTGCAGTCTTTAGTCCTATAGTCGAATTTACACGACACCCAGGGGAAGAGAGATGGTGGTAGTATTTTCCGTAAATCGTCGCGTGTAATATTATATTGTATTAATTTATAACTACTATAAACAATAGATAGATAACTGAACAAAAGAATATTGTATTATAACTGTGCTTAATATTATTATATGTATGGTATTTGTCTTTTTACAGTAATAATTATTTATTTTGATAGGTCTTAGGCAATAACTACATAAGTATAAATAAGTATATAAACATCTCAGCTAGAGTTTGCTGGAAGAGATCTCTTCCACAGATAAGCTCACCTTTGTACATGTCTTGTGTCTGGCATGAAGTGTGTTATAATTTAATAATAGAATTTTATCTCGCAACATACAGGGTGATCAATCTAAATGGGTCAGTAGGGAGAAATCAAAACTATAGGAGATAGGGAAATCTGTTCTTAGGAACCATGGCGTCGATTTTAGATTTAATAACAACGGCATTAAAAATTTTTTGAACTCTCGTACAAAACCGGGAATCAAACCTGGTCAAAATTCTGTAAGTAATCGCATGACGCGTCGTATTTGTTATTATATTTTTGATGGGATTATAACTATTACTGATGGCATTTACATGTGTGAAATTAATTCTAAATTATTAATCAACACAAACAATACTATATATTTTGTACTTACTGGATATAGCTACCAGTAAGAATGCAGCAGTCACATAAATCCACTCATAACGCAACACGGATCTTAACGGCCACCTCATTATAACACATGCGAGCAGGCTCTGAGCAGTGAATGAGAGCATAAGGGCCAGGGTCACAAACGCCTGCACAGCCATCAACCAGCCCGGTAGAAGCCATTCACGAATCACATAGTACTCCTAAAAAGGTAAAAAAGATAAAATAGTCGGTTATAATGTTGAATTGTTCAGTGGTTTTCCACCTTATGTCAAAGCAATAAAGTTTACATTATGGTGTCCAATATATTAAAAGAACCCTATCAGGGGTAACGCTTGCTATGCTTAGCACACTTGCCCAAATGCAAATTGATATTTGCTGACAACTGCCATCTTGCGATATCTATTGGATCTAACAGTAGCAAAAATTATAGAGCTTTTAAAAAAGTAAAGTAAAGTAAAGTACAGCCTGTTTACTGTCCCACTACAGGGTGTAGGCCTCCATCATTGAAATCAAGTCATCGTTACAATTGATGGGAAAAAATTAAGGCTCGACTGAGATCTCTTGGTCTAGGCATTCTCGGTTACAAATCTGACCCAGATCTGTCTCAATTCTTGGCTAAAAATCGCCGAGTTTCTCGGCTATGACTGAGACTGTAACTTTGCACGGAGTGGGATTCAAATTTTCAGATAACTCTTCAAACATGGTTGCAACAGAGCAATTCAACTCATGGGCATGACATGATTCCATAGAGTTGGAAGACGACCCAATGAGCAAGGACGAAAACGGTTTAAGTTTTGTAATTAAAATAGCACTAGAAAGCTTTTTTATTGCAAAGAAACTCTTATATGATTGAGTATTGGTCTTCATCACCTCATAAGGTGCTTAGGCCTGCAGCAATAAGTTTTATCAGCGCCGCGTACTAGTGTAGCAAGTGAACAACTCTTTAGCAAAACTGGTCAATTGTACAATGAGAGGCAAACACTCTTTGAAGGGTTAAAATGCCGAAAACTTGCTTTTATAAACTATGATAGAATGTTATTTAACTTTGATTATTGAACCAGTTACATAACAGCATTTAATTTTTTTTCACGATCTGTCTAGTCTCAGTCTCGGCTTTCGGTCTCAGCCGAGATTTTATTTTATTCTCGAAAAACCCATCTCGTCAAGCCTTAGTAAAAATGTAATACAGATAAATAAATTTTAAGTTTCAAACTTATTTACTCATGTGCTATAAGAGAAGGAACAAATGAAATTAAACTATGTAGGTATACACATATACAATAATTACATTTGGATTTTCAATAATAACATTGCTTTTAATATATCAAGCTTAACAGTATAATCAAGCACCACTTTTCACCAGATAGCGACTGCACATGTTAAAGTATGTTGAGCTCATCCATGCCTTCGAAAGCATGTTAAGCTGTTGGTCACAGTTATTAAAACTGACCAACTATCATTAAGACAGTGTGATAATAGACAAAATTATTTGTTTAATTATCCCGGACACAGACTTCTAAAAAGGTGCAAATTTATAGACCTGGACTTTTTCTATGAATTTATGCCCAGGGGGAGGTTCCCGCTGCGGAACTGACTCTACTTGCCAAAAGCCACTCAACACATCTGCTCATAGCCTAAGGGCTAATCGTTTTTTGTTTATTCATTACAATTAAAATTTGTAATGAATAAACAAAAAACATTTGTTTATTCATTACAAATTTCGCCATGCACAAGTAGGAAAACTTATTGTAGTCCAGCTTAAGTCTCCATCTTATAGTGGCACCTCAATCAATTAAGATATTTAGTGTAAGCAAAGAAAACTCAGCAATGGAATTAGGCAGCAATTATGCTGACGATAGTGATGTATTTCAATAATTTAAAATGAATTAACTAACCTGGCTGAAAACATAATGGCAACCGTGGAATAACTTGTAAAATTGATAAGACGGGAATTGGAACTGATTAAAGCAGTACTCCCACAATCCCATGTGTTTGAAGGAGGAAAACATTTCAGGGTATGACTCAATCCAGTATGGGCCTGCAAACGATAGCAGCAGAAATAGCCCTGCCACATAGGTAATGCTGGCACCAATCAAGGTGGCATCTGTAGAAGAGGAAAAAATATAAGTTACATTATAAACAAATGATAATGAAGTTCAAACCAATCTATGTACATTCTTTGATGTTAGAAAGTGCAAGACAAGAACTAAATAATTTTGAAGTTTTATGACTTAGAAAACCAAAACGGTTTGGGAGGCAGATTATTTATTAAGTACATATTTGGCCTGAGACTCTATACGAAATCATTTTTAACCTTGCTATTGTTTCGCACAGTAGATAAAGATAATATTGTCAAAGAGTATACTAATTTACCTCTAAACATTCAATAAACAATGTAGGTAAATAAACAAATAGGTTTAGAAAAATAATTATGAAATGTGGGCGTGCCCATCAAGCCTTACTGGAAGCTCTCGGATATTCATTATCAGCAACAGTCATTTTTGAACTTATCTACACTTGTAGCGTAGAGTTATAAGTATAAATTAAACAAATATTAACTTTACTAGCAACTACTATCCAACAATGCACAGAAATTAAACTCCAGCCGCTTTATTGCCGTTCGAATCGTTCGTTCGATCGACATGACATATTTACATGACATTACATGACATATTATTGTCTGACGTCTGTCACGTTGACACTTTGACAGTAAGTTTCATAAATTGATGAAGGTAATTTATCATTCAGCCAGATCATTCAGCGAAATTAAAAATAAATCATTGGCAATTTCAGAGAGCTTAAACTACCTACCTTTATTATTGATACTCTAAGGCCTAGACAAATGACAATCGCGCACCCCGCATCAATTCGTAATTCGTCGTACACGCTGTGTACTGTGCAATGTAATGTACATAATATTTTACAATGAATTTATTACAAATAGACAGAAGGTGAGCGTTTTGCCACTTGTTTATGGGGGCAGCTCAGTTTTCATTTGAGAGATGTGTCGAAAGATCATTCTATCCTATAAGCACGGGGCCTTAGCACGGGTCGTTAACCTTCCGGCTGACTCAAACAAAAACTGTCAGGGCACGTATATATCGCTGGTCAGGGCATGGATAATTCGATCGATATTTTTGCATCATAGCCGGGAGCTACGGCCGGGAGGGAGTCGTTTCCAGGAAGTTTTTTTTGTCCACTACGGGTAAGCACTTTGCTTTCACCTCACCTGACGGTAAGTGAAGATAAGGCCGAAGGTGGAAGCGCGCTTCACCCGGAAGCCTCAACCACTGAGAAACTGGCTTTATGTAGGTATTATCTCTTTGACGACCTCCTTGATCGAGTGGTTTGTACACCGGTTTTCATGGTGTCGCCATCTCTGAGGTCCCGGGTTCAATCCCCGGTCGGGTCTATTTAGAAATAATTGTTTTTCTTAATTGTCTTGGGTCTGGGTGTTTTCTATGTATAATAAGTATGTATTTAAGTACTTTAAGTATGTTTATCCGTTGTCTAGTAACCATTTAACGAGTTCTTCGAAGCTGCTCTTGGGCTAGATAATTGGTGTGGGTGTAGGAAAGTTTATTATCTATTATTATCTCTAAACTGTCGGAATCGGAACACAACAATGCAATAAAATTAACATTGTTTGTCTGAAGCCAGACTTCCAGTCGGACTTTACCACCAACCAAACCAAGTACACAAAGCTTTACCCCCAGCTGGGAATCGAATCCGGAACCTCTGGGTCTGAGACCGGTGACTTAGAAAACCAAAACGTCAGGGGAGGGAATCCCACATAAAATGCAGCCTCCCCAAGCGCGTCGGTATTCAAAACGAATTTAATTGCACTGGTTGGTGTGTGTGTCTTTGTAATGAGCTTATCTTTATATAAACATAAATTTTATTTATTTAACCAGACGGTTGCAAATTACTAATATTGACTTGCCTGTTTACACCTGCCTACCCAATGTTATGACAGGAAAAAAATAGTCAACCTAACGTTTGCATATTCTATAGGCTTCATACTTTCGATTGGTACCTATGTAATTTACCGAAACAAGTGCAATATTTAAAAAAAAATATTTTCAAATATTTATTTAATCATATACCTACTGGACTGATATTTTTCAGCCAACCCACTATAAAACTCGCAATATATTTTTAAACACATTAAATTTGATATAAAATACTTTTCATCCATTAACCGCTCGGTGAAGGTCGTTGTATACTCGGATCCTCTACTATTAGGCATTCTGTAGTAGTACCTACTCTGACTATGCGCTGACCTTTTTTAGCTGAATGTAAATAAAAAGTAATAAAAGCCATATTTCAAAATATATTTTATTAAAATATAAAATACAATAACGGACGGCAGTTACTGAGACTCTTACATTAGAAAGCATGAAAAATCATAGCAGGAATGTTAATTAAAATTTAAATACAAAAATAATGACATAAACGCGATATCATTGGGAAACATTCAAACAAAATTAAAGCATTAATTATAAAGACACTAGGACGGAATTTAAATAGGTACGGTCGGGGTCACCGTCGCTTTACCACTTTGCAGCGATTTTCGTATGAAGCGCACCGACCGACCGGGTACGTGCCCGTACCAAATAGACGACGCGGCGTGCAAGGGATTTTGACCTTTAGACTGGTAAAGCGACGGAGTCCGCCATTGCACATTGTCGACACGTTAACTTACATACAACTTAATTAAAAAAAAGAAATTATACCTACACTAAGCCATTTGCTATTGTGATGTATGAAAACTCGTGCATTAAGCTCATCCTTTACTTAACATTTAAAAAAAAATCTGTTATCAAATGTTAAGAGAAATAATTTTAGTCCAAAACACAATTTTTCTGTTTAAATGCATGGTTATAAAACATTACCTATATTATTAAACACAGTAAAAGTATAGTTGTACGTCATTTTTTAATACTGTACCTACTGTACGTAATTTTCATTCTTACAACACTGTAAAAGCTATGTGCATTTGTATTCGTTGGTAAAAACGTAGAGGTAGACTCTATTAATTAAAATATTTACTTAGATAAATAGTAGACAATATTGAACACCACAACTCACAACAACTGGTATTTTCATTTTACTTAATAAAAAGACCTTAGATATAATTTGGACATCTCCTATGTCTAAAGTGAGACTATAGTAAAATGTTTTTACTAGTCATCGGCACAAACGTATTTGTAACATAAATGTATAACAGTTGAAGGGTATTTAGCCGGACGGGGGAATAAGAAAATCAATCCACAGAGACGCCTCAATTCCCTATTACTAGACGTGTACAAAATAACCGTGTCGCGTACGTGAAAGAATACTACCAGCCCCTCTCTTCCCTCGGGTGTCCTAAAAGGAGACTAATGGACTAAAGACTGCACATACATCCAACAGCATAACGATATTCGCTTGCATACTATCTACCTACGTGCACGCTACCACAGAATAAAATAATAGTACTACCGTACAGAAGGTTCAATCTTAACGACTTTCACGCGAATTTGAAACTTATCGTGTGACCCGAGCGTTCATATTCCGTTAAGCAACGCTGACTCGATATCGATTTGACGTCAGGAGCGTAGGGTTGCTAAATTTAAGTACTATTACGATTAATGTTTTATATTTTAGCGTTTTATTAACGCTTAAATATACTTAAGTAAAATTTTAAACACTGAAAAAAGACGACAACCTCAGGCGGGAATCGAACCACGCACCTTCCGCATTCCGGGCGGCTGCCTTAACCACTTGGCTACCGAGGTCTGGCTTTCAACCGTCGAAATTTGTCAGTGCTTGATGCTTATGTTTTAGTCAACATTGCCTCATCACAGAGGTGAAAGCTTCTAGGATTTGATGAGGCAATGTTGACTAAAACATAAGCATCAAGCACTGACAAATTTCGACGGTTGAAAGCCAGACCTCGGTAGCCAAGTGGTTAAGGCAGCCGCCCGGAATGCGGAAGGTGCGTGGTTCGATTCCCGCCTGAGGTTGTCGTCTTTTTTCAGTGTTTAAAATTTTACTATTACGATTTTCCGCCGACGCGCGACGTGGAGCGTGCGAGCCGAGCGGCAACCTTTAAAAGCCGCTTCCACACCGACCGAGCACGGGTCGCGAGCCTCGCGAGCCAATGCCTCAGCCGGTGTGGACGTTGCTCGGGCTGCCTCGGGCGCACGTTGCTCGGCCGAGTGTGCCTCGGGGTCGAGCCGTCGGCTGTCGGTAAACGGGACGCGCTCAAAGGTGCCTCAGGGTGCGCTGTGCGTTCGGTGTGGACCGTGGTTCTCGGGGACTTCTGATGGCTCGGCCTGCCTCGCGAGGCTCGCCTCTGTATTTCGGGGATACATCTCGAGTCTGCCTGCCTCTCTGGAGTCTGTCGCGCGAGCCCATGCGCCCGTGTGGACCCGGCTAGTGCCATACGCCTACCACGCCTGCCTGGAAGCGCGCCGGCCGAACGTACCTAAACTGCGGAGTGACACCCCCTGACGCTACTGTTCGTACACGCGGTCGGAATGAAAACGTGGCCTAACGGGAACTTCCAAACGCCTGTACTAACTCCTAGCACAAGTGTTCCGGATGACTTATTCATTATTTAGTTATAACAGCGCATCTGTAATTTATAAACTTCGATAGTACAAATTAACGTCTATTTACCATCTAAAATTATCTTATCATCGTAACATTCATTATAATATCAAAATTTATTTTGGACGGAAGTTCACAAAGAAATAATTTTAAAAACAACCTAAGTATTTAACGGTTAATTTAAAACGCTTGGAATAAAAAAACAGTCGCGTGACCGCATCTACCATTTTTATCAGAATACAACAACGTTTTAATAACTATATATAATGGTAGAAAATGTTTCAAATATGACATCTGGTCAGAATTAGGATTAGAAATCAAATGTTTCTATTTCATTGCGTGAACAAAGTACATAAATTGAAATCTCAAGTTTACATTTCTTAACCAACAATAAAACAAATAAGAATATTAATCGATGGGTATTATTAACTCTTATAACTTTGATATGTTTTCAAAGTAAACAAATACAAAACATAATAATCTTTCTTAATTTGTGTATAAAATGTGTTCATACTAATATTATACTTTGTGATATAATATATACTTTATGATCTTTGCTAGATAATCTAACTTGATTAATAATACAAACTTTTCCCTAAGGTAGAAGTGATGAGAAGCTTAAAATATTTTCGTTCTATAAGTACTTTAAAAAGAGAGATATGTTTAATTTTAAAGATTTTAGTTATAAACACGTAAAAAATCGACATTATTATTTAATTATCTAAATATCTACTTATAATTATAACTCGAGAGGCACTGTCAAATCCATATAGGTGGTACAATATACTTGTGACCCCCATGAAACATTGTGGATAAAATTAAAGACGTTCTTTAACAAACCTTATTCTTAATTTGCCATACATGTACAGTTTAAGCTTCGTACTCTAGTTCGAATCTTGCTTGAGACTCTTTTAGCTTGTCGCGTTTCTTCAATTGTATGTTCGCTTCAGTCAAGAATAGGGCAGCTGTGACGAGACAAGCCACTGCGCCTACTACGCCAAGACCAAACGACCACCCTGTAAAAAAATTTAAGCCTTTATAGCCCGAGCCGTGTGGTATAGCGATACACTAAAACAATACTAACAACTCCTTTCTTCCCAACCCTAGGGCGTCGTAAAAGGCGACTAACGGACTAAAGAATGCACAATTCCAAATACTACCAACAGCATAGGAACTGCCCGCGCCCCGCCTGATGACTGATGGATGTCAGTTACGGCCCGGAAACGACCTTGCCGATGTGTCCGCTCGCCGGATTCTTTGACCATTGCACGTTATACTAAGGAAGTCTCAGTAAATGGTCATAGAAAGGACGCAATGATCAAAGAATCCTCTCGCCGCTCCGCGCACAACACCAAGGTTGTGGCCAAGCCATTACAATAGGAAGTTCGAAGTTCATAATATTATAGACGCTTTCAACACTTACCTAAATAATTGTTGGGATGGTCTGGCATCCATCCATCAGTGTTACCTAAAGAAGCAAACAATAATATTATAGACGCTTTCAACACTTACCTAAATAATTGTTGGGATGGTCTGGCATCCATCCATCAGTGTTACCTAAAGAAGCAAACACTATCACAGCTATGGCTCCACAAATGCCTGTAAAGAAAAAAAAATAGAAAATAACATGTCTTAAAAATTTAACTGGGACTTCTTGGCGGGAAAGTAAAGCGTCATGTCTGCAGTTTTGTTTTATTTTCTATAATTTGTGTTTTGTCGAATATTAATGTGAAATAATGGTGGATTATTTACTGTTAAGTGTTTGTGGACGTTCATGAGTGTTAGCAAATAAAACAAAACAGCGCAACATCACTTTTCAATTTCTCTCAAGAAGTCCGTGTGAGACCTCAATAAAGTCCCACAGCTTTATTAGGTTTCTAGGGGTTTTGGGGAAAATCATTTACCATTAAACATTCATTATCACTCATCATCATCCACTTAATGTAAAGAAAATAATAATTACTATAAAAAATTTGACACTGGCTAAATGTGCTGATCGCACGAAGCCATTATTTAAGAGAAAAAAAAAACATTTAACTGTTTCATTACAAGTCAAGAACTATTTACCTGCTCCCAGCATGATGAATCCAATACCTATGATTAACGTTAAGTATCTGCTTTGATCAGGTCCGCAGCAGAGGAAGAAAATTAACACCAAAATTGTTGAAATTAAAACTCCGAGAAGGCATAACGTAAAGAAGAACTGGGTTGCTATCATGAAACCTGCAAAATAATACATAAATTAGTTGCCAAATATTACCAATGGCTTTTTTTACAATATGTCTGTCAGTACATTAATCTCACCTGGAAGCAGATAGCCTCGAATCCTATCGTATCCTGTGGTGAAAGGATCGTAGACCCAGCGGCAGCCCACAAAGAACCGTCTTTGATATTGGTCCAGTGGGTCTGGGAGAGATCTGAAGCAGTGACTCCATAGCCCCAGCCTGTGGAACATTAAATAAATAATAAAAAAAATTGTTTACGCTCAGACCAATTATCTAGAGTCTAGACCAAGATGAGTATTCTTTTTGAAACTCGTTAATATCAATCATGAAATCAATTACTTAAGTAAAACAGTTTTTCTCTAAATTGACCCGACCGCTAACCACTCGACCACGGAGGTCGTCGGATCGTTGAACAATATCTTTATATTAAAGCTAAATTCCTTAACTAGAGAATTTGTTTTTTGCCACCAGCTCGCTTAAAAAATACTACCAAACCCTCTCTTCCCTTGGGTGTCATACAAGGCGATTAACGGACTAAAAACTGCACATACATCCAACAGCTTAGAGCAGCGATTTATACGTTACACTAGATAGGCCGTTCCGAACACGCACTATGTTCCACTCATCTGCGGAGTCGGCTCGACACCTTGCTTTAGCGTGGCTTCGACATTCACACGCGGCTTAGGCGCGTGCGGAGCGGCGAAAATAAGTGAAATTAATTGTTATTCAAATCATTAATATGTAGTTATATCGTATTATTAGAATAGAAAAGATATTTTGTCAATTATTGTTATTGACAATCTATTTGGGACGCCATCTTGATACACACTACGTTGTCTTTGACTGATCTGGCGCTGCGGCGCTGCGATGTCTGTCTGTTGATTAGACGACATAAATGTTTAAGCGCTGCAGCGGCTGCAGCAAACTTTAGGTCTCTCATTCCAGAATTTGAACAAATGGTTTGTATGAACGTTCTTGTCTATATCTTCTAGGTCAATGCTTAGAGCAGCGATAGGCTCACCACCTATCATGCTGAGCATTATGCTGAGATTTAGGCGCGGCTAATGACCCCATTTAGTGTTAAGAGGGTTTTCGCATTTCGGTTTCCCATACAATTTTCCAAGTCGGAATTTTTAAAGACCAACAAGCCAATTTTAATGAAACTTTGCATGCTAAAAAAGTAAAACAGGGATCTATACATATAGTTAGTTAAAAACATTTTCAAAAAAGTTTTATTTGGCTGAGTTACTGCGATTTAATGTCCACTATGGAAAATTAAAAATCGCAATAACTAAGTTAAAAAAACATTTTTTTAAAATGTTCTCAACAAACTATTTAGATCCCTGTGTTTTACTTCAGCATGCAAAGTTTCATGAAAATTGGCTTATTGGTTTTTAAAAATTTCGACTTGGAAGTTTGTATGGGAAACCGAAATGCGTAAACCTCTTAGGTGAAAATGATTGGAACACTGCAAACGCGTGAACACCTAATTTAGCACAGCGAGAAACATTAGTAACTAGATTTGCACAATCGCAATGCTTCTACGGATATTATCATAGAGTTGAGATTCCAAAATAAAAGCTTCACATAACTGTATAATACGCAATGTCAAAATTTAAATACAATATCCAACGTACAGTTTCTGTTTGCAGCTTTCAAATTCGACGTTTCTTTATCGGTGTATTGTTAAAAGTGGAAGTTGCATTCATTACCATAACTTAGCAGTTCTTATCAAAGTCTAATACAAAAACCTCAATGTAACCGAACCGACTGACTACATAGTAAAAATTGTTTCACGTAGCCATTGAACTAGACGTACAAATTTTTTGCGCATTGATTTACAGCCGCTAGGCCCACAATCGCAAATACTTGCTTCACGATGTCGCCTCCAGTCTATAATACCTCAATGTCCGTAGCATGCCAAATGTACTTGCCTATCCAACCTGGCACTCCTTATTCTCGAGTCGCTGACCAGCCAACTGGGCGTACCGAATGCCAATGCCACCGTCACAAGGGCGATGACGAACACACCGATGCCGCAATTGCCTGCTAAACTTCTATTCTTCATTGTGTCTGCAATTAGAAACAACAACAAACGGTTTCGAATCAATCGACTTCCGAAATTATTTGTAGGAACTACCTATTGAAAGAGTTACATAGTAAAGCCATCATTGGTCCCGGTTGCTGTAGTAGGTATGGGAGCAGCATAGGGCCAGCGTGGTGGGTTACTGTCCAATCTTCCCACGTGTCATGTCCACTGTGCCCAGCAATTAAACGTTTATAGGCTGATGATGATGGTGATTAAGAGCCGGTTTTAAATATCAAACTCAGGATCTCCGAGTAGTGTTGTAATTAGGTAATCGGGAGTAGTGTTGCCAGGCGTCCGGATAAAGCCGGACATAGTTAGGCATTTTGATTGCGTGTCCGGCCAAAATCAACGGTGTCCGGCTTGTCCGGTTTTTGTTAGGCTTTTTAAATTTCGCAAACGAGCGAGCGCCGAGCGTGGCCGGGCGCAGGCGAGTCGACTGCGTTCGCTCCTGCTCCCGATAATTTAGTGTGTCTGGCCTTTTACCCAAATGTCCGGCCAAACTGGCTGGCCTGTCCGGCTATTAGGTTTGCAATTAATGAAAATCAGATTACAAATGCATTCCTTGTGTTTCATGGCAATTATCAGATTAGATATAATAAAATATAATATATAATTATCCACAATAAAATAACACAAAATAAATTAAATGAGTGAACAATTGTTAAAAAAATCGAATTCGTACTATATACAATTAGAAAAATGAGGCATTCGTAAAATTAAGAATAAACAAAATTAAAAGTTTTCAAGAAGAAGAATTTGTCATAATAATAATTAGCAAAATTTCCCGCTTGGAAAAATAAGAATTGGGAAGTAATCGCTGATTTCTCTCTAATAGCTATCAATTTTAGGCGTTTTGAAAGCAAGTGTACTCGTACGTTACGAGTATAATAGTAGGAAAGCGGAATCAGTACGTAGGTAGTTAAATGTTGTACCCAAGCTGTAACTAAAATGTATTACAAGAAAAAAAAACACGGTAAGGTCATTGGTTGTATAAATTATTGTCATTATTCTAAAATTAGTGCTAATAATTCGTTTGTCTTTTAGTATGCAATAGATTCGTACAACACATTCGAATGACGCATAACGCTTGCTATAGGTAAGGCAATCTGTTTTTTGTGCAAGTAATCTATCTCACTCACAGCAGCATAGTAAATCAAGCTGGTTGCAATTTATGAATAAACTTTGCCATAAAAATGGTTCTTTGCATAATATAGAGCGATTGCCTTCAAGTCAAAACGTGGAGTCTTACGTTCAGAGTAATTCACATAACACGGATGGACTAGCCGAGCGACTAGTCACTTATAATTTTTTAATTAAGGCCATTCTATGACTCGTATTGTGCTATGAACCTATGAGCAACGATGCAGAAGTTAATCGCCTGGTTAATCAATTACTATTATGTTATGACTTATGTTATGTCAGAACAAGGGCGACCCACTAAAGCAACATTTTCTCCCACTAAAGCATCATTTGATGTGGGGCTCCATATTTATTATAAAATGTATATGTTTAGTGACCCACAACGACCGCAGCCTAAAAACTACCAATGCACTAGTGACTTAATATTAGTTAGACAAACTGTGTCAAGGTCGACTGTTCTGCATCGATACTTATTGGTTATTTTCAGACAAACCTGACTATGTTTTATGTTTGAAAAGATTATAGCCGGAACAGTGTAATTCAGTTTACTAGCTTTGAGTTTATCAATATCAACGATACATATTGCACATAAGTACATACATATATACACCCAGATTCCCCTACGGGGCTTTAAAACGCCCAAAAAAAGAGTATTAATTATACACTCAATTAAATGTAGTTTTTGTGTAGTGTGATCTACTTTTTCTTTAATATCGATTACAGATGCTACGGGTCTTTGTTTGAGTGATTAGTAGAAATTAAAAAAAAATAGATTATTGTTGTTTCTTGGGTTTCAAAGTTAGTGAGAATTTTGGGTGGCACCATGGCTCCGAAAAGGTAAGTTTCTGTCAATATTTTGATATAAAATCTTACAATACCTATTTTTTTATTAATTTAGAACCAGTACCTAGTACGTAAATAGAAAATAAAACTTTAGCATTGAGTTTTAATTAACAATATCCGTCTCTAAAGTTTATGGCCGTTT
Organism: Scoparia ambigualis; assembly: GCA_963921215.1. Taxonomy (NCBI): domain Eukaryota; kingdom Metazoa; phylum Arthropoda; class Insecta; order Lepidoptera; family Crambidae; genus Scoparia; species Scoparia ambigualis. Next base: position 22,321,242 of record OY992503.1, read on the forward strand.
AAACGCCCTGTAGGGGAATCAACGTCTGTCATATTTTCACATAGATAATCGTCAAAACTTTCTAAAATGATTGAAAAACTGGAATACTTTGATGCCGATACATACACACGGGTGGCGTAGCTATTTTGCCTCAAGAAAATGTGAACGCTGAAATCACAGACGAGGGATCTGGCGACAAAGAAGTTGCAGCAGGCTCGCAACTGGGGGCTCAAGCGTTCATAGTATTTACAGACAAATAATCTTTGGGCAGTAAAGATGTGCTGGCTAAATTAGCAAAGAGAAGATGTAAATCATATACAACTGTGGATCGAAATGCGAGTATGACCGAGGGCATCAGTGCCCTCGGTCACAATTGTAGTAGTTGATATCAGCTTGCAACTGTCTCCATCCATGAGGTTGTATTTGCTCTGAGTGTGCCATGTAATCAGAAGAACTATTATAATCCAAGATAACGAATGTTATAATCCACTTGAGCTTTAGCATTGGCAAAAGCATAGCACAAAAAAATTATATGTCCGCTGCTCACAATGCGTGATAGTTCATAAAGGGTGACGAGCCTTCGTTACTCTCTAGAATACAACCATCATACCGCAGAGTAGTAGCAAGAGGCTTGCTAGAAATGAACAAAAGAAAATCAGAGCATGTGTAAGTCAGACTGTCGTAAAACTACCTGATTTGATAAGTTCAGTCATATCGGTGAAAACAGAAAAGTTTATGTACTTATTTATGGAGAAAACAAATTTATTTTGTAAGAAATGTACCTTTTACTATGAAACCATGTTTTGTTGTTTGAATTTTTATTTATTTAGGTATTTCATCTATTTTATTTTATTTTGGGGGTCAAAGTTGCTCGCGTCCGTAGGTTTACCCTTGAGACCCTACACGTGATCCCTGGGTGGTGCTAAATGAGTGACACTGACTGAGTGGTAGAGCCACGCTGCGTTGCAGCACGCATTGGGCCGGCTCGCCCGGCGTAATACCACCCCCTCACGAATATTCGGCGTGAAATAATGGCACTTGGTGCTGTTGTGTTTCGTCCGACCAGTGAGGGTTCCGGAGGCCCCCCCCCCTCCTCCCATTCCTATTCCTTCCTTAAACCTATTCCTCCCTTAAAGGCCGGCAACGCGCCTGCGATTCCTCTGGTTTTGCGGGTGTCCATGGGCGGCGGTGATTACTATCCATCAGGTGACCCGCCTGCTCGTTTGCCTCCCTCTTTTATTAAAAAAAAAAAAAAAAAATTCAATATTTATCCCAAATAAAGTTTGTTTTATGTCACATTTGGCCTTTTAATGCAGTAATACATAGGTACCTTTCATACTTTATGTTAGTAGTGGATTCCCCTACTGGGCGTTTAAACACCCATCGTTTTTTCGCTTTTCCAGTTGAGCTAGATTTTTTCCAGTATTTTTCCTAAGTCAATGAAACCCTAACTACGCACATATTAAAAAATTATAAACTTTGGAGACCAAAAAACAATTTCAGGGTAATCTGGGTTAATCACGACTATTATCCCTAACGATATAGGGTTAGTCAGCGACTAGGCAATGGGACCGCAAAAGGAGTCCTCTGCCATAGTCCACTTTTCACCAAATAGCGAATGCACATGTGCTCAGCGTGACAGGTGGTGGGTGGGTGAGCCCATCGCCGCTCTATCATATTAATTATGCTGTTGGATGTATGTAGGTCTTTTAATCTGCTAGTAGCCTTTCACGACACTCAAAGGAAGAGAGAGGGTGTATACTTTCATCGCTATATACGCGACACGGTTACATATACTTAGATATTATATCTACACTAAAACTCCTTTGAGAACTTTATACCATACGATACCAAAACTTGAAAGTTTAATTGGTATCCATTAATCTAGTCTCAGGTCACCAATAAACTTCTTTTTGCAAATGTTGTCTCTTTACTGACTCTATCTCTGTATTTTACATAAGCATATAACCTTTCATTAGAATTGGCTCATGGTTTGAAACACATTGAACTGAACCATTTGTATATGATACCTGAATGTATACAGGCATAATAGGTAAGACCAAACAGACCACATCAACGACTATATTCGGGTAGTACATTGTCTCAAAGAGAAGCAGTGTCATTTTTCTCCTCGCCAAGGTGTCATGCTTCAGAAGGACAACTGAGTCAACCAAGACGTTTCGCAATCCACACATCACACATGCATGACAGACACTGCGTAACATTCGAGCTAAGGCACAATGCTAAAAGGTTCACACGAGCCGCGCTGCCCACTGTGGGAACTTAAAGAGAACGCGTCGAAAATCATTATCGTTATCCTTCGAAGCGAAGCAATTTAGTTTTGTATACATGTAAATAGTCACAGTTGTCTCCTGAATAAAGGTTTAGTGAGGTCAAGTAGTCTTCATTTTTATCAAAAGCCCTTTTTTTAAACTTACTTGCGATACTTTTAATTATAACTTACTTAGTCCTGTCATCCGAACATGTTGTAAAATCTGTGATGAACGTTCAAACGAAATACCAATTCGTATCCATTTTAAAGGAATTAACAAAGTAGTGAAGGTGAAATAGATTTTCACATCGGTTAACATGAACGGCCTAGATAATGTTTAGTCTACATGCGAAACATGCTAATAGCACCTATAGACCCTAGACTTTGTTTACGTTGGTTGTGCTTGTGCGTAAGTTGTGCAATGATTATTTTTATAATCATTGCACAACACTGTGAACATTGAGAACTCTATGCACATTATTGAAAGGTTTAATAAATAGTATTAAATTAAGTATAATCGAATGTTGACGCTACCTTTTTTTTTAGTTTTATTATAATAAACACTTTTGTTTAATGTGATCCACTTAACCAAATCCGCCACGCCTCTTCATCTGTTCTGTTGTTACCTAGGTCATAGATAATGACCTAGGTATTGTAGTTGTCCCCTTTTGACCATGCACAGCGACTGGCTTGGTATTTCATTTGTCTTCTCAAATAAGTAAGTTCTTTATTTTAAAAAATTAGCTAATATTTTTGAGCTTTGTTTCGCTTTTCAGCAGCTAGAGATGATGGCCATTTCCTCATTGAAGGTTTCGGTATTTATTTCGTTAATATGTGTAATTAATAAATACTGATACTACTTATACTTTAATACACACACCAGAATAATTTTAAAAAACACTAAGAATAAAAACGTTATTCTTGATTAGGCTGGCTGATTTACTTCCAAGATTTACATAAAACAACGTTAATTAATTTGACAACGGTTTATAATTATTATTTTTAACAATATTAATTTTTGGTTTCGTTACTTTATATTGTTTTCTAAGGTTTAGGCGAGCACTAAACATTGTAATGAAACACTTACGGATCGCAACTCGCGTTTAATTTACATTACATTACATAGTTTTTTATTCCTGACGATTCGATGCCTTTACAGGGTCCGTTGTCTGTCACAGGGAGACTGAGGTATTGTTTTTTATGTAAGCGAAACATAAGGAAACATTTTATTTTCGAACTTTTTGTCATAGCGTTTTGTATAACAGGTAGGCGTAACTTACTAAGAAAATATTTACGTGCAAAAAAAACAAGCAGCACAATGTATTGATACAATTATTAATTAATTAGTTCTCTGTATCTTATCTTATATAAAAAAACAATAATAAGTTTAAAATAAAACTAATGCCGCGAATAAAAAAAACATCTTAAGGCCAGCCACTGGCCATGGCGTGTACCTACGCCTGGCGTACTCACCATGGAATTCTGTTATTTCAAGAATGCCAAAAAACTGTGCCCAAATAGTACCAAATAGTGCCCAAAGGAAATAAATAGTACCCATAAGGTTCAAAAGTTATAGACATAGTTTGGTGAGTACGCTAGGCGTAGCTTCTACGCCTAGCGTACTCACCTCGTTGCACGAAAACAGAACCAGCAATGGCTCTCATTTCTATCTCAATAAATAGTACCGAAAATAGTACCCTCTAAGAGTGTAATTGTTATTTGACTTTTACACTAGAAAGTCATTAAATTTGATAGCAAACTTCTACATACATTGACATGAGGTACAGGCGAACTCATAATAATTTTAATATTATTAAATTTTGTATTATAAACCTACTACATATTACTTTTAGTTTTGTTGAAATTAATAGGTGTATATACGTAATGAGGAAGTTCAATATCAGTTATATAATTGATTATAATTATTTTTCATAAAAATAAGATCCATGTTTTCCAAAATATTGACTATCGTATTTTTGCCGGATTTCATAAAGTAAAAGCACATTCTATATAAGGAACTATTTGCCTTATGTCTGATATTGAAAGCTCAATATTGTGCAAGAAGAATCTGTTACTTTTGTTGATCATAGTGCAACTTATCGACGCGCGACAGCGATGCTTCTTAGTATGAACAAGTTACAATAGATGGCGCTTATCACACTTCTTACTTTAGTTACTTACAAACTGACCTGTATTATGAAAGTGCTAAAATTCAATATTGCAATTCACAACAATTTGCTTGACGCCGCGGTGGGAACGCATAGTTTTCGGGAACCGATTTTTTTAGTCGTTTACTTTGCCTTGCCACCGCAAAGGTTTGCGAATAGTTAATTTGTGAAACAATTAATGAAAAACCTTGTGAATTTTGTTTCATTGTGATAAGAGTGATCTTTAAATGAGTAAGTACCTATGTATATTTCATCTGTAATAGCATTTTATGTTCATGTCGATTTGAAGTTGATCTTTCATTAGCTAGGTAGGTACCTACTCAGTTTGAATATATTATATATACTTACCTACAGAAATACGTTATTGTTTTTTATTAATAGAATAACAAATTAAATCATATTCTTAGTTTTCTGAACTGTATAACGTGTTTAACTGTGTCGCGTACTTACCAGTGAAAGAATACTACCACCCCCTCTTCCCTTGGGTGTCGTAATAGGCGACTAACGGACTAAAGACTGCACATACATCCAACAGCTTAGAACGGCGATGGGCTCACCACCTGTCACGCTGAGCACATGTGCAGTCGATATTTATGTAGGTATGTATCTATATTAATAAAAATCAATTACCAAAATGTTTGTACGCGCATCACTTCAGAACGGCTGCACCAATTTAGCTAATTCTTTTTTGTTGTATTTGTAATTGTCGGGACGAGGTTTGTATAAAAAGGAACATTTTTTTAAATTCGTCACGGGGTAAGAGGTTCACGCGGACAAAGTTGCGGGCGGGCTGTCATTCACGATCAACAAATCATAAATAAGCAATGCTTGATACATATATATAAGTTGAAGTGAGTCTCATTCACCCTGGACTACAATGTTTGTAATTTATAACAGTTATCACTAGATTTATAGTCGAAGTAAGAATCACCGCTTAAAACCAGCCTTCATATAAAAAAATCCGCATCCAAATCTAGGATATTTAGGAGCTACGGTGCCAAATACAGACACATCAACCTCAGGACCCCCCTTTTTTGGCCACCCTTGGTTTACTGTTATTAAATATGTACCTACCTATTTTATTTTAGGTCGTCGTCTATTAATGAACTCCATAGTTATTCCAATCTCAATTCCTTTGGTAATAAAAATAATATTTTACCATTCACTGTGCTCGACTGTACCACACGTAATTTTTGTATGAAGAAGTTTGCTATCAAATTTAATGACTTTCTAGTGTAAAAGTCAAATAACAATTACACTCTTAGAGGGTACTATTTCCGGTACTATTTATTGAGATAGAAATGAGAGCCATTGCTGGTTCTGTTTTCGCGCAACGAGGTGAGTACGCTAGGCGTAGAACCTACGCCTAGCGTACTCACCAAACTATGTCTATAACTTTTTAACTATAAAGGTACTATTTATTTCCTTTGAGCACTATTTGGTACTATTTGGGTACAGTTTTTTGACATACTAATTAAAGTTGTAGCTGGCTCAGATTTCCCAAACTGAGGTGAGTACGCTAGGCGTAAACTACGCCTAGGGTACTCACCAAACTATGTCTATAACTTTTGAACCATAAGGGTACTATTTATTTCCTTTTGGCACTATTTAGGCACAGTTTTTTGGCATTCTTGAAATAACAGAATTCTATGGTGAGTACGCCAGGCGTAGGTACACGCCATGGCCAGGTACCTATTCCGAGCGCTTCTCTCTCGCTCTCTCGACGACGGTACGACGTTAATGCCTAGTTCACACCTTCAGTAGAGATACATTGCTTCGTCATTTTGCTAATTTAAAATTAATTTTCAAATTTTCAAAAACTAGCGAAGCAATGTACTTCTACTCGACTAAAATACTAGCACAGGTCGAACTAGGCAAGGGACGGGTATACAGCGAAGCGGCGAGAATAGGCGCGTTTTATATTAAAAAAATAGATAGATATAATAATAAAAAACGATCGGTTATAATACCTCAAGTTATCTATGAACTTCATTTTGGTAAATGACTCATAATATCAAATCACTTATTTTAAGAATTAAATCTAGGAAAGTAGATAATTTATAAGATAATTTTCGCAGATTTTAATTTTACTGTTTACTATTTCCAAAATTAATTCTAAGAACGTGTTATTTTAATTTTTCACTAACACCTAGTCTGTGACCGTGTCATGTGACAGTGAAAGAATACTACCACCCCCTCTCTTCCCTTGGGTGTCGTAAGGGCGACTAAAGACTGCACATCTGTACATTTAACAGCTTTGATCGGCAATCGGCTCACCACCTGTCACGCACATCGCACATGTGCAGGCAGTCGCTATTTGGTGAAAAGTGGACTATGGCAGAGGACTGCCTTTGCTATCCTCATTGCCTGGTCTCCGAGTAATCCTTTGAGGATAATAGTTGTGATTATAAAGGTTTATGTGTGTATGTAGGTATGTTAATAATAATAGACAAACGTTAGCTTGATAAATTTCATAACTAATAGTGCTGTTACACCTACTGTATTATTGCAATTAGATATAGCACCCAACCACAAAACCGAACTGTTTTGTGACCCAACTCACAAGGATAACAATTCTTATGATGAGCATTGTCGTAAGCAGGTAGTAGCGGGCGCAGCGAGCGGCTGGCGCGATTGGGTTCTTCTTCTTCTTCTTCGGCCCTTTTGTACCCAATGCTGAGTAAAAGCCTCTTCCATGCTTTTCCAAATGGTGGGTTGCAATGACCGAATTAAAAATATCTCGAGATAATCGAGCCTTGGACTTGTACTATTAATTATGTATTCTATGGCTTTAGAACGTTAAGCCTTTAGACCCGGTTGTTGTCGTAAGACGGCAATCGTTAAAAATGCGGGCAAAACTGTTTTGCTAGATAAAATGGTTTACGTATTTACTATTAAATTACGTTCTTATAAAATATATATAATACACTAAAGAATATTGCCTAAAGAATGTGCTAATTTGTTACGCGATTAGATGTACTAAACTCGATTATAAAAAATCCCGAAAACACGCCGAATAAAAGTCTAAAACGGATGATTTCTTAAATTTTTTTTCATTTTCGACATAATTTTTACATGTAAATATTTATTTAAAAGTACTACAGAGAACCTGCTAATTCATTAAATCCTATAAAGTCTACATAGGAAAAAAACCTATATAAAGCCCCCTCTTCACATAGGCAGACGCATCCGCAGACGTCATCTGCGGATTCGTCTGCCGACGTGTAGGGGGGGCATAACGCACCTATTTGCGCCGCTTCGCTGTTATGCTGGATTTACACGGAGCTAATCCTTGAGACAATCCAATAAGCCAGTCCAATAATGGCACCGTGTAAATAGAGACAGTCCACTACATTGGATTGTCCTTAAGGCATTTTTGCTTAGCATTGGCATTGGCTTATTGGACTGGCTTAGTGGATTGTCTCAAGTATTGGCTTCGTGTAAATCCAGCATTATACCCGTCGCGGCGTTCGGTCGTCGTCGAGAGAGCGAGACAGAAGCGCTCGAAAGGGCTCGCCTTAACCTGAGGGTTAATTATCCAAAATCAACACCTACAGTAATACTTTGCAAGTAGAAGGACATTGCTTCCCTAGTTTGTTGTTTTGAAAATTCGTCACCTCACGGGGTATACAGGGTTTTCACGCGGGACGAAGTCGCGGGCGGCGGCGGGCCACTAGTTATTTATGTTTAATTTCATTTATTACAATGGTTAATTATTGTGATACAATGTATAATACCGATTATAGGTACTATTATAACCGTATTGCGTAGCGGTGAAAGAAACTACCACCCCCTCTCTTGCCTGTTGGGTGTCGTAAAAGGCGACTAACGGACCAAATACATACATCCAACAGTCGCTATTTGGTTAAAGTGGACTATGGTAGAGGACTACTTTTGCTGCCCTCATTGCCTAGTCTCCCCGAAAGGTACTACTATCTTAATACTAGGGGATACTATCTTAATTAGTTTAGCAGTTTAATTTTTGTAAGAGTAACTAACTACAAACAAACAAGACGTCAAACTGACTTTCGCATTTATATTATTAAAGTCATAACTCAGTGTACTGCATTACATTTATTTCTCATAATATAACAATGTTGGCCTAAATGAAAAATTATAAAAATATTTATTTAGGTAATATATTTAAATTAATATATTTTTAATGTGTTTTATATATTTTAGCGTTTTAATAACGATTTTCGATTCCCATATAAAAATATTTGTAGATTAGTGTGAGCGGAAATATCACAAAAGGAGAATGACCAAACCAGCCTATTCAATATCTATTGCGTCTTTATCATTTATATATCAAAAATATTCATATTCATTCGTTAACTTGTTTTATTCTATATATCTTTTTCTTAAAGTAGAATCAGTAAGTAAATAGGTATATACTTAAGCATTTCAATAATTTCATATAAAAAGTACAGTGGTCATAACCTAAAAATACCTAAAAAGTCTTAAGCTAAAAATGAAGATAGCTTCAAACTCCCGCATGATATTGTAATGTAATTTTTTCTTCATAATTCAGAGCATTGCTGCTATTGATTACTACTTTTTCATTAAAGTGCTGTGTTACGCTAGCTAGCTAAAAAACTAGCCTAACTCCCATAGTAGAAAGGTCATATTCTTTTATTGATTTATTTACCTTGAACAAAATGTATGTTGTTTTATTTTACATCCACAATTACAATAATTATGTTTTCTTGTTTTGTTCTATGCAAAGAATAAAGGTACTAGTGATTATACCTAATAACAAAATACCTTTTTTCTTAGATTTTGATTCTATTCAGATTTCTAGATTAATTAAACTTAGTAAAATCAAAACATAGAAAAGTTATACTTTTTGGATGATAGTATTGAAACAATGGTGCATGTGGATTTTAGTCCATAGCAAAAGGTCACAATGCATATCAGTTGCATTTATGTTCTATAATCGCAAAATAACATAACATTTAATTAGTCAAGACATTTTGTCAAAAGACCTCACAAACTTATCTTTTTAAAAAAAACTAAATAAAATATAACATTAAATCCATATAATAAAAAATTTATGATTGTATGTTTGTCCTCTATACATTCTGAAATTATTGATCTGATTGTGATGTAACTTTGTTAAAGTGTCCTGGGAATGCAAGGGTTTCTGACCCCAAAAAAAGTGGCATTGCAATGCATGCCGGGTACTGCAAGGGTATCAGAAAAAACTAAGCCCTTTTGTCAATTAAAACAGTCAAAGTGATTATGCAAAACTAACTGTGATACACGGAGAGGTTGATTTAGTATGGTGTAGTAGATCATGGGGTATATTGTTGTAAATATTGCTTGATGTTGATTGCCTGTATATTTTAGTATGCATACAGCATTTCTTTGTCTTCTCTCCTAAAGCATCTGTTCAATCAATAGCTGCTGATTGTATGACTGACTGTTTCTTAATGAGACCAGGTACCTAGGTAGCTAACTGTACTCCATTTAGTATCATAATGTAATACAAAGAAAATTATAACACCTTATTTGATTAAGTACATAAGGCATAATCAAAACCATGCAAGACCACACTTGACTGAAAAATAGGAAATAAGGTTTTAAGTGGTTTTTATATTGGGTTACTCAATAAAAAGTTATGTTACGATTAATATACAATCTTTAAAAAAATTGCTAAATAGCTAGGTAGTTACATGTAACCAGATAGGACTTATTTCAGCATTAGTACTACTCGTAAAAAAGTACTTACTATCAGGAAATATAATAAACGAGAAACAATAACCACTTGGAACAAGAAAATAACTTAATAGTAACGAATAATTACTAATTAACTACCTATAACAATTTAAACTTGATTACTCACCACCAGTTATTCCACCTTTATTCACTATGGAATATAAATATCCGTATCTTACGAAACTGAGTTTGTTTATTTACTGTAAGCGAATAGAACGGTTCACATTAATTTTTATTTATACACGAACACCTTGTTTAGAGGCAATTTCCTTTTGGTATATTTACTTTTCTCTATGGAGGCAATATACTACAACTCACTCAAACTCACTCAAATACAACTGCAACATTGCAACATTTGATTGACAGTTTGCTTGCTATGACTAGAGATGTGCCGAGTCAGATTGACTCGAGTACTGACTCGAATACCTAGCAGGTACTCACGTACTCAATTATATAAAATACTGTTTTCGAATCCACAATACTCGAATACAGGTTTCGAGTACTCGCGGTATTCGAATCCTAAGTCGTGTACTTTCATAGTAACCTTCTACCTTCAAGCGTACAGTCCAATTTTGAATGTCCACTATTGTCCACTCCAATTTAACATAACTTCAGATTACCAAAGTAGTTTTTTGTGGTTCCTTTTTTTGTTAAGTTTATGGATTTTTATTTGTAACTAATGGGACAGAATTAGTACTCCGTACATTACATTTTCGTTATTTAAGTATTAAGAATTTTATTGAAGATGTTTACGTTTTGAACATAATTGTTCTGTTTTATTTCCTAAGAGTAGGTATATTCACTACTTTTCATTTCAAAGTTTTTTTAGTTTAGTGAGATTATTAAAGCGAGTAAATCGTGCTTCTAGAACTATAGAACTTCTTTAGTACCTATACATAATAAGAAAGTTAAAAATTCTAATTGATAATAATAATTATAAGTTGCTAGCTTTAATATGCCATAATTGCCAAAGGATGATTATATTATTAAATGACTGATTATACAATAATCTGTTATTATTTACATATACTATCCTATCGTTTTTACATGATTTGATGATGATGATGATGCAATCCTGTTATCCCTCATCAGGGACATAGGGCTCGAAGAAGAGATTTCCACTGCTGTCGATCTTGTGCGGCAACCTCCAGGTCCTTCCAGCCGATATCAGCTGATGCAGCCTCTTTTTCAACTGCTCGCCTCCAGGTGGTACGGGGGCGGCCCGGCCTTCTTTTTCCATACGCTTGCCACGTTAACCCTTGCTTGGATAGATGGTTGTCAGGTCTCCGCAACACATGTACAATTCAGCGCCATTTCCTTGTCAGGATCTCCTTGTCGATGGGTTGTTGCTCAGTCATCTCCCACAGCCTTACATTAGAGATGGTTCGTGGCCAGTAAATCCCCAGTATGCGCCGCAAGCACTTGTTGACGAACACCTGCAGCCGACTGGTTATTTCGTTTTTGACGAGCCATGTCTCGCATCCGTACAGGAGAACCGACTTGACATTAGAGTTGAATATTCGGATCTTTGTACGCCGAGTGATTACAGAAGACGTCCAGACAGGCTTCAGTTGCGCATATGCGGCTCTGGCTTTGTTGATGCGCGCTTCTACATCCGCTTCTGCTCCCCCTTGCGGGTCGACGACGCTCCCCAGATAGGTAAAACGCTGCACTTGTTCGACCACCTCGCCGTTAACGTGTATGGGCGCTAGACCAGAGGTATTCAGGCGTATGTCTTTGGTCTTACCACAGTTGATGCGCAGGGCTTCTTTAGCAGCTTCGTTTGCGAGGTCATCGGTCTTGGACTGAAGTTGTTTACGTGATGTGGCGAGTAAACAGATATCGTCCGCAAAGTCAATGTCTTCAACGGTCTTACCATGTAACCAAGGTAATCCTCTCTCTTCCTTGCCGGTTACTCTGCGCATCACGTCATCCAAGACTATTAAGAAAAGCAGCGGTGACAACAAACAGCCCTGTTTCACTCCTGCAGTGACTGTTATTGGGTCAGTTAGTTGGCCTTTATGCATCACTCGGCAAGAAGAACCCTCATAAAGGCATTTGATAATTTCTATAACCTTGACTGGTATACCTCTTTGCTTTAGGATTCGCCATATACTCGACCATCTCACCCGATCAAAAGCTTTTTCGAAGTCCACGAATAGAGTAAAGAGTTCGTTCCGCATTTCGTTGCACTGCTCCAGTATCATTCGCAGAACGTTGATCTGGTCCGTGCAAGATCGCCCCACTCTGAATCCACTCTGTTCGTCTCTTAGCGTGCAGTCAACCGCGCTTGTCATTCTTTCTAACAGGATCTTACATAAAATCTTGGACCAAACCGGCAGCAAGTTGATTCCCCGCCAGTTGGAGCATTGAGACAGGTCGCCTTTCTTTGGTAGCTTGACAATAATGCCCTCCTTCCAGCTATCAGGCACTTGACCTGATTCCTACACAGCCGTCATCAGGGGCAACAGTATATCAGCCGTCACTTCCGCATTGGCTTTAAGTGCCTCTACCGGGATGCCATCATTGCCTGGAGCTTTGCCACTTTTTAGGCTTTTAATGGCCCGTGAAATTTCAGCCTTATCCGGAGGGTCAACTTTGATGTCTAAAACATCGCTTCCTGAGTCGACATCGTCGTCAGCTTCAGCTTCAACGTCCAGAGTGTGGAATACCTCTTTGAAGTGCTCATGCCATCTTCGCAGTTGTTGCTCCAACGTAGTGAGAAGCCTGCCCGCTTTGTCTACCACTGGCCGCGTATTCGGTGGTTTATTGCATAGCTCTCTACCGGCACGGTACAGCTCTCTGGTGTTTCCAGCGTGTGCCGCCAGTTCCGCTCTTTGGGCTATCGATGCAGCTCTAACACGTCTGTCTCTTTTGGCACTACGCTTTACTTCACTCTCGCCCAGAAAATATTTATAGGCTAGGATTTCTTTGGTGTTCTGGTCTTTTTCCGCATTAAGTTTCTCTTTGATGGATTTTCGGTGTAGTATTTTATCCCATGTATCAGCGGATATCCATTCCTTCTTTTCAGAGTTACAGTAGCCTAAGAACTTTTCGCAGCATGTGCACAGCGTACTTTTGACAGCGCTCCATTCTTCCTCCACTGATCTTTCCTCAACCTTTTGAGCGTGGTATTGGTAGTGCAGTTCCACACTAAGCTTCTGTTTTGTGTCCGGATCCTGTAAGTTGGAGACATCGAAACGCCGAGATAATTTGGTCGTCTTACTCTGCACCTTTGCTATCTTCAGGCGGATTTTTGCTACTATGAGGTGGTGATCACTGTTTACGTCTGCTCCTCTTCGGTTGCGGACATCCAATAAAGAGTGGCGCCATTTCCTACTTATCATGACGTGATCTATCTGATTTTCTGTACGTCTGTCAGGAGAAACCCAGGATACCTTGTGGCAGTCTTTGTGTGGAAATATCGAGCCTCCAATCACCAAATCAAACTCACAGCAAAAGCCTACTAACATATTGCCATTTTCACTTCGTGTGCCCAGAGCATGTTTTCCCACCCAAGACTCTATGCATCGATTGTTGTCTCCAATCTGCGCGTTATAGTCACCCATACAAATCACAATGTCGCCTTTTGGGATAGTTCGCATTGTCGCCGAGAGTTGTTCATAAAACGCTTCCTTTTTGTCTAGTTCCGCTGCGTTAGTAGGTGCATAACATTGTATTAGGGTGATGTTTCTCACTGTAGACTTAAAGCGTGCTGTGATGATTCTGTCTGACACCGGTTGCCAATCAAGCAGACTATTCCGGGCATTTCTGGCAAGCAGGATTCCCACGCCATACTCGTGTTTCTTTTCCTGACCTGAGTATAGCAGGGTGAAGTCCTCAATTTGTTGTTCCCCAAAGTCTTTCCATCTCGTTTCAGAAATGCCAAGTATTTCCAACTGGTAATCCCGCATATATTTGACAACTTGGTACAATCTACTTTCTTCCCGCATCGTGCGAACATTCCAACATCCAATCAGAGTCCTTGTTTTCGCGCCAAAGGTCGTTTTTTTAAAATCGGTCCGTATATTTCTTCTTTGAGTTTCAGTAATAATATGGTTTCGGATATACAGGGAATTAGCATTACAGGTATCCTAGACGGCTAGCAGGGCTGCTACTTCAAAGCGTGCCGTCACACTCGGTTTGTTTTCGAAGTGCCTTCTTCTATCGTCCTTTCTGGGGTGATTAAAACTCCCAAGGCCAGCAATAGCCTCTTCCAGCCGGAGCCAGGTGTATGGTTATACCGCCATTGCTCGGTCGTCAGAGCCTCGTCCGTTGTCAAGCAGGGAGCACCATGGTGCGGTGTACGCCACGCCGCCGCCATCCGGCGCGTGCAGATGAGGTTGGCATTTGGGTCGGATAAGATGTTAAATTCCGTTCTAAATCATGTATATCATGTATCAAGGGGAGTAAGGGACTCCCCTTGATACATTATATACATGATTTAGGTTAAAATATTAGGATTTGTCGTTAAAAGGCAACTACAAAGTTCGATTCAAAAAGTACTCATGTCCACTGAAGTATTCGAATACTCGTGCCAGTATTCGAATACTTGTCCAAGTCTTCCGACTCGAGTTCTAATTCGAATATTTTTTTAGCGAATACCAAATATAGCCGACTCGGCACTTCACTAGCTATGACATGACATGACATGAATGTAGGCGTTGGTCATTATTTTTTTTATACTTGTTCCGTGAAGGAACAGGCTAAGGTCAGAGACCATACTGCCTAGTCATTAGTTTTTTTTATTTCTTTTTTTCCCTTGATGATAATAATCCACTATTATTTCACATTAATGTTCACGTTGTTGTTGTCATATTGTTGTTGTAAAACACATAGAAAATAAACAAAACTGCAGACGTGACGCTTCACTTTCCCGCCAAGAAGTCCTATTGTGTACCAGAATAACCAGTGTGACCATTTCAAGATTGGCAAATCTGTCAGACATTGGCATCTGCAATCTGGCAGATTTTTGGATGAATGAAATCTGCCACGTTCCTTTCTAAATAAAATTATAATTATTACCTAAAAAAAAAGCTCATCGCCACCTTTTTGTGTTGGTACTTAATATTGTAATTGTAATTGAAATTACTAACTATAAAAAGCTCGTCGCAACATTTCCTTGAAATCTGTCGAATTCTGCCACTTTTTTGAATAGTCAGCATAGACTGCAACAGTTAAAAAAGTGCCAAATCTGCCACAAATGGTCACCCTGAAAATAACTTCATGGTTCCAAATAACTAGGTACTACGCTCAAATAACTAACTCTCATGGAGCCATTGAGATAGATAATGTATGGAGCGTTCCGACGGCGTATCTTAAGACAATCCGCGCCGCGCCGTGCGAACGCTTAATGGGCGATTTTCCGAGATCAAAAAAAAAAAAAGAAATTGGTTCGTAAATGACTTCATAGATGGCGCTTAGCATAGATTAGTATGGCGCTTAGTAAAAGGCGGGTTCCTGAAGAGCACGTGTATGGCTGCGTAATATTTATTCTATTCCAAAATAGAAATAGGTTCTGGATGTCCTGAATATAAATAGGTAAGTAAATACTATTTTTTTATTCTTTTGGTAGACAAGTAAAAGTGTAGAATTTATTACAGCTTATAAGTAGCCCAGCTTTCATAAAACGACATCTACCGAGTGTTTTTGAACTAATTTTTACTTTTTAATTTGGGCTGTCAGAAAATCGCCCATTGCGCGCCCATATGAATGGATCGCACAGGCGACGGCACGCCGCGGCAGGCTTCATCGGATGCGTTGATTCCCACGGCCTGTTGGCGCAGTTGGGCGCGCCAAATGGCACGCCGTGGGAACGCTCGGTAATGGAGCGTTCCGACGGCGTGTCTTAAGACAATCCGCGCCGCGCCGTGGGAACGCTTAATTGCGCGCCCATATGAATGGATCGCACAGACGACGGCACGGCGCAGCAGGCTTCATCGGATGCGTTGATTCCCACGGCCTGTTGGCGCGGTTGGGCGCGCCAAATGGCACGCCGTGGAAACTCTCGGTAAGAAGTGCTATGACATTTGAATAGGCACTCCGTTTGGTTACCAATTCACCATTCGAATTACATTTGTTTATGTCGCTTTTGAATTTTGTATCCTAGATGGTAACCGGTTTTTTTTATTTTCGCTAGACATTTGACGTTTTTGGCAACTTATTTTGTCTCTTTTCTTTCAATGTTTAAGGCCCATTTGAAAAAAATAGGATAATTACGAGTCTCATTTAAACTCCTTCTATTCTTTAGTTATTATATCTATGGTACTACGATACAATACGACGCCGACGCAACGGTCAACGATTGTATCAATGGCCCAGCTGCAGTTTCTTAATGGGACGCTAGATGACGCCAGTAGTTTAGTTGTTGTAAGATTAACTTTTATTTTAAATTTTTTAACAATTTAAAGGCCCCAGTACACAGTGGCGTATGCTGGTCCACTGCAGTGCAGGCCATCGGGGGTAGATGATATGTAGGTACAGTGGCGGGCAAGTGTCGATAGTGGCGCGCAATCGGAAAGTTGTCGGTTTTTGGGCACACTTCAAAGGAATCGTGGTGTAAAGTGGCGTAGCATAGCCTGTGGCGTTCACACAATGGCCCATTGCTTAGTTCGTCACCGACCGCATGGGCGACAAATGGACTAAAGATTGCACATACATCCTACAGCATAGAGCAGCGATGAGCTCATTAAAATAATACTACCAACCCCTCTCTTCCCTTCTATGTCGTTAAAGGCGACTAACGGACTAAAGACTGCACATACATCCAACAGCAAAGAGCGGCGATGGACTCATCAAAATAATACTACCAACCCTTCTCTTCCCTTGGGTGTCGTAAAAGCGACTAACGGGCTAAAGGCTCACCATCTAAGCACATGTGCAGACTGTGCAGTTGTTTCTTGCTGAAGCGTGGACTGTGTGGGTGGGTGTGGTATATAAATAAATAATTAAGGAGATATAAACAAATAGCCGCGGCCGTAATCACCTCCACGTCCATCGCAAGTGGTTCGCCAGGCAGCAATGAGCCATGCGCCATTGTGTGAACGCCAAGTGATCGTGGCCCATCGTTGTCTATAACAGTTACTGTTGTGCATGGCCAAGCATGGCCCATCACACGCCACTGGGTACCTACGAATTTTATTGGACGAAAACGTTTTGTAAATTTTTAATTTTCATAATTTTCTTCCGATTATATATTCTCAACGTTTGGCCGAAGCTAGATGATTCATTTTCTATAAACACGTTTCCAATATTATAAAAATACAACATTTCAAATAATTGAAATTCATAATATCATCGAACAACTTGTAATCGACGATTTCCAATCCGTTTAATTTTAACGATTCGGCTTAAAAACCATTACTTCCGATTAACCCGTACATACGGATTAATCAAACCCAATACAATGCGGCTCACGCGTAAAGGTTTATTTTCGCTCATTTTTTTGTTAGAAGAAAGGCGTTACTTTACCCGTGGGTCTGATATTATTCTAGTTCGAAAGCGAGCTTCAACTTCAAACCACGTGTTTTATTACGCGCTGTTTATAAATGCGAAACTGAATCTAGCAACGGTAAGACATTGGTTACATTGTGCTATCTCAAGCACGCAGCCAGCATAATTTGTTTGTGTACCTATTGTGTACCGTTTTTATTCCACAAGCTTTTATTTAACAATGCAATGTTTGTATGGTTTGTACAGTGTAGGCACAGAATTGTGGTGTAGGTATGTATATTCAAGTATTTTTTTTTATTTAATTCAAAGCCCGGCAATTGACCTCACTCCACCTGATGTGAGTGAGGTCATTTGCCTTTGGAGAAGTGAAGTCCAGGCGCGAGGACTACTGGTGCAGCGTAAGAGACGTAGCATCAGTCACCCTCACTCTGCCGGCCCCACAAAGTGCCTCTTCACTTCTACGTATCTTTTAAAGAAGATTTGAGCTACTCTCCGTGGATCGATCGAGCTGAAAAGAATACATACGTAACTTCGATGACAATACAATAATATAGCACCATGCAGCTGGTCTGATGATGCAGTCGGAAGGTGGTCATAGGAATTCCGGAAAGACACAAGATAACCCCGGCGTGTTTGGGCTTGTTTGATTTGACCTAACAAAAACTATAACCTAGAGTCATTGAGTGGTGCCCACGTTCTTATGATGACCTTCATCAGGTGGTCATAGGAACTCCGGAACTACATAGGTATGATAAGCCCGTCGTGTTTCGGCTCATTTGATTAGTATTGACCAAACGTAATCAAATATCAAATTACCTTGAAATGGACAGACTGAGAAATATTTTCAACTAAAAAGATAATAGTACATTATGATATAAGTGCGGTAAGTTGAAAATTACAGCAGAGGCGATAGGCGAGGGCTACAAGAAAGCAGAGGCTGTAATTATCAAAGCGCACGTATGTCATACGACGTTTTATAACATATTTGCGAGGAAAACACATTTTCTGAAAATGACTGCGTGTTTTTGTTGATTTTCTAGTGTATAAATCTTTGGTAAGCCAACATGTATTTTTCTTTGGACTTAGATGGTAATAGGCTGTCAATAACATTTTGTGCTTCACTTATTATTTCCGGTGGTGTAGATTGTAAATTTAGTTCTTCATTACTAAAACTAGACATATTTATTTTTAAACTTTCAAGGTAAAAGGCGACTAACGGACTAAAGACTGCACATACATTCAACAGCATAGAACGGCGATGGGCTCAACAAAATATTACTACAAACCCCTCTCTTCCCTTCGGTGTCGTAAAAGGCGACTAACGGACTAAAGACTGCACATACATCCAACAGCATAGAGCGGCGATGGGCTCATTAAAATAATACTACCAACCCCTCTCTTCCCTTGGGTGTCGTAAAAGCGACTAACGGGCTAAAGGCTCCCACCTATGTTGTCCATAGATTCAAACGATTAGGAACTAATTTTTAAATTACATTACCGCACTAGTGCGTAGCTATTACATTACGATGCTGAAATCGGTGTAATAAGAGCCACTTAACGAGCAAATGTGTTGTAATAGTACATTATGATATTAGTGCAGTAAGTTGAAAATTACAGCAGAGGCGATATTGCTGGCCCGAGCCGTAGGCGAGGGCTACAAGCATAGACGTCGCTTTCAGCGAGTTTTACTAAAAGATGCAATCGTAAAAATTCAGGGGGGTGCGGGGGTGTAACTCTGGTTGTGATTGGATATTTAAAGGTCAAACTAGTGACACGTAACACACCATTATCAAATGTATTCGAATTAGTAATGTGGTAGGAGTCGATATTGATATCGATGAACTTTTTCGTACTTGATGATTAATATAACGGTGTTAATAAGTTAATAAAACAATTCTTCTTATTTAATAGGTACTAACTTTTATATCAAAACTCAAGTTAAGATAGGTATTATATTTTGTCAATCAATCTGTTTGCCATAATCAGTTTCGGAGTAGTTTAAAAAAATAAATATGTAATGGCCGGTTTTTAAAAGGTCAGACAAAACTTATTTGGTGGTTAAAGTTAATACAACCATTTTGAAAATGTTTTGTCATAATATCATGTCTTTCATTGTTTTACAAGACATTTTTAGATTGGTCGCGTAATATTTTATCAGACGGATAAGTTTAACGATTAAGACGCTTGTATCTTGGACTGCTAAATATAAAACATATCTCTAACAAATCGTTATTTGTACTTGGTTGGTTAATTGCTTGATGTTTTATGGTTTTATTATTGGAGAGAGAACTATCGGAGATATGCATATCTGAAGTCGTTGGTATTTCTTGATAATTTTGAGTACAATCCTGCAACAACAAGTATAATGAAAGTTTTAAAGGTATCAAAAAAAAATAGAAGTTAGATTAGATATAGGCTGGTACCTTAAGTGACAAAGAAGATATCATCGATGGTCTATGCTGTAAGGTGGTAACTGGCCTCACTGGTGAACAATATGAAGTTGTGGCTGAAGCAAATTCACCTTGTGAAGAACCCTAAATCATTAAAAAAGGTTAATATGAAAATTCACCTAGTCGCATTATATTGAAATGCATATTTAAATTGTGGGTAGTTGGTACTTCATAGTTAGTTACTGAGCAAATTGAACAATTACTCACCACAGTTGGAAGCATAAGCGTGGGTTCAGCATTACTAAACAACAGTCGCCGCTTTTTCATTAGTTGATAGCTATCCGCGGCAAAATGTCGTGAGCATATAACGCTATATTTGCTTGGAAACCAATTTTCTTCTTGTTTTGTAGCTTTTAGCATATAACGCTATATTTACTTGGAAACCAATTTTCTTCTTGTTTTGTAGCTTCTATCCATTTTATTTTCAAGTTTGGGGATTTTGGAAACCTTTTACAACAAAAGTTAGTTATCTTTAAATAATAAATTAAAATAAAGAAGTTAAAACAAACAGTCAGCATTGAATATTTTGATAAAAAGATAATAATAATTTTAAACCAACTTAAATTGATTATACAATGCCAATAACAACCTAAAAATCTTTATTTTTAGTACATATACGCTAAACCTTCGGTTTGGTTACGAAAAGTCGAGGTATAGAAATGATATTTTGCTAGAAATTGCTAAAGTCAACATTACATTTTACGTGAATGCTTCTTATTGTTATATTTGAATTTACCAAAATACACCAGCGAATTCTATTTCGTTCTCATAACCGAATAATGTCATAATGGTATAACAAAGTTCTAAACTTAATAAAAATTTATCGATATTTGTAACAAAGTTATCGACAAGTTGATAGGTTCAAACTTGGGCAACACTCACCAAAACAGAGGGAGATAGTGCTTTATGCATTTACAACAGATGTTAGTCGCCTTTTACGACACCGAAGGGAAGAAAGGGGTTGGTAGTATTATTTTGATTAGCCCGTCGCCGCTCTATGCTGTTGGATATAAGTGCAGTATTTAGTCCGTTAGTCGCCTTTTACGAAACCCAAGGGAATAAAGGGGTTAGTATTATTTTGATGAGCCCATCGCCGCTCTATGCTGTTGGATGTATGTGCAGTCTTTAGCCCTATAGTCGCCTTTTACGACACCTAAGGGATGAAAGGGGTTGGTAGTATTATTTTGATGACCCCATCGCCGCTTTATGCTGTTGGATGTATGTGCAGTCTTTAGACCGATAGTCGTCTATTACAACACCCAGGGGTAAAAAGGTGTTGATAGTTTAATTTTGATGAGCTAATCGCTGCTCTATGCTGTTGGATTTAAGTGCAGTCTTAAGTCCGTTAGTCACCTTTTACGACATCCATCCTAAAGGAAGATAGGTGTTGGTTTGTAGTATTTTTTTTTTCTCTTTATTATTATTATTAGTATTATTTTGAAGAGCCCATCACCGCTCTATGCTTTACGATGTATGTGCCGTCTTTAGTCCGTTAGTCTCCTTTTACGACACCCAAGAGGAGAGAGAGGTTGGTAGTTTAATTTTGATGAGCCCATCGCTGCTCTATGCTATTGAATATAAGTGAAGTCTTTAGTCCGTTAGTCGCCTTTTACGACACCCAAGGGGAGAAAAGGGTTGGTAGTATTATTTATATAACCCCATCGCCGCTCTATGCTGTTGGGTGTATGTGCAGTCTTTAGTCCGTTAGTCGCCTTTTACGACACCCAAGGGAAGAGTGTGGTTGGTAGTACATTTATTATTATGATGAGCCCAGTGCCGCTCTATGCTGTTGGATGATGTGCCGTCTTTAGTCCGTTAGTCTCCTTTTACGACACCCAAGGGAAGGGACGGGTTGGTAGTTTTAATTTGATGAGCATATCGCCGCTCTAACCTGTTAGATGGATGCGCCTTTTACGCCACCCAATGGAAAAGGGGTTGGTAGTTTAATTTTGATGAGCCCATCGCCGCTTTATGCTGTTGGATAGAAGTGAAGTCTTTAGTCCGTTAGTCGCCTTTTACGACACCCAAGGGAAGAAAGAGGTTAGTAGTATTATTTTGATGAGCACATCGCCGCTCTATGCTGTTGGATGTATGTGCAGTATTTAGTTCGTTAGTCGCCTTTTACGACATCCATCCAAAGGAAGTGAGGTGTTGGTTTGTAGTATTATTTTAAAGAGCCCATCGCCGCTTTATGCTGTACGATGTATGTGCCGTCTTTAGTCCGTTAGTCTCATTTTACGTCACCCAAGAGAAGAGAGGGGTTGGTACTTTTAATTTGATGAGCCTATCGCCGGTCTATGCTGTTTGAGTATGTGCAGTCTTTAGTCCGTTAGTCGCCTTTTACGACACACAAAGAGAGGGGGTGGTAGTATTCTTTCACCGCTACGCGACACGGTTAAATACGGAGTGCGATAACTTATTTAAAATAAATATGCAATGTAAAGTAAGAACATTACCCTAAACCTGGAGGGAAGTAACTTCAAAGAGCAAAACGGGACATAACCCACTACGCTGCTGGCGTAATGCGGGATGGTGGGTTTTAACGACTGCCATTTATGACAACAACCGGGACCTAAAGAAGTACGGAGTAGCTCTCGAGTTGTTTTAAATTTGGTTACCCGTCCAGTGACTCAGCATTGCGAAAGTTGCATAACTGGCAAACCGAAACCTGCGCCAATTTTTTTTTCTTTATTTATTAGTTGGGTCTTTTGTCTCTTTTGTCCACATGCATATGCCAGCCCTATTCTTCCTAATTACACTCTTAAACTAATGAAATACTTACTTACATGATTAATTGTTACAAGAATCACTGTTCAGCTATCTTTACCAACATACAATTTTTTTTAACCAGATCTCATTTAGGTTTTGATAAAATATTCTGAATTAATCCAACGTCTTTTATATTTAATTTAAATTCATTGAACAGTGATTCCCTATAGGATTTGTTCTTAACACAGTCTATCAGCCTATTTAAGTTAGGGCCCTACTTCTCTTTCACTGAAACGAAATTTCAGCTGATTTTCGTTAGCGGTTTCCATTCCTTCCGAAATGTCGTTCATACAAAATAGGTTTGACCGTTTGACATCTAAAATACAATTATTTTTTTTAAATAAACTAGGCAAGCATTTACCAAGCTGCTTGGTGAGCAGGATGTAGTCTAGGTTGTTACATGCTTACCCAGGAGATGCCTATTCACTCTTGCCTCAAAAAGACCAAGGTTGTAGTAATCGGGAAACACATGAGTAGGCGTGCGTTCCATTCTTTGGCGGTTCGCATAACGAACTAGCAAAACAATCAGCCATCGCTTCGCTCAACCATGTTTAGAGAACGTAACGACCCGACGCACATGCCACCACCGCAGAGACACTTTGAGAGAGCATTCATGACACTCGAGCAACACCAACTAAAGCAAGAAAACAATAGTTTTTATTTTATTATAAATAAACCCAATACTTTTTGCTACTAACAGGTACTTTAGGCTTCTTTGGGTCCCACCCAATGAACAAATTGACACACGTATCCCATGACTGTTGTAGGGTGGGGACGGGGTTCATACAAAATCCCCCATGGTCCTTTCAAAAATAATGGAAAGCGCTATAAATAGCAAACGAAAATCGAATTTCGTTTCGGAGAGAGTAGGCCCTCTGCACTTATGACGAAAGAAAAACCAAAACAGGTAGGTACCACAGACGTACTTATAAAGGTCGTTATAAAGGCCTTCTTAAAAACGTCTGTGAAACATACCTATTTTTACTTTTTATCCTGTTGAGTGTTTTGTTACCAGCCAGACTGATAATTGTACTTCGATGACCTTTTTCCTTTTGAAACTCACTTTTGGTTTCGCGTAACCACCGCGCGTTGGGGCGGTTTTCACATTTAGCCAGTGTACATACAGTAAAGGCCATAATTAAATGTTTACTTTACGTAGGTAGGTACTAGTAGACTATCGCCTCGATGGTCTAGTGGTGTCAAAGCGCACGGTCCGATATCCGGAGATCCAGGCTTCAATTCCCGGATTTTTCGATGCATTGCTCGAGGTTTGTGATCACTGATCACCAACCCATATTTGCCAAGCGTGGTGATTGACCCAATAAATACCCATCAACTGTAGCGGAGACTTGATCGATTTCAATAAAGGCTAGGCAGGGGAACAGATAGGAAATACTTACTTCATTAATACTTATAAAAAATTATTTGTTCCAGTTTTCTTCGAGCCAACAGACCGGAGGATGGCCATTAAACCACTCATGAGCAAACATAGTTTGACATTTGCTTCACCCAATTTAGCAGAATTACGGGCAATGGCGACATATTTGGAACCCAATGTTAAAATAAACAAGTATATTGAAAATGATGAACGTATGATAATGCAGCTATGTGAAATTGTCTCACAGCGTGTACATTACCTTATTATAACGATCGGTTCTAAAGGTGTTATAACAGTAAGAAACTTTCTAGACCATCCTGTACAAGCTAGACATTATCCTGTAGAGACCCTTCAAAAAATAGTAAATGTATCAGGTGCTGGTGATTGCTTTGCAAGTGGGTTCATTAGTGGAATGCTTTTAGGTCACAAGGAATCATTATGCACAGCATTTGGTTTTGGAGCTGCTAAAATAGCTTTAATGTCCAAAAACACAGTACCGGAGAACATTTCTTTAGATGATCTAAATAAGGAAGTCATGTACACAAAGTTAGACATTAATTCCATTTAGCTAAATAAAAACTATTCACACAAGATCCTATTGTTTACTTTAAAAAAATACATTTAAAACGATGAAAATTCATAATTATAAAATCATATGTAACTAATTAGTGCTTAATTATACAAATTTTCTTTTATTTATTACACAAAGGCACTGCATATCTTTTGTCTATAATTAAGCCAATTTATGCATTGGACATTGTAAAAATTAACATAATTGGATTTAAAGTGAAAAAAAGAAACTACTTATCAGTCATACCTACAATTAAAATACCTACTTAATTACATTCTTTATCAAAAGTCAAAGATTAGTATAATTTGGTATAATGTAAGGTATAAAGCAATAAAATGTAAAAATATAAAAAACAAAGTGTCTAGCCTACCACCAGTGGTTATTTAATCAAAATGTATGTAATGCCGTAGGTCACGTGATAGGTTAGAAATTTAAGACAATCGCGAAGCACAGCATAGCGATTGTCTTGAATTTCGAGGTTATTTTTTTTTATTAGACAACAGAAATACTAGCTGCCCTATTCCTGTAGATCATATGTATTGTTATTGTTGTCTAATAAAAAAATAACCTCGAAATTACAAAATACATATTCCAATGACTAATAAGTTGTGGCAGAATAGCTTTTTTTGTTAGTCTGCCGCTAATGAACTATTTGTTAATTGGCTTGCGTTAAAGAACAAATTGGAATACCTTATAACTTACGGCAGAATAATATTATTTCTTAACTTACCACTAGTGGCAGTACATTATTTTTTATTAAATAACCAATGGTGGCAGGCTAGAAACTTTCTATAATAAATGAGATTCTTTAAAGACAGATAATGGTTAAAAGTTTACACATACATGGACGGACTCAAATTAATGTTGACTTAAAATGTCACTATGCTAAACAATATTTATAATTAGATGTCAGTGTGTCCTCCCGAGTAACCAACCCTTTTTTCATGCATTGTGTAAGAAGATGGCTCTCGACTTTGCATTTCATGCAACCGTTTGTATTTCTGCACTCTCGCTTCAACTAAGAAGAGTATACCAGAAGGGAAGAGGAAGATTATTCCAACAACAGCAAGTGCAAACGCCCAGCCAAGGTCGTTATGCTCCCAGTTGGCCATCCAGTCACGCCCATCACCTCTTGCTCCGAAGGTGACAACCGATATTAATCCAGAAAACCCTGAAAGGAATGCATTTGCCAATTATTATTGTTTTTCAATAAAACTTTATTTTAAAACACATTATATTTTAATGTTTTATATTTTAGCGTTTTATTAATGCTTAAATATACCTAAGTAAAATTTTAAACACTGAAAATAGACGACAGCCTGCGTGGTTCGATTCCCGTCTGAGGTTGTCGTCTTTTTTCAGTGTTTAAAATTTTACATTATATTTTTATTGTCTGCTTTTGTTTTTGTTTATCAGTTACAGAACAGCTTTATTATTTTTCTGGTATACTTTCTACTTTACTCAAACATAACTTAAGACCTTACTGACTGCAACATGCAGTTAAACCAGACACAATAAAAATTAAATTGTTAGTTTACATCAATTTATTGATGTTGCGGTCAGTAAGTAAAAGGTTAAAACAAAAGATTTAATTTGAAATGGAGAATGATCAAAGATGATGAGGATGATCACATCACATGATATTAACACATTACTGTAAGTATACTATAGTACTCTTACCTCCAATAACTAATACTGTTCCTATTGTAACTAAAAGTGTAACAAAATTATCATCGTCTCTTTCTTTTTTCATATAAATAAATGACAAGAACATAGATGCCAGGACACAGCACATGGTGACAGTAAAGAAAAACTGTGTGGCTATAAAAAAACCAGGCAGAAGAATGTCATGTATGATGTAGTATTCTTCCTCGAATATCCACCAACATCCACTGAACACTGTGTCGTACCAATGATGAACATCTTCAAATCTATTAAAACATACTTCCCACAGGCCTGAAAATAAAATGAATGAATATATATTACTCTCAAATCATACTATTTTATTTAATTTTAGAGAATATAAAAAAAACTTACCAATTTTAATAAACTTTGGGTTTTTGAGTTTACCGTCCGTAACCAACCAGTATGGGCTCACAAATGCAATTATAATAAATAAAGATGCAAAAATAAAAAACCCTAAAGCAAACAAACCCGTCTTAGATTTATTTAACATTTTAAATGGCTAAATACAGAAAATGCCAAATTATTTATTTTTGTAAAAAGCTTTAAGTACTTCACGTCACGCCCAAAACGGAAACTGACAACAGTGTTGCCAGTGGCCGATAGTAAAAAAAAACACGAAACTGCTCAAAAAGTAAAATTTTCTCGAGAAAAGTAACATTACCTTATTAATTTATAGAACAACGACTAAATTGTTTTTTATATTTTATCTTAGAAAGAGTCTTAACAATTATTATTATTAATCGAATATGTATCTGTAAACTATTTGTGCAATCAAATAAAAAAACTCGAGAATCGATTTGGCTAATTTTGATTTTGAAATATTTGTGGAAGCTCAGGGTAGCTGTTAGCGGTGAGAAACCTAAAAAATAAGTAGCGGAAAATACAAAAAAAGGACAATTTAAATTTACAATACAAAATGTTCCTAGCTGTAACACATTTTATTACAGCTAGGAATATTTTGTATTGTAAATTTAAATTGTCGTTATTATTATTGAGCATTTATACCCCATGACAAAGACATTAAACTATAAATCTCTTTGCTTCATGAGGAATAAAGATTTTATATTCGGCGGTACATTCGCGATAGCCGCATGCCGTTGCATGCCGAGTAGGGCATCGAACCCGGGTTTACCTGACCCGAAAAAACCCGGGTAATTCGGGTTTTCTGGGTCGCAAGAAAACCCGGGTTTGGAAAATCAGAAACCGGGTTTTCAGGTTTTTCGAGCCATTCTACAATAGTTTTCTTGTCGGCAAATTGTTCGTATCTTATGTATATTTACGCCTCTTCGAAATGATATCTTTTGTTCAGTCAGTCCTCCTCCCTCTCTTCCAGAACTCTTCTTTACCCATTTCAATGGACCTCAGCATTCTTGGCATGGACATCGGCCAGGAACTGAATCCAAAATGCTACATCGAGAGTTGCCTCCCGTAAGTTGGGTATTTTCAATAAGGTGAGGCGGTTTTTCACTCCCGAGCAGCGCTGTTTGCTGTACAAGACTCAGGTGCGATCGAGTATGGAGTATTGTTCCCTTCTATGGGGCGGCTCCGCTATAAATACCTCCTCGATGCACTTGATAGACTTCAAGAACGCATTATTGGAGATGCTGAGGTACAGCCTCTCTTGAGGACCTCCAGCTGCGTGGAGACATTGCTTCCAAAGAAGTTTTGCTCTAATCCCGCGCTCTCCTTTCCTGTCCCGGACTATACACGTGCTGGTCTTAGGAACCACCATCATACTGTGCAGACTATCAGCACTCGTACAAAAAAAATTTGGCAAGTCGTTCCCCTGTAAGGCCATTCGACTTTGGAACTCTCTGCCGGCGCATGTTTTCCAGCTCCTATAGCTCCGGGTCTTTTAAGCGGGGCGTGAAACGGCATTTATGCAAGCCTTCATGAATATGTGCGCTTGGTACCGTGCTTGTTCCACGGTGAGCGCTCTCGTTATTTTGGACTGCATCGGCTACTTATTACCATCAGGCAGGATGTAGTCACTATGACGTGTCATATTAAAAAAATATCGGCCTCCTCACGCGTTACCTTACCACTAAGACGAATTTAATGTTAATAAAAGAGTTTAATAATTTTAAATATTTTTTATATAGGTATCAAAAATAGTCTTCAGCATATTATAATTATTAGCAGTATGTATAAGAACTGACTATTACCAAAATACTAAATTAATATAAATAAGTAATTTGATCTGCGTGAGTCTGTGATTAAAAATAATCACTAGCTAGATAAATACTAGCTACCTTTCTGTTTTTATATATGTTTTGAATACTCATTGTCTAAAAGACTTTTTAATAATAAAAATATTTTTGTGATTTTGAAAGTACTTAGGTACTTACCTACTTACCTAAGTCAGTACCTACCACGTACCTACTGTTTTATTTACATGAATCCTTACCTTGTTTTATATACTTACTCGCATTTGACTTAGAAAAACCATAATAAAATACAGTTTCTTACTAGGTATTTAAAAAAAAAATACAAAAAGATCGATGTCCTAAGTGCTGGCCACGTAGACGGGCCAGGCGCGGTTGCGGATGGCTGGCGGCGGCGCGGCGCTTGGCTAATTTAACAAATGTATGAGAATGTATAAAGGCCCCACTTCACGTCGGCAGACGCATCCGCGGACGTCGGTCGTCTGCGAATGCGCCGGCCGACGTGTAGAGGTGGTGATTTGCGCGTCTGTGGCAGGTATTTAACGTCTGCAGATGCATCTCCCTCGCATAAAAAAAAGTACTTTGTGTGCCTCGCAATGTCGGTTTTTGTGGCACGCATCAAAGGGATTCGGCGCCAACGTCCGGCGTCTGTCCACACCCCTCAGGACGACTTCGTCATTTTCTTAAACTTGACACTTTCCTAACTTGTCTCATTTTTAACTCGGCTCTTTCTTTGTTGGTCTCTTTTGCAAAGTTGACACTTTCATAACTCGTCTCATTTTTAACTCGGCTCTTTCTTAGTTGGTCTCTTTTGCAAAGTTGACACTTTCATAACTCGTCTCATTTTTAACTCGACTCTTTCTTAGTTGGTCTCTTTTGCAAAGTTAACACTTTCATAATTCGTCTCATTTTTAACTCGGCTCTCTTCTCTCTCTTTTTTTGCTACTTTTGCTGCAGGCCCTTACGTCGGAACGCTTTAATATGTATGCAAACTCATTTATTATTGTAGGTACAGTCGAGTTCATAAATATGTATACACTTTAGTAGCTTGGCTTGTCTATTTAATGTCTGTTTTAATTGCCATACATGAATTGTCAAAGCGATTAAAGTGACAAGGTACTAAAGTGTACACATATTTATGAACTCGACTGTACGCATCCAGTATAATCTTGAAAAAAAAATGAATACAGGTGTCCCGTAACCACTTTCTTAGAGTTTATGAAAAAATTAATATTTAGGAAAGTGTCAAGTTAAGAAAGAGACCAACTAAGAAAAAGCCTAGTTAAAAATGAGACCAGTTAGGAAAGTGTCAAGTTTAAAGAAATGACGAAGTCGTTCGGAGGGGAGACGAGTTGGGAAAGTGTCAACTTTGCAAAAGAGACCAACTAAGAAAGAGCCGGGTTAAAAATGAGACAAGTTAGGAAAGTGTCAAATTTAAGAAAATGACGAAGTCGTCCTGAGGGGTCCACACGTCTGCCGGCGCATCAGTTTGATCGGAGATTCGATTGAGAGTGCACGCGTGCTTCTTGTGTTTTAATTCTCGTACCTACTTTCGCAAAAACGCTCAAAATTAATAAATTTTGTATACACGTTCAGTGAGATGAACAGATGAAAAACGTGTCCAGGGATAACTAAAAAGCTTTGATTATATACATGTCTAGATAGACCCTGGCCGTAAAAAAACGTAGAAAAATGTATAGGCCAAAATTGGTCTATCGCGCAATCCTGGCGGTCAGTGTCATTGTGCCGTCAAGCAGTGTTTACCTCTCGCGTTTCGGTGAAATTGTTCGCAAAATGACCGTTTGCTCAGTGAAATTCTGTCGAAACTACAAAGGAAAAATCTTTTCGAAAAGGAAAGTCACGTTTCATCTGTAAGTATCGATAAATTTTAATGAAAATTTAAAGTTTAACTATAATAACGGCATGTATGCGTAGTGTTGCTGGTATCAAAATGTAGAATTCCCATTATTGGTGGCAGAATATAAAAGGAGGTTTAAATATAATAAGTATGATAAAAAACACAGTCTTGTAAGTTAGTATTTATACATGACCTTGTTGTAAATAAAGTAAATATATTAAATATAATTATTATTGGAAAACTTTCAAAGTTTTCCTTTTTTTAAACTGATGTCTGATTTAAAAGAGCGTGAATAAATGTCACGGTTCCTTTGGATGCCGAATGTTTGTAAACATATTACTTTCATTTGTGCAAATGTCTAGTTTCACTAGGATTTTTACTGTTTTTTGAAAGAAAGACACAATAGTTAACTGTTTTCTTGTCTCTCAAGATAAAGTAAAATCCTACTGCAACTAGGTAAAACAGTAATCTGTTTACAAACTTTTCAAATTCTGAACTCTGAAAACATTAAAATTCTGGTTGATGCCAATGGTAAATTCTTCCCTTCATCATATGCTACTTGATACAGAGCTCGAACTGCCAAATAGGGAGCGGACGCAGTACCGAATGTTACCCTCAACAGACGCAAATGTTGAAAGTTTTCGACTGATGTATTCCGCCAAATCAATCTTTGACAGTTCACATCACTATCCGCGACTCTGATCTGTGGGTACATTTTAATTATGTCGGCCACCAGGCAAATAGGATGCAGTTTCCATCTCATGATTATATGACGAAGATCTGCCAGCAAAGTGGGCCCCACCATCAGCTCGCTGTTTAAAGATACGTCATTTTTGTCTCGACATGACGCGTCGTAGACAACCCGTAGCTTTGTGGTAGTTCTGTCAGACTAATATCTTCTATTGGAATTCTTTCCTTAGAGCCAAGCTTCAAGTACTCCAAAATTACATTGGTATATTGAGTTTTTATGTCTGGTGACTTGAATAAACGTCTTTCTAATGACATGAATCTTTTGGTAGCGATTTCCTTTGAATTTCCATATTTGCATCTTTGATCGACATTTCTAAATGGCAGTCTAACAACGTAACGGCCAGAAGAGTCCCTCACAGTGGTTTGTTTGAACCAATCTTCACAGCGCTGTTCTTCGGGTGTAAATTGTTTTTTAAGAGAAAAACGTTCAGACTCCATGTCCCAAAATTTTTTAAGATCAAAGTCATCGTTCCTAACATCTGTGTGAAGAGTGACTATGTTGCAACTCTTAGTGATATTCCCGTCACCATTATTTATTTCGCCAGACAAAATCCAACCGAATTTTGTATTTTGAGCCATGGGTGTCCCTTTAGGCCCTTTTACTAAACCTTCAGTCAATATTTGACAATATACTTCCGCTCCCAGCAATAGGTCAATTTTGTTCGGTATATTAAAATTTGGATCTGCTAAAGTAATTCTTAGTATGTTTGGGCATAAATTTATCATAAACTTTCTTTCTGGAAGGAATGAGGTTAGTTTGTTAAGAACGTGAGCTTTAACTTGAATGTTGAACGTTGGATCTTGAATTGATTGCAGTGTGATATGTACTACATGTTTGGAACTCAGTGATGTACTACCGTCACCTCCTACCCCCGATATGACACTAGTGGTTTGCGTCTTCTTCAGTCCAAGTAGTTGAACTGCAGCTTCCGTAATAAAAGAGGCTTGTGATCCCTGGTCCAATAACGACCTTAGTGTCATAAAGGATCCGTTGTTCGTTTCAGCTTTTATCAAAGCTGTAGCTAAAAGCACTTGACCATTGTTGTTAGAGAAACAAGTGGTTACTTGACTTTCTGTTATCTCACCTGATGTTGTTGCTGTTGCCGCCACAACATCGTCTTCTTCTTCTTCTTCTTCTATTTTTTGGCGAGCGAACTTAAGCTTGCCTACGAGGGCTCGCTGTTCCGCCAAAGTCACGTGTGCAGCATTTACACGGACGTCAATGGATAGAAGAAAAAATAGTTACATTAGAACATAACCACCTAAAACAAAACAAGACAACACAAATAGGACATCACAACAAAACAGTATTAAATACAACTATACAAACAAGCTTGTAGAGGAAATAGGATGGGGTAAGGGAAATGTTATGAGGGAAAATGAGGATGAACTACATACATAATTAATTTAGATTTTAATATTTGTTGATGAAATAAATTTATTAAGAGATTTTAAGATTGGGGGAGATAAGGAATTTAGAATATATTTGATATTACAAGGGCGAGGAACGCTTTTAGGAAGGAAATCAAAGAGGAAAGAGCCCATATTCGGACAATTAAAGAAAAGATGGTTGGTGTTACCTTCATCGAGACCACATTCGCAGATGGAGCTATCCCTAATATGCAACTTCATTAAATGTACAGGAGTGCAAGCATGACCTATACGAATTCTGCAGATGATAGACACAACTTTTTTGGAGAGGCGTTTGTGTTTGAAGAACCATGGTCGTGGCGGGATGGTTTGTCGTATGTCCGCGTAATATTTACCAATGGATCTTTTAGTCTGGTTCCAATGCACATGCCATGATTTAAACGACCGAAGAACTTTGACCCCTCTCTCGGCTTTTTCAGCAATATAATTAAAATGAGCAGTCCCTGTCAGCCTAGAGTCTAAGATTAAACCTAAAAATTTTACTTTGTTGTCGCAAGGAATTATTTCTCCATTTGATACAATATACACCTCCGGTGTATCACGCTTATGAGTAAACGTAACACAGCAGCACTTAGAAACTTCCTAAAATGACAGCGCCTAACAACAAAACTGGTTCTACAGCGGTGCACACCCCCACCACAACCTTACCGTTTGAGGTAGAGTTCGCTAACATCCGCGGACTCCATGCAAACCTCAATGCCGTCCACCACCATCTTGAGACGGCACGGCCAGCAATGTTGTTCCTGACGGAGACGCAAATAATCCGCCCAGCTGACACCACCTACCTGAACTATCCCGGCTTTGTGCTTGAAGAATCCTTCAAAGCCAAAGCCGGAGTTTGCTTATTCGTTCGGGCGGATGTTTGCTGTCGCCGTCTGCGCTGTCTGGAGGACCCTTCCTTCTCCCTCCTAGTGGTACACGTCGACTTAGGCTCTCATTGCCGTGTCTACGTCTGCGTCTACCGATCCCATAACGGCGACATGGAGACAACTCGACTAATTGAACATCTTAGTCGGGTAGCAGGTGATGCGCAGGAGCGGTTTCCATCGGCGGAACTGGTGTTTTTGGGGGACTTCAACGCCCACCATGAGTTGTGGTTAGGTTCCTCCAAAACAGACCATGCTGGTAGAACTGCCCACGCATTCGCTCTCACGCATGACCTGACGCAACTGGTGAACCAGCCCACCAGGATCCCAGACATAGTTGGCCATGCGCCCTCCTTACTCGACCTTCTGCTGACGAGTCGCCCAGCTGGATACCGGGTGGAGATTCGAGCTCCTTTAGGTTCCTCGGATCACTGCTTGATATCCAGCACAGTGCCCTTGGCATCGCGCCCGCCAACAGCGGTTTCGAAACGCCAGATTTGGCACTACGCGTCGGCAGACTGGGACGGGATGCGGGAGTATTTTGCATCCGTCCCTTGGAGGCAGCGCTGCTTTAGTGGGAAGGACCCGACCGCTAGCGCCACTGCCGTTGCTGTTGAGATAGTATTAGGAATGGAATACTATATTCCACACTCCTATATCATCAGCAAAGGCAGACGCAACCGCTGGTTCAATCGCGAGTGTGCCAGCGCTGTTGAGAGCAAACAGACGGCATACCGCGCTTGGATCAGAGGTAAAGCTCATGGGGCTCCCGAAACTCGCTCGCTAAAAGCAGCCTATAATAATGCCACCAAGTCGTGTAAGAGGGCCTACATTAGAGCGGATGCCCAGCGCGTTGCACGAGTAGGCCAAGAACTCCTGACGCATCCTACGGGCAGCCGTAGCTACTGGCGTCTGGCCAAAGCCGTGCAATCCAACTTCTGCCAACCCTCGCTGCCACCACTGAGATGTCTTGACGGAACTTTAGCTCACAAGCCGCAGGAAAAGGTCGATCTCCTGGCCAAACTCTTTGCGGCTAACTCCCGGATCGATGACTGTGATGCACAGCCACCCTCAATTCCTCACTGTGGCCACACAATGTCTGATATTAAAATCAGGCAGTGTGATGTCCGTGCGGAAATGCAGTCAATCGATGTCCGGAAAGCTAACGGTCCTGATGGCATCCCAGCAATAGTCCTGAAAATGTGCGCAGCGGAGTTGTCCCCTGTGTTAACGCGTCTGTACCGTCTCTCGCTCTCCTCGGGTTGTGTGCCGGAATCTTGGAGAGAAGCTAATGTGCAACCGATCCCTAAAAAAGGAGATCGGTCAGATCCGACCAATTACCGCCCTATAGCCGTAACTTCAGTGTTGTGTAAGATCCTAGAACGAATATTGAACAAACAGCTTATTCGATACCTAGAAGATCACTCCCTAATTCACGATCGTCAATATGGGTTTCGGCCAAAACGGTCAACGGGTGATCTTTTAGCGTACGTCACACATCTCTGGGGTGAGGCTATTGACAAGCGTGGCGAGTCACTGGCAGTTAGCCTTGACATAGCCAAGGCTTTTGATCGGGTCTGGCACAAAGCTCTTCTCTCCAAGCTCCCGGCATACGGTTTGCCCGCTCAGTTCTGTACCTGGATTGCCAGCTTCCTGCATGAGCGTAGAATCCGTGTCCTTTCGGATGGATGCGCTTCGCGGTTCATGTCAGTGAACGCTGGTGTTCCTCAAGGCTCCGTTCTATCCCCCACGCTGTTCCTTCTGCATATCAATGACATGCTTCCTCTTGGAAACATTCATTGCTATGCAGATGATAGCACAGTGCATGGGGGTTATAACGGGCACCCAACGGCTGGGCGGGTAGACACCGAAATGAAGCGAGCAAATCTTGTCATTGAGCTCGATCGGGTGTTGGACCTCATTTCTAAATGGGGCTCCGATAATCTGGTGGAGTTCAATGCCAAGAAAACACAGGTGTGCGCGTTCACAGCGAAAAAGTCGCCATTCCTTCCCCTTCCCTCTCTTCAGGGTACAATCTCTAGGCCTGCAGAGCAGTATTAACATGCTCGGTATGGATATCCGCTGCGATCTGAACCAAAAGGACTACATCGAAACCGTGATTAAAAATGCCTCACGTAAACTCGGTGACCTGAACAAGGTGCGGCGATTCTTCACGCCTGATCAGTTGTGTCTATTATACAAGACACAGGTGCGGTCTTGCGTGGAGTATTGCTCTCACCTTTGGGACGGCTCCGCAAAGTACCTTCTCGATGCCTTGGACAGATTGCAGCGCCGCGCTGTGCGCATTATCGGCAATGCAGAGGTCACTAAAACTCTCGAGCCTTTGCAATTGCGTAGAGATATTACGTCACTCAGCGTCTTTTACCGTTTATACCATGGCGAGTGCTCTGAAGAACTCTTTGACCTCATCCCTCCTTCTCCCTTCCTCTATAGGAGTACGCGTGCTGCTCTGCGGAGTCACCAATTTACAGTCTCTAACATTCCATCTCGCACAAAGAAATTTGGTGACTCGTTTCTTTGCCGCACTTCCAAAAGATGGAATAGTCTACCAGCACACGTATTCCCTCCTACCTATGACATAGGGTCCTTCAAACGAGGCGTGAAGAAGCACTTTGTGGGCCGGCAGAGTGAGGATGACTGATGCTACGTCTCTTACGCTGCACCAGTTGTCCTCGCACCTGGACCTCATTTCCACTTAACATCAGGTGGAGAGGGGTCATTTGCCGGGCTTAATATAAAAAAAAAAATATATAAAAAAAAAAAAACTGAAATATCAAGCCCGTGGTTAGATAACCAATCCCCAAGGTATTTGATTGCAGTGTTTAATCGTGAAGACGCATCAGGTATTGTCTTCGTGGATACATATAGAGCGATGTCATCGGCGTACTGTAAAATATTGCAGAATGAGTTAACAGTCACGTCCAGATCATGGGTATATATACTGTAAAGCAAAGGAGATAACACAGAGCCCTGCGGGAGGCCTTTCCAAATTAGTCGAGGAGGAAGAAGAGTATCTTGATATCTGACCGAAATGGATCTAGACATCAGTGAATTACAGATGAGGCGCACCAACTTCTCTGAGACACTCAGATTCAGCAATTTTTGCCTGAGCACTAGAAGCTGGACATTATCATAGGCCGAAGCTATATCTAAAAAGACACCCACAAGGTATTCTTGGTTTTTGAATGCTAATCTGATATCTGTCGTTAATATCCCTAAACTGTCCAGCGTACTAAAGCCCTTCCGAAACCCGAATTGAGTCTTTGATAGAATACCACGCGATTCGACAAACCACTCGAGGCGATTTTTGATTATATGCTCCATGACTTTGAGGAAGACAGATGAAAGAGCGATGGGACGGTATGAATTGTGGTGAAGGGGGTCTTTACCAGGTTTTGGGATCGGGATAATTATCTGTTGCTTCCAACAGTCTGGCACTATGCCCTGATCAAAGAATATGTTAATCAAATTTAAAAAGTACAGCTTTGCTGGATGAGGCGCTTTTATCAAAAAGGAATAAGAAATCCCATCGTCACCAGGAGAAGAGTCATTTAAGCCTTGTAAGGCTGAAAGGAGCTCTTGTAATGAAAATGGGGAGTCAAGAAGGGTAGTTGGGGAGGAAGAAACATAGCTACTTAAAGAAGGGAAACAGTCCAACGTTGGGGCAAAAGGAGGAGCTAGTTTGTCAGCGAAAGCATTCAACCAAAAGGATGGGTCATTCGAAGACACATTGGGAGAAGTTAGGTATTGTCGGAATCTTCTGATTTGTTTCCAAACCAGAGATGTTGAGGTTCTGGGAGACATGCTTTCACAGAATTTTATCCAACCCGATCTTTTTTTTTTGGATAAAAGTTTCCGTGCTTGTGCCGCTGTTCGTTTATACCTAACATAATTTTCAGAAGTCATCGAACCATTGTACCTTCTTTCAGCTTCCTTTCGTTTTTGAACGATGGCAGTACATTCAGCATCCCACCAAGGAGGGGAAATTTTACGGACAGGATTTTTTAAAGGGAAATGTGCTTCAGCAGAAGAGAGTAAAGAGTTTACAAAATCAGTATATGCCAAGAGCGCGTTTGAGGAATCAACAATCGGTAGGGAACTTACCTGATCACTAACTGATGATGTATAAGCATACCAGTCAGCGTCATTTAATTTGAATTTTTGAAGGGGAGAGAGACGTGTGGTTGTAGATTGTTTGTCTAAGAGGGAAATCAGGATAGGAAAATGTATGCTACCAAATGTAGAATCAAGAACAGACCAAGATACAAGAGGAGCTAAAGATAGGGATGAAATTGTAACATCTACAGCAGAGGCAGGATTTTGATTAGGAGCACAACGTTTTGTTGGACGTCCATCGTTCAAAATACAAAGATTGAGATCTTCCAAAAGGTCCAAAAGTAGAAACCCCGGATTATCAGAAAGGTGGCAACCCCAAGATACATGATGAGCATTAAGGTCACCCATAACCAGAACTGGAGGGGGAAGGGTTGAAATTGTTGTATGTAGTTCGTTAATGGAAGAAGTTGAAGGGTAAGGAATATATACAGAGAGGAGGGAGATATCGAAGATACGCACAGCCACGAAATTAATATCGCGACTGTGGGGAGGGAGCGGGATTTGGGAGAAAGATAGGGAGCGCTTCACAAGTAAAGCGCACCCCGCATAGCCATCGTCTCTGTCGTCTCGGAGACACGAGTAGCCCGTCACACGGAAGTGTGAGCCTGGTACTAGCCACGTCTCCGAGACGGCAAAGACGGATGGGGAATATTTGTTTATAAAATATAAAATATCGCTTTTTTTTGGTCTAAGACTTTGGCAGTTCCACTGAACTACCTTTTGGGTCATTATTGAAACCACGTACAGACAGGGACTGGGAGAATTGGGAAAGTTTATGGGCAACGTTGGACGGTAGACGGTCACCTTGACCGGAAACAATGCGCATGATTAGGGACAGGAGTAACTCAATGAGGTTTTCATTATCCTCAGACGACGTAGGAGAAGGCGAATCGGAATTTAATGCACATCCATTTGGGAGAGAGGAAGCACAATTGCCTATTATGGCTTGATGTGCTTGCCTGTCGTAACTCTTTCCCAAAGGAGAACGAGAACGAGGAACTGGGAGAGATGTTACGGTCTTTTTGTAGGAGACTGAGGTTGGTGGGGTAGAACGTGGTGTCTGAGTAGGGTGTAAGGAGGCGGGGGTTCTAGCCATGTCAGCATATGACCGACGCACTGGAGGGTAAAGTGAAGATGCCTGAGCATACGGGACGCTATCCTGTGACATTGTGAGTTTAATCAACTTTTGACGTGAATGTTCAGGACATGCCCTGTTAATTGCAAAATGTGCACCTGTACAATGGAGACAAGTGGCTTTATCCTCTGCAACGTTACAATTTTCTGCGGCGTGGGGTTGAGCACACCGGAAGCATCTTGGTTTCGATCGGCATTGGGCCTTGACATGACCAAAACGGCAGCAACTCATGCATTGAATAGTAGGGAGTTGGTACGTCTCAACTACAATTGCATTGTGACAACAAAATACCCTCTCAGGCAAAACCTGGCCCCTGAATGTGACCACAACTGACTGGGTAGGTATCCAAGTTGGGTGGTTGTCTGTTACCTGCGTTCTATTCAACCGTCTTGCTTTTAGAAGAATGCCACAGCCTTCCGGGACAGAAATCGACTCTGCTAATTCCTCCATCGACCAATCAGTAGGTATGCCTCTGATGAGTCCCATGCGGGTAATGTTATATGTCGGAATTGACGCAGTATATTTGTATAGGGACAGCAGGTTGCAGTTCAGGAATGTATTAGCTGCCGATGCTGATTTGAATTCGACGGAAATCCTGTTACGTCCTATCTTTTTTACTCCATCTAAAACGACATCTTTAATTTTGTTGGATACTAAAAATTTTCCAAACTTCATTGGTTGGATGAATGCAGCACTATTTGGATCAGATTCGATATGTAACACATGAACTACAAAAGGACCTTTGTCCTGCTCGCTATATGCCGTTGGGGCTATTACAATGGAGGGGTGAACATACATTGGTTGGCTACTGGAGCTAAAGGGAGATGACAAAGCAGCCGAAATATCCGAGTTTGCCCTTTTTGCTGGCTCAGAGGCCTCCTCCTTATCGCCGTCTAGACGACGTTTCGTTGCAGTCTGTGAAAACAGAGGCTGAGACTCCTGAATTGGGGATGACACGTCCATCTGTGATGTGGTCTGATCCGGATGGTCTGGGGGCTCCGGTGAAGGGGGTGACATGATTGTTTAGTAGAAAAACACTTACCCAAATATACAATAAATAAAATTTAAAAAACCACCACCGATTTTGTTTAGGCAGTCACGATTTTGCTCGTTAAAACGCGCAAGTAAACAAAAAAATCCAATGACACGTGCTGCCAACTGACACTCGCGAAGCGGAATCCTAATAGTAATTATTCTTCTTCTTCTTCTTCTTCTTCTTTCTTTAGTTACTGGCCCCTAATGTGCTCTAGCACAATTCTGCCAATTTCACGTGTGTAGAAAATACACGGTATATAAATATTGTGATATTAATTTTCCTTTAAAACTTTCTTCGCCAATTACCGGATGTTAGTAGTAAGTTAACCAGCATCAATGTAAACTAGTAATACAGCGAAGAAACTGATTAGAAATCCGAAATTACAGATTCGTTTTCAAACACGTGTATAAACTAACACTCGCGGAGGCGGCCACGGTTCACCTCCTTCTCATTTATTTCCTCTTTGGGTTGTCAATGTAATAATAATGGCTCTTGTCACTGTCACAACTTGTCATTCTTCATGGAAATATTTATTTGGTTTTATTGGTTTTTATGTTGTTTTCTTTGGTACAAAATTTATGTAAGCAGTAAATTAAATTAATGGATCATTATCAAATATACAAAACACCGAAATGGCTGTACCTTTAAAAATTACTTTCCTAATAGAAACAGTGATCCAATCCCGTACCTACCTGACATGTTGACGTACAACGTCAACATGAAAACAACAATTTGAAAAACGTTGAAAATTTAGAATGATAACAAGAAACAGAGCTCAACGAAGCGCACGCCATCCACCATCGCCTGCTCCGCCGACTTCAAGCTCCTCGTCAAATGATGACCTCACCAGGGTGTCAACTGACGAGTCGAGCAGCGCGAGCGGGCGATCGCCGTCCCCGCCGCCGCCACAACGACCTGCGCGACGTGGACGACCACCGCTGCCGGCACGCTTGGGATCAGTGGGGCAATCTGCCCCGCGTACGACCCCCGCTACCGGTGGTGTAGTGCGCCGCATGCGATGGACTCAAGAAATAAATGAGAACTGCATGCGCGCCTACTACAGGGCTACAGAGGGAGGAATTAACCTTACTGCGTATCGTGTTAGGATGCTGTCTTTGTTTCAGGCCCTTGAACCGACCATCGACGTGTCTGCCCAACGACTGTCGGATCAAGTGCGGGTGATCCAGCGTAACAACTTGCTGGATCAGTCAGCACTTGATCGGCTACGCCTGGAGTCACTACGTATTTGTGCGGCTTCTTCTTCGGTGCAGGATCGCCCTGCCCCACAATTACCGGCCGTGACGCCGGTTTTGGTGGCGCGAGTAGATCCGGTACCCGACGATGACGATTTCATAAATACGAATGTAAATACACAGACGAATAAGCAAATGAGGAGCGCTTTGAAAGTTGCTATTCTACAGTATCGTGACACGCGTAACTCTAGGCCGCGTATACCTTGTTTGCCCACGAATAGACATAATTTAGCGTTAATGAGTGCCTTGAACGATTTACTGGTTCCTTATCTTGGAACCAGTGAAAGTTCAATTGATAGTTACCCACTCGATCCTTTATTGTGGGGCCATCGCGGTGTGTCGCGTTGCTCGTGTCAAATTCCAGGATTCTGACCGAGTACCGCGGCGAACCGGGACTGTCCCTGCTTGGCAATTGAGGATCGAGGGGCGTATTAATAAGTTCAGGACACTCATTGCAAAGCTAATTTGCTTCAGAAATGGCAATAATTGGCCTCGCGTCATGCGATTCGTCACACAAGCCTTTGTTGGGACTCATGTTCGTCCGGAAAACTATATGGCTTGTGTGACGGAACGTATTGACTTTCTGAAGCAAAAAGTCTATGCGTGGGCAAACCGTATACGTCGCTACAGAGTTCGTGTGGACCGATACCAACAAAATTGCCTCTTTCAAAGTGACCAAAGAAAAGTATACAGACGTTGGGAAGGCTGAAAGCTGAAAGCTGATCAACGTGTGAGCGACGGGCGGCTACCAGATGTTGATGCCATGACTAATTTCTGGCGCAGCATTTGGTCGGTGCCCGTCGAGCACACGGAAGGTGAATGGATGAGTGTTGTCAGTGACGCGTGTGAACCTATCGAGACCATGCAGCCTATAAATATTAGTACAGCTGACGTAAGTTGTGCAATCCGTACGGCCCAAAATTGGAAATGCCCAGGACCGGACGGATTGCACAACTTCTGGATCAAATGGTTTCGATGTTCACACGAGTTACTGGCAACACAATTCCAAGAAGCCATAGAGCTCGGCTCACTCCCAAGTTTGTTGACTACTGGTGTCACTTTTCTGCTCCATAAATCAGGTAGTACCACGGAACCGAAAAATTATAGACCCATCACGTGCTTACCTACTTTATACAAGCTCCTTACATCCATTCTGAGAACAAAAATTAACACGCACATTGTTGCAAACAATATTTTGGACATGACTCAGAATGGATGTAGGGTTGGGTCCCGTGGTACTAAGGAGCTTCTCCTCATTGACATGACCATATGC
This sequence comes from Scoparia ambigualis, assembly GCA_963921215.1. Lineage (NCBI taxonomy): Eukaryota > Metazoa > Arthropoda > Insecta > Lepidoptera > Crambidae > Scoparia > Scoparia ambigualis. The sequence goes on from OY992503.1 coordinate 22,363,589, forward strand.
CAGAAGATTCGGCGTGGCAGAGGGACTCTCTCTACAGCCTGGATTGACTATAAGAAGGCCTATGATTCGGTGCCGCATTCATGGTTGGTGAGGATTTTAGAGTTATATAAAATTGATATAACCTTAAAATCCTTTTTGATGTCATGCATGCGGCAGTGGACCACGGTCTTGTGTCAACCAGGATGTCGAGATACTGTTTCTGCCACGCAGGATCCTAAAAGGATAGAGCGTGGCATATTCCAGGGCGACAGTCTGAGTCCTTTATGGTTTTGCCTAGCTTTGAATTCTCTCAGTACTTTGTTGAGAAATTCAAAGTTAGGCTGTCAACTGCGGAGAGGGGGTGAAGTTATGTAGCATTTGTTGTACATGGATGACCTCAAATTGTTCGCACCAAACCGCCAAGACTTGGTGAAACTGCTGAAAATTACTGAGACTTTCAGCAGTGCCATCAAGATGGAGTTTGGTGTGGATAAGTGTGCGGTTATGCATCTACAGCGTGGGAGAGTAGTAAATTCAACCAATTTACAACTCTCCGAAACGATAAACTTCAGATCTCTCTCTGAAGTTGAAACATATAAATATCTTGGTATGTCACACACACAGTCTTTGGGTGTTGTGGATTGGGACATAAAACAGTCATTACGGGAGCGATTCTTTTGCCGCCTAAGAAAAGTACTTAACAGTCTTTTATCGGGTGGCAATAAGACGCGTGCTTTTAATGGCTGGGTTATGCCTCTCCTCACATACTCCTTTGGCATACTAAGATGGACTCAGACCAAATTGGACGCCTTGGATAGAAGAGTCCGTCAAATGCTCACGACTTCCAGAATGTTACACCCGCGCTCATCTGTTATGAGGCTGTACATCCCGCGGAGATGTGGGGTCGCGGCTTTTTAAATGCCAAGGACCTACATAACCGTGAGGCGTGCAGTCTCAGGGATTATTTCCTTAACAGTGAGTGCGGGCTGCATTTGAATGTCGTAGCAGCTGATAGACACTTTACGCCGCTCTCCTTGGCAACAGAAAACTGGCGCAAACCAGTGGTGCTAAGCACTCTCGATCGCAAGGACATATGAAAGAGCAAGGTGCTACACGGGCGCTACTATCGGGCTTTAACTGGGCCTGATGTAGATTTGCCTGCCTCGGTGAACTGGCTACGTTTCGGTGACCTCTTTGGGGAAACCGAAGGTTTTGTCTGTGCCATTGAAGATGAAGTTATCAAGACGAATAACTACCAGAAATATATTATGAAGGACGGTACGGTCGACATCTGTCGGGCATGCCACCGTCCTGGAGAATCACTCCGACATATTATTTCCGGTTGTTCTCATCTTGCTAACGGAGAGTATTTGCACAGACACAACCAAGTAGCCAGAATAATTCACCAGCAACTTGCTCTTCAATATGGCCTTGTTGAATCAGAGGTGCCGTACTATAAGTACGCACCTGCGCCAGTTCTCGAAAATGGTCATGCAACGCTCTACTGGGATCGCTCTATCATCACGGACAGGACTATTGTCGCCAATAAGCCTGATATCGTGGTGGTCGACCGATCTCAGCGCCGGGCAATATTGGTTGATATCACCGTACCTCATGATGAGAACCTCGTTAAAGCCGAGAAGGACAAGCTCAGTAAGTACCTTGACTTGGCTCACGAGGTTACCGCCATGTGGGATGTGGATTCAACCATTATTGTACCGATAGTCGTTTCGGCAAACGATCTTTTAGCTAAGAGCCTCGATCAATACCTAGAGAGGCTCTCGTTAAAAGGTTGGGTCAAGGGTCAGATACAGAAGGCAGTACTCCTTGACACGGCACGTATTGTCAGGAGGTTCCTCACTCTGCAGCCCTAACCATCGGTAACTTGGGTCTATCGCCGCTGCCGGTGGCAACCTAGGTTAAGTTTTTTATAATATTTTATATTGTAAATATATTTTTTTTATATCACTTATTGTAAAAAATTTTACTTAAGATTATATTTTAAATACAGAGCATAAATAATAATATAATAATAATATCTTTATTTAAAAGAGCTCTTAACTAATAATCAAAAGTAGATTAAATTCTGTTGCCTGAGCTAGGTAAACCATTTTTTTCAGGCGAATGAGGGCTTAGTCTAAGTTTAATATAAATCGAAACATAAATAAATATAACAGGTTCCTTATACGCTAAATTACAATCTAATATAAAGACAAATAAAATAATAATAAGTTTTTTTTAATAAGCTTTTAAGTTTTACACAGAAATAAATAAAACAAAATTACCTAACAGCGGTCATTAACCCCTCCGTATCGTCGTAGGTCAATTTTTGTAGTTCTTCCTGTACAACCTTTCTGCAGCTGATAGTGTTTAACGGATAAATATAACACTTAGCATTAATACAGAAAGGGTCCTAAGAAAATAAAGAACCTCGATGAGAAAGCGCATTTTGTACCTTTGAGATAAGTGCGAACCATGTCCTTCCTCCTTTTATTAGTAATTTCAGTGCTGTAAGGAAGAGCCGTGTGCTGTTTTAGTATCGTGCTTTTTATAAATAATTGCCGAACTGTTTATACTGTATATATTGATTTCTTCTTGAAGATTGAGGGTACACATTTTTATTCATCTTGTCCGGTCCATAATTATTATGCATAGAAAACTTCTCTGTATTGGTAAGCGAAACTTTAAATTCGGTAGATATTTCGGTCTTCAACTTAACTTCATGGTCTAGCAGACAAGTTTTACGAATGCTAGGCTATGGTGATCCTCTCCTAGCGTTTACAGCGCCGTGATCATACCTCTATATTATGAGGGTAGGGTGAGTAATTCTGTTATCAAAACTCGTGAAATGTTGGAAGAACTGACATCGGTTGCAATTTTAGGTGAATTAATTGCTTACGTAATGCTCACTGAGTCGCTAAGTTTCTTCTTACATAAATTTTGTCAAGATTGATTTAGCCGTGGCTGACCCTTTTGCAAAATTCAAAAAGGCATAGCCCAAAAACTCAACACTCGTACCTTTAGTAATCAGGTTCCGTTTCAGCCAATTTTAATCGAGGCTGTTTGGTATTTCTTCATCACTCACGTACAGTACTGTTTATTTAAATATGAATTTACTATTAAAATTGACTTATAAAAATTACTTTTGAAAATTATGGTCCCTGGGCCCATGACCTGTTAGCGGGATTAACACTAGATATTTTTATTCCATTTTTGTATATCATGGATTTCCGCAAAGTAACGCCTGATTCTATTAATTATCTTAAGTCAGCCGGTATAGCTGAGCAGGTAAAACTTTACATCAAGTTGACGAAGCTCCATCGTTTGGCAGCTCAAAACGTGTGGTTCAATCAACAGTGTAAACAGTCAAATCTTATTCCAAACTATATTAACATTCGTTCCAACACACACAGCCGATCTAGTAGTATAGCGTTGGTGAAGGCTAAACAGATATGGTTGAATGAGGAATGTAGACATTGGTTTTCGGTACGGGATAACATCAAGCTCCACCTTAAGGTATTGTACTCAGAGTTGAGTTTTAATTTACATAATGTGGAGTTTGATATTTTAGATAACAAGGCTCGGGAGTTGGCTTCTAGGTTAGCGCACGATAAATACATAACACAGTGTAGGAAGTTGGAGCGATTATCTAGGGATAACCGTAGTGAGAGTCTAAAACATACTGAAAACAACTCAATTTCAGATCATTCTTTTTACCCTCGTGTAAAAAATTACTTCAATGTCCAGTTTTCATCATCTGAAAGTTCATTATTAGAGAAAGGACTTAAATATAATATAAATACACGGCTGTCCCAGAAGTCTCTCGAAACTTTGGTGGTGGATTCGGAAATTACTTCTTTTAAGAGTAAACAGGATGGCGCCGTTAAGCATCAGGTAGCAGCTCATATTAAAAAAGCTTTTAATTCCTCAATTAGTCAAAATTCTTCTGAAATTCATATTTTTCGTTCTTTACAAAACAAAATTAATCAAAATAATTTAATTATCACAAAGGCTGACAAGGGTAATTCAGTAATAATTTTGGATAGAGCTGCTTACAACCAAAAGGTTAACGACGTCATCCAAGGGGAGGAGTTTGAATGTCTTAGTTCCGACCCAACAAAAAATTACATAATACAGGTGAAGGACGCGATCAAAAGTGCATCATATGTTTCTCCAGAACGATTAAAATACAAAGTCCCTATGAACCCGCGTTCACCTTTTTTATACGGTTTACCTAAAACACATAAAGATAATATCCCTATACGGCCCGTTGTGTCTTATATTGGTGCCCCAACATACGATTTGGCTAAATACCTAAACAACCTTCTAAGATCAAAGTCTTCTTTTAAACCACAGTACAGTTTAAAAAATAGCTTACAGTTAATTGAGAAAGTTCAACATATCAACATCTCCCCTTATTCTAAATTGTTATCTCTAGATGTTGATAGTTTATTTACTAATGTCCCCTATGAGGAGTGTCTTAGTGTGTTGGGGGACCATTTTGAGAGACAGCGGTTACACCCTGGAGAGATATATGATCTACTTAACCTTACTAGAGTATGCATGGAACAAAATTATTTTAGGTTTAATAACCAATATTACCGTCAAAAGGAAGGTTTGGCAATGGGTTCACCTTTAAGTCCACTAATAGCGGACATCTTCATGGATCACTTTGAACGTAATAACGTGGTGAACGAACCCAATATTCAGTTTTATTATAGATATGTTGATGACCTAATTATCTGCTGGACCGGTACTAACCGTCAAATTGACACTTTTGTTAATAAACTTAACACTGTCCACCCTAAAATAAAATTCAAATTAGAGTTAGAGTCCAACAAATCCCTCAACTTTTTAGATTTAACCATAACTAGAGTTAACAATAAACTAGATTTCCAAATCTTTCGCAAACCCACTCGCTGACACTATTATTCCAGCCTCCTCTTGTCACCCATTACAACAGAAGTTAGCTGCCTTCCGCAGCTACGTCCATAGATTAATGACGGTGCCGTTGTCCGCAGATAGTTATGTCAAAGAACTTACTATTCTTTATCAAGTCGCGGTTTCTAACGGTTATTCTAAACAAACTATTGACAGTTTGATTTTAAATAAACAGAATAAAAGGGTCCGTTCACTACTTTATGCGTGTCCCCCCGAACGTATTAACAAATATGTGGGTAGTCTGACCTATTTAGGCCCTATCTCAGATAAAATCGCGAATATTCTTAGAAAAAACAACATTTTTACTACTTTTAGGACAAATCAAAACGTGCGTCATTTATGTAACAGTAAAGATCGCTTAGAAAATTCCAAAAAATCCGGTGTTTATAAGTTAATTTGTAATGAATGCAATGGGGTCTATGTAGGTCAGACAGGCCGTAATTTTGAAATTAGATATAAGGAACATGTGGCCGCACATAGGAATGGCCATCCAGACAAGTCACATTTCGCAAAACATCTAATTGACACCGGCCATTCCTTGGGCGACAATCACACATATAATATTTTGCATGTATGTAATAAGAGTTTCCGGTTGTGTGTGTTGGAGCAGTTAGAAATTATAAAACATAACAATAATAATTACACACGGTTGAATGACCAAACAAATTTAGTTTCCTACCCATTATTGCGTCTTATTGCGGGTAGTACGTCACAAATGCCAAGCGGTGGCGCTATAATAAGGGGCCGAGAGCTTCGCAACCGTTTCAGTCGGCGCGCAGCTCTCGACCAGTTAACAGCTCCTGAGGATGCCCCGTGGAGGGGCGAAACACGTGTCGGGTTTCGGTTTGCATGCCTTATTTAGCATTCATCGCTCCTTTTGCATGTGCATACATTGCGGGCGGGAGGGCGGTGCTTGCATGCAGCATCCAAGCTTGATAAATTAGTGAGTTAGCGGGATTAACACTAGATATTTTTATTCCATTTTTGTATATCATGGATTTCTGCAAAGTAACGCCTGATTCTATTAATTAGCTTTTATTAATGAGAAGTCGTTTGAGTGACTAATACAAAAATAGTGATGTTACACAAAGTAATCGTATGGTATAATCAATAGATACAATTGAATAGAGTATTTTCGTATACATAAGCATTACACCAAAATGCCAACTAAGCATAACACCAACTTTTTTGTAAGCGACTGGAAGAACCAACTTTCCGTACCTACCCACTTTCATTTGCTAGTAGTGGGGAACAGCTCCAATTACAATAAGCGGAACAACGCCATTTAGAAATTAATCTCTACATAATATGGTATCTATAATTCTATACCATTCCATATGTCCAGAGCTCCAGCTCTTTCAGAAATTCATTTCAACGATTTTTGAACAAGACATTACGTACTGTGCTTGACGTCCCATACTTCATAAGCAACAAGGCAACAAGCATATACACATGGACCTGAATATCCGCACCGTCAAGGAGGAAATTTCCAAATACAGCGAGAAGACGTACCTATCAAAGCCGACTACATGAACATACCAACCATTTGACGTCAAAACTCGAGGAGACAGCGGGAGCTCAAGAGGCCTACTAAGTACCTACATCTCAAATGTGATTTTTGCGTAAAGTGCCCATTTGTGCATTTTGTAGTAATTTTGCAGTTGTATTTATAGTTATTTATCGAAATAGGATAATTAATTCATTATAAAATCTTTATTTCTCATGAAGTAACAATTATTCTGGTATAAATTTTGCACAATAATATTATCGTAGACATAGAATAATCTAAGATCGTAGATAGGAGAAATTCACAGTAAAGCGATTTTCGTAGTTTTTTGGTTTAGAATAAGATTTTTTTTTCAATATAAAATCAATGATATCTAAAAACTCCGAGGCCGCTATGAACTATAAGTACGACTATTTAAGATGACTGCTAGAAACCGCAAAAAAATTTAAGGGCTGGTCAGGTCATGTATTCTAAACATGACAAAAATGACGGAAAAGGAATTCGTGTTATTTTCATTTTTAATGAAATAATTCTTTTGTGAATTTTAATTAAATAGTCTTCGAGTATCTAATTTATTTTAAAGCAATAACAGAAGAAAAATAAAATGAAAACAATAAAAAATAACGATTATTTACAACGCGTGGGCAACGGCCGGCCGGCCGACCGTCTGTTGACCCATTCGCGTCAGCTGGGTTATAAGTACTTACGTTAGTCTGCAATGAGACCATTTTTGTCAATGATGTTACAATACCTCTTTTTAATATATCATTGATTTTTGTCATGTTTAAAACACTTGACCTTGAACATAATTTCACATCAAATGTTAAAATTCATGTTCTTCCTTTTATTTGTGACACTAAGGCTGGATTCGACCAAACTAGAATAAGACTTACTCCGAGATTAGTCTATATAAATTCGGTGTTTAATTAGGTATAAGACCTTATTCCAGTTTGGTCGAATCCACCCTTAGTTATTTAGCAAAAAATAATCCTTATGATGAAGCCTTTCGATCGGTATGATAAAGCAACAGGGGGATTATTTTTTTCATGTAGGTAACGGGTTCTATTCCCGGTTCAACCATGTAATTATTTAAATAACTATGAATCACAGACATATGTCTGTGCTATGAATGCAGTTTAAATTGTTTTTTTAAATTCAAATAATGTCTTCTTTCAGTAAAATGTTCCATCTACAATATTTAGGGTACTTGCCCTCCATGTGGCATAGCCGTGGGACGCCCTGTATAGTAGGGTAGCCAAGGGGTATTGAAATTCAGAATATTGATTTTCGTAATTGTAAACGTTCGGGATTTTGCAATTTCGGATTCGTAAAAATAGGATTTATGATTAATCGAAATTGTGATCTTATTTGGAATTCTGAAATACCTACCTATCTGAAACCAGGTGAATTCTGGCTACTCTCCCTGTAATTGCTGGGTCTCACGGCCTGTCTGAAGACAAGCCGCGCCGCGCCGTGGGGCCGGCAATGCCTGTCGCGGCTTGGCGCAGGCTGCCACGGCGCGGTGCGGCCGATGGATGGGACAGGCGACGGCACGCAGCGGCAGGCTTCATCGGATGCGTTGATTCCCACGGCCTTTTGGCGCGGTTATGCGCGCTCAGGCCTGCCAAAAATCAGGCTGTGGGACCGCGGCTTTAAGCGTTCCCACGGCGCGGCGCGGCTTGTCTTCAGACAGGCCGTGGGACCCAGCCATAAGAGGCCTGTATTCACTTTGATTAGTGATTAGTGCAGGTGACGAGTGCAAGTGCTTAGTGATTAGGAGTAAACACGTGTGGACAGCGATTGATTAGTGCGAGTGATTAGTAGACTGCGTAGTAAAGTGATTAGACGCGAGTTCTATTTTTTTGCGAGTGGACTGCGAGTAGCCACGTCCCGCGCGCCCTCCCTTTCCCCTCAGTCGCAGCCTGCCTGCACTACGCACGTCTGGACAGCAGTGTTTAGTGATTAGTGTTTAGCGCATAGAGAAATAATATAGTAATACGGGATTTAGCGTTTGGCGTCTAATGGCTGATTTACACGTATTAAGTAGTTTAGTAGCAATTTAGTAGCCAACTAAATTTTAAGTGACTTAAAGTTAAGTAGGTGTTCATACGTATTTAAGTAGTTAAGCTCTTTAGTTCACTCAAGATGGACGATCAACAATTTAATGAAGTCGTAAATTCTATGCTTAAATAATGGCTTCGTGTGGTCAGCACATTTAGGCAGTGTCAAGTAAGATATTAAAGTGAATATTTTTTTGCATAAAGTAGATGATAATGAAAATGATTGATAAATGAACGTTTAATTGTAAATTAACCAAACCCCTTCAGACTCAATAAAGCTGTGGGACTTTATTGAGATCTCACACGGACTTCTTGAGAGAATTTGAAAAGTGATGTTGCACTGTTTTGTTTTATTTGCCAACATTCATGCACATTCACGAACACATAACACCAAATAATCCACCATTATTGCATATTAATATTTGAGAAAACATAAATTAAAGAAAATAAAACAAAACTGCAGACATGACCCTTCACTTTCCCGCCAAGAAGTCCGAAATATAACGCATTTAACTAAATTGTGCCTGTCCAAACGTGTCAAGTGACAAGCCCCGCCCACCAACTTAACCGAAAAATAGACAGAATTCTAATTTAGCTCTTTAGTTGTTAACTAAATTTTAACTTGCAACTTGCTACTAAATTCTGTGTTTTCATGCACTTAATCACTTAAAATTTAGTTAAAATTTAGTTAACTACTAAATTACTTAATACGTGTAAATCGGGCATTACGCTCGCTTGTTTTGCAAAATGGCGAAGTGGACCGAAGACGTAACCTATAAATTAGAATAATTAATAAACAATTAAAAAATATATATATTAAAAATAATAATTAATTATTTAATTTAAAATTTTACTTAAGTATATTTAAGCGTTAATAAAACGCTATAATATAAATCATTAATCTATAAACGCAGCTTCATCATAACCGAATGTTTAAATATTTGTAAAAATATTTCTTTCGGATCTCAGAGGTGAAAACTTCTAAGATTTGATGTAGCAATGTTGACTAAAAAAAACATAAGCATCAAGCACTGACAAATTTCGACGGTTGAAAGCCAGACCTCGGTAGCCAAGTGGTTAAGGCAGCCGCCCGGAATGCGGAAGGTGCGTGGATCGATTCCCGCCTGAGGTTGTCGTCTTTTTTCAGTGTTTAAAATTTTACTTAAGTATATTTAAGCGTTAATAAAACGCTAAAATATAAATCATTAATTAATTATTCCTTTAATTTCCCCTGATTTCTTTTCCACTTTTTTAATTTTTTTTTCTTCGGTTTCAGACACCACTGCATTTAAAATTTCTTTCATTATTTCTTGTAATTGCAAGCGCGCTTCTTGACGTGCGTCCATACTTGCTGGTCGACGGCTCTAACAACTGAATTTACTTAACACAGACACTTGACAAAATTGGACACTACTCGCACTACACACCTGCACTAATCACTCGCAATATTCACTCGCAACTAATCACCTGCATTCGCACTAATCAAAGTGAATACAGGCCTTAATAACGTCAGTTGGTGTTCCCTATATATAACTCTACTCTTTGGTTGGTGAGTCACAAAAGGCAGACGTCATTTACAAAGACCTAAAAATAGGTCTTTGTTATTTATGTTCCATTGGTATAATTAATTTACTTTTTGTTTTTAGGACTGTTGCTGTTGACCTATCTACTGTTGTATTTGTACTAGTGATGTGCCAACTCGGAAAAAACAAAACTCCATTTAACCCGAGTTAAAATCCACATAACTCGGGTTGAACTCGAGTTATCTGGATGAACAAGTGAATGCTTTTTTTGAATTTTTACCAGTTTATTCCATCAGCTTTGCATTAATAATTTAAAAAATTGGAACAGACAAATTATATTTTTATCTGTTTCATTCAATTCTTTCATATTTTTATATTATTTATTTATAATGTGTTGGGAGAACTAACTAACTAAAGTAAGAAAGAAAATTATTGTTTGTAATAGAATCATTTATTTATGTATTTTTGGCTTGAATTTTAATTTAAGAAAATATTTATATTTATTACCAATAAAACTATGAAATTATATAGCAGTCTTTTTAAAATAAAATCAGACTAATATTATTTTACATTATGATGCAGGTATGTACATAGGTACATTTACAGGCTCATAATTGTTTTATAATCACAATATTTTCAAGAAAATTAGATAATTAGTATCACAAAGAATATTTTTTCCTTAGTTAAATTTTTATTCTTAATTATATTGTAGGTACTTAACTGTACAAAAACGAGTCAGAGAGAATTCAACTCGAGTGGGTTTGAGTTACGCCCAACTTGAGATAACTCGAGTTAGTTACTCGAGTCGACCATCACTAATTTGTACATAGATACATAATAACGTCACGACAATATTCCCGAAGGGTTAGTCAGAGACTAGGCAATGAGGACTGCAAAAGCAGTCCTCCGTCCTCTGTTGTATTGTAAGACCTTCATAAACACCAGACTACACAATTACTACTAAGTCAATAACAAAACTACAAAGTTGCAATATGTTAAGCTGATGATGATTAAGAAAAAATAAGATAAGAAGGTTTAATGTTAAATAATAACAGATAAGAAAATAAATAACATTTATATTTTAAAATATCAACTTTGACTCTCAGTCTCTATATTCGTCATTCTTTTTCACATCATTACTTTTGTCTGTTAAATCTATTATATTCTTATTCTTCTCTTCTGTCCATACACCATTACCTGTGAAGTAATGATTCTTCTCTAGTAAATATAAAACCAAACTTAGCTTCTGAGCCTTATTTAGTTTGTTTACATCCAAGTACTCATGTAAAATCTGATCTTTTTCTATGCTAATTATTTTGTTCTTCTTGCCATCCATAACATTAAAAGTATCCTTTATTTTATTCCAAGGATACAGCAGTACTGCACAATTATTGTAAATGTCACTGTTAGTAAACTCAATAGATAACTGTTGATAGACAAATTTCACTTGGACTAGAGGAATGTTGATCCAATAAGGATGCCTTCTTATCATTCTTCTTATTTCACTAGCACTATAAGTTTTTCCTAGACACTGAGATATATAAAATATAAGGTCTTTTCCTTTACCTAGTCTGTCACCAGGAGCTTTCTCAAAGATTTCAAAATGTGCTGAGCTTCCTGATAAAATATTTAGACTGAGACATTTTTTGTTGTTGCTATACAAGTTTATCATTCTTTTCATTGCTTTCTTTTTATAGTGAATCATTTTAAGAAATCTAGGATGACTGAAGAATGTTTCAAACTCAGGTATCTGTTTGGCTTCTTCCAATCTTTTTCTTACTGTGTCTGGTCCCAAAGTATAAACATCAAAACATCTTATTTGGGCCTCATTGCTGATATCATACTCTTGCAATACTTTCCTTGTTTCCACCAAAGAACTATAACTTTTTGTGGCCAATTTGGGTCTCATTCTGATAATTTCTTTTATGTCAATGCCACCAATGGAATGAAACTTGTATATAATTTGTTTTAAGTTCTCAGGATCTACATGTACTAAGTACAAATTGTTTTTTATTTTGTAACTAGGCATCATTACAAGTGATTGTAATATATTTAAAGTTTCATTAATGGCTTGTAAAGGTCTATGTTTAATAGTAGGATAGGTTTGTATGCCTCTATAAAACTCCTCTGTGTTTAGGTCTAGAACTAATTCAAGATATCTTTGTGTAATTTTAAGACGAAGACCATGCAAAGTCATTTCATTTACATCACCATAAATGGATGTTGTGAGAGAAGTCGGCCACTGTGTCATATAACTTGCCAGTCTGTTTTCTATGTTCAAAATCGATGGGATGAAATTACTGCTTTTCAAATCTCCTATAGTTTTATGTTTCACAATTGGTAAATAAGATAATATATGAGATGGAGTTAGATTTTCTAAGCCACATTCTTCCAAGACTCTATATCTATTTCTTAATGTAACTGGCAAAATACTAAATAGTGTAGGTTCATCTAACAACACATTTTTAGTGAATCCCAATTCATTTAAAGTTTCTATTAGGGTTATTATTCTTTCATTAGCTAGTTTTTTTATGACAGGATGTTTTAGGCAAAGAAATTGAACTTTACTTTCACTTACGCTTAGAAGTTTGCTTAGGATAGATTTGCGTGTCCTAGCTGTACATAAATAATTACATTTTAAGCCATAATGTGGGCCCCGATATAAAAGACCCACACGAGAGTACCTGAAGAAAACCAAATACGAAAGGCACGACATTCGTGATTTCATGAATTAATGTTATTTATATTATCTTTTATGTGTCTGAAAATATAACAATTTGTTACAAATAAATAGCTATGTAAACTAAAAATTATTAAAGGCGTAAAGTGTAAAAATATTTTCAGTCAGAATTTTAAGATTTTGACATTGACATTTGATTCTTTTTTTTTTGGTATATTTTGTTCCGTAAAGGAACAGGCTAAGATCAGAGACCATAATGCCTAGTCATTAGTTTTTTTATTTCTTTTTTCCCTTGATTATAATGAGTGGTGATTAAGATGATGAATGATAAATGATGTTCCCCAAACCCCTTGAGTCCTCAGTAAAAATGTGGGACTTTACTGAGGTCTCACACGGACTTCTTGAGAGAATTTAAAAAGTGATGTTGCACTGTTTTGTTTCATTTGCCAACAATCATGCACGTTCACAAACACTTAACGGTTAATAATCCACTATTATTTCACATTAATGTACGAAAAAACACAAATTTAGAAAATAAAACAAAACTGCAGACATGACGCTTCACTTTCCCGCCAAGAAGCTTTGACATTTGATTCATTTCGTTTATATGTCTGTGATTTAGTTTTACTTTGGGCCAGTTTGGGCAAAGGAATTTTTCTTATAAATTTTCTTGAAGATAAATATACAAAGTAGGTAGATTGAGTGAGAATCCAAAACATTCATTAAGTTACAAGATCAATGGTGATGGTGAATTAATTGGTGATTCCTAATGTAGCCGCACACTCACAATAACAAGCACAGAAGACGTAAAGCAAATCCATTTAATAGAATGTCAGACGGAAGCCTTTTCGATATGAAACAGGGACATAGCTCTGAAAAGAGCTGCCATAATGAAATAAGAATAGATCGATATGAAACAGGAACATAGCACTGAAAAGGGCTGTCGTAATGAAATAGGAATGGAGCTTCGTCAGCATGCAAACAGCATCTTCATTCTTCGCCACCATTCTCAGCTGCGTGTACACATCACTCGTAACAGCGCCACGTTATCGCCATCGCCGCACGCCGCACGCCACGCATCTTCACTGCGTCCGCTCCGTGGTCTGTCGGCCGTCGAAATGGCCGAGCGCAACGAACGTCGCCAGTTTTGTCGCGTGCGTGTTTCCCCGCCCGCACTTCCCCGCGTCGCGAAGCCCCGCGCCGCGTGTTCCCCGCACCGCGTTGCATAGCGACCGCGGGTGAATGAGATACCCGTTGTTCCTCTCTCTTTTGCGTAAGTGACTAAGTTAAGCAACCTATGTTTGTAAATATAATAATTGTAATATATATGATCATTAACTAAAATAAATCATCCATTCTACGACTGACCATCCTGAGTATAATTTCTCTCCAAGCTTCGCTTCAACCCCACTCGCCAACGGTACATCCATGAAGTTCTAAGAGGGCTACACTTCGTGTTTCCTTTCATCGACGACCTACTCCTGGCATCAGAAACACTAACTCAGCACGAAGAACACCTACGAATGGTTTTAAGCAGACTGGAAGACAATGGCATTACCATAAACCCGGTCAAATGCAACTTTGGCCAAACGCAAGTACAGTTTCTAGGATACACTGTATCACAAGAAGGCATAAAACCACCACTGCACAAAGTCCAAGCCATCACGGAGTACCCGAAGCCAAAGAACATAGAAGAACTCAGGCGTTTTCTCGGAATGTTAAACTTTTACCGTGTAAAACATATTCCGAACGCCGCAGCCATACAAGCACCATTAAACTCGTACCTACACAATACGAAAAAACGCGACAAGACCACCATCGAATGGAATACCGAAGCGGAGGAAGCATTTATAGACTGCAAAACAAGCATTATAAACGCTGCCTTACTCGCACACCCATCCCACGATGCGACACACGCGTTATTTTGCGACGCTTCCGATAACGCAGCCGGTGCCGTGCTACAACAACATTACAACGACCAATGGCAACCATTAGGATACTTCTCAAAGAAATTTTCAACCGCGCAGAAGAAATACTCGACCTACGACAGAGAGCTACTAGCTATCTACATGGCAGTCAAGCATTTCAGAAAAACATTTGAAGGCCGCCACCTCATTATTTTCACCGACCACAAGCCGCTTACCTACGCTATGTCTAAAACGCAAACGGCAAACGAAACGCCGCGCCGGACTCGCCAATGTCTTTTCATACGCGAATTCACCACAGACATACGACACATAAGTGGCAAAGAAAATGTAGTCGCCGACGCACTCAGCCGCATAGAAACAATATCGTGCCCCAAAACAATAACCTACGCAGATATAGCCAACGCGCAAGAGCGAGACAGCAACATATCGCAACTAGCATCTCAAAACTCAAGCAACATCTCAATCAAGAAAATAACTATCCCTGACACTGATCTCGACCTATATTGTGAAACGTCTACGCCCTACGTTCGCCCGTATATACCTACAGAACATAGATGGCAAGTTTTCAACATTATTCACAACGTGAGTCATCCCGGCACCCGTACTACACGCAAGCTCGTCGCAAAGAAGTACTTTTGGCCATCAATGAACGCAGACATCGGCAAATGGACAAAAGCGTGCATTCCATGTCAAAAGAGCAAGATACAACGTCATACAGTTTCACCTATTTCATCATTCCCGCCAGCTGACAGATTCCGAAATTTGAATGTCGATATCGTTGGCCCATTATCTACTGCAGAAAACGGCCAACGTTATGTAATCACGATGATAGACAGAGCGACCCGATGGCCCGAAGCAATACCTACGGACGACATTATAGCAGACACAGTAGCGAAAGTCGTCTACCAACACTGGATCACACGCTTCGGCTGCCCAGAAACCCTTACAAGTGACCAAGGTCGACAATTCGAGAGTCAGCTGTTCACCAACCTAATGAAAGAAATGGGAATAGCGAAAACACGTGCAACGCCCTATCACCCACAGGCAAACGGAATAGTCGAACGTTGGCACCGCTCACTCAAGAACGCATTACGCGCAAGACTCGTCGCCGCTTCAACTAAGTGGACAGATGAACTACCTACAGTTCTATTAGGCTTACGAGCAGCCTTACGCACAGACACGGCAGTCAGCGCAGCCGAACTTACCTACGGTTACCATTTGCGATTGCCAGGCGAATTTTTTACCGCAAGTACTAACATACCTACTGCGATGGATTATACCTACGTCGAAAGATTGCGCGACACCATTCAAGCAAACAAGCCGACTGCAGATTTTTCACACCATAGCAACAATAAACATATGTTTGTGCATAAAGACCTAAGTACATGCACGCACGTGTTTATCAGAACAGATGCCGTGAAAAAGCCACTACAGCCACCATATGAAGGTCCCTACCAAGTCATGGATCGGAACAGCAAAGTTTTTACCATCAAGCTACCTCACCGTGAAGCAAACATATCCATAGACCGGTTGAAGCCCGCATACGTTTTACAAGAACAAGAACTCAACTTCGACGTACCCATACAGAAAACAGTTACCATTTTACCACCAACACCGTTACCATTACCGTTACCAAGCCGCAGCAAGACGACACAACCGGCAGATAAGCGAACCACATCCGGCCGAGTCGTCAAGCCACCTGTACGCTTCGCTTGAGCTGGAGCACTGTAGCCGCACACTCACAATAACAAGCACAGAAGACGTAAAGCAAATCCATTTAATAGAATGTCAGACGGAAGCCTTTTCGATATGAAACAGGGACATAGCTCTGAAAAGAGCTGCCATAATGAAATAAGAATAGATCGATATGAAACAGGAACATAGCACTGAAAAGGGCTGTCGTAATGAAATAGGAATGGAGCTTCGTCAGCATGCAAACAGCATCTTCATTCTTCGCCACCATTCTCAGCTGCGTGTACACATCACTCGTAACAGCGCCACGTTATCGCCATCGCCGCACGCCGCACGCCACGCATCTTCACTGCGTCCGCTCCGTGGTCTGTCGGCCGTCGAAATGGCCGAGCGCAACGAACGTCACCAGTTTTGTCGCGTGCGTGTTTCCCCGCCCGCACTTCCCCGCGTCGCGAAGCCCCGCGCCGCGTGTTCCCCGCACCGCGTTGCATAGCGACCGCGGGTGAATGAGATACCCGTTGTTCCTCTCTCTTTTGCGTAAGTGACTAAGTTAAGCAACCTATGTTTGTAAATATAATAATTGTAATATATATGATCATTAACTAAAATAAATCATCCATTCTACGACTGACCATCCTGAGTATAATTTCTCTCCAAGCTTCGCTTCAACCCCACTCGCTAAACTAATTATGAAATAAACCACTAAAGTAATAAGTTGGAATAGCTAGTACCTACCTACAAGTACTTCAGTAATTTTCTAGATAATTAGTAAAATCAGTTTTAAATAAATAAAGCAATGTGTTCGCACTTCGACTTAGGGTGGAATCGACCAAACTGGAATAAGACTTACTCCGAGATTAGTCTATACAAATTCGGCGATTAATCTAGGTATAAGACCTTAATCCAGTTTGGTCGAATCCACCTTTATTCGACTAGAATCAGTGCGTAAGTACAAAGCCCCCTGGACAAGTGGCGAAAAAACAAATAAATTAAAAAATATAAATAAGTTCAAAAACACTCGATAGATGGCGTTTTATGAAAGCCGAGCCGCACACAAATGGTGCACTTTTGTATGTCAACCAAAAAATAAAATAAAATGTATTTTCATTTCAGGACCTACTTCTATTTTACATAATTTCGTTCACAGTTTGACAGTTGCACAATATTGATATTTCCCAAAGAGATTTAAATAGTAATAGAGCGGCTATTGTACACTATTTCATATTAATGTCTTTGATTTCATACAAAACTTTGAGCTGGTGCTCAAGTTACACCATTAAACGTTGAAAGGCACAACCGTTTTTTAAGAATATTATGAAGTATACTAAGAACAATTAGAATAAGTGTTCCATCATGAAATTCGACAAATCGATATTTTTGATGAAGATTAACCACAATCAGCATAAACAATATATAACATTTGAACAAGCAAGTGACAATTACGGAAGAAAATGAAAATTCCGGTATTTCAAATACTATTTATTTAGTAATAAAGTGTTAACTTATTAAAAATTCCACAACTAATTATAAAACAATGTGAAATAATATAAGTACCTAGCTGGTAGAGTCTGACCAACGAAACGTGACGCGGTCTATTTTCAAAAGTTTTATTATGGCAATAATTTAAACTAAAGGTATGTTTTGTGTACTTGAATTTATCATTTTGATACTTAACTTATCTTCTTTTATTGTTCTCGTCTATTATTTTACATTTTACTCTGAAAAACTGATACAATCGTAAATAATTCTAGGTTAATTCTGTATACTTACTTTTTCCTTTCATTCAAAATTAACTCATTGAGTTATAATGTACGTCGTACTAGAGGAGCTATCCCAAGCAAAATACTTGTTCTATTTTTTTTTAAAGTTAAAACAAAAGTGCGATGTAGCGCTAAAATAATAATTTTTCGTCTTCAAAAGGTCTAAAGCGCCGAAACATGGCCGCCGCTCATGTCGCGGCGATTTCATAAAATAATTAGTCAAATGCATGTTATATCGATAATTTAGTGCATATTTACAGGTAAAAAGTGATTCGTTTAGTTTTCTTTGTATTTTCTGAATTCTTTAAACAGTACCTTAGCACACATGAAGGCATATTTAAAATAGAACAGAAGACAAGTATTGTTGCGTCTGGCGCCTGCCACAGACTAATATAGTTGGAGCGAGCTGGCTCTAACGCGTGTAGCAAACAATCTAGTTTTCTTCGTCTTCTCTAGTACGTAGTACAATAAAACTCAATGAGTTGACTCTCCAAATAATTATTGTTTATCTTACCTACAGAAACTTCAAGTACTAGTGAGACAAAACTAAAATATTGTCAAGAATCACACACAAACACACACATCACTTGAACAAAAGGAAGTTTTATCTAGTGAAACGCAATATTTTGAAACAATATCGTCAATGACAGACCCATTTTCCAACAAATAAATATCTTCTATTCTACTTTGTAAGGTGGTTAATATTAATTATGGTATTTTCATTATCACAAATGCTTCTTTAATTATTCTTAAGATTTATTCTTATTTATTGATACTACAAATTATATGTTTGGTTGATCTACAGTTTAAAAAAAAATACAAGTATCAACGTCGTTTTTTCAGGGTATAATGAGTGTTGACACCCCCAAGAATTTTTGAATTTGCCGCCATTCCTTCCAGTCACGTTTCGTTGGTCAGACTCTACCTACGAACAGCATACTGACAACATTCATTTTGGAAGTAAACTCACCCTCGCGATCACTTATCATAAAGTAAGGATTATTATACACTCCCGTATACCAAAATCGAGTCTACTTCAAAACGTATCTAACATGGTTGTGTGATTGGATTTAGGAATCAATTCATGGAAATGATAAGTAAATGGCTGACTTCAACAGATTAACACGAGTTGATCCATATAGTGTTTTATTTATATATATTTAATTATATTTATTTTTCATAAAATACCTAAGCAAACATATATATTATTAAGTCCACTTTGTGTTAATGGAAACTCGCAATCGCAAGTATGAAATTATTTTTGTCGATCTTAATCTGTTATTTTAAATGAATTGAATGAAATATCATTCCATAGATTTATTTGATGCATTATCATTAAATACCAATGTCATAACGGATGTGTGTATGTTTAATTTGGACATACTATTTTCTTATATAGTTAATAGTCAAAAGTCAAAATATATTTATTCAATAAACTCAATTAAGTACTTTGAATCGTCCAAATCTTTTTTAACCCACCACCCATTCAGGACATCATTCTTTAACTGTGGCAAAGAACGGGCGCAAGAAACCACAGCGCACAGAAGCAACGACATTTACAAAAAATATTTAGATTATATGTCGTTACCAGGTCACAAAATACAAAATATGAATTTGAATGTAAATAGTTTAATTAAATATGGTGCTCTATATAAATTAACTATAGACAATTAGAAATAGCTGTTGGAATACTTGGAGCATTTCAGACCCAAGCTGTTTTGTCTTCTGTATAATCTGACACTTTATAATAAGCTTTTTTATAAAGATTTTCTGTGATATTGATTTATCAAGATCTAATTTCTGAATATCATTTGGTACTTTGTTGTACAATCGTACACACAGACCCTTAAAAGAATTATTTATTTTATGGAGCCTAGTATAATTACTGCTAATTTGTTCTTACGTCTAGTGTTTAACTTGTGAATATCACTGTTTTTTGAAAACATTTAAATATTTTTATGAACATACATCAGATTTTCATAAATGTATTGTGATGCAACTGTCATTATACTTATATCCTTAAATCTCTCTCTGAGAGAGTCACCAGCCTTTAGGTTATATATTGCTCGAATAGCCCTCTTCTGCAGCACAAAGATAGTTTGAATGTCGGCAGCATTTCCCCACAGTAAAATGCCGTACGACATTACACTATGAAAGTAACTGAAATAAACTAATCTAGCTGTATCAATGTCAGTTAACTGACGGATCTTCATTACTGCATAAGCCGCAGAGCTAAGTCTATTCGACAATTTAGCTATATGTGGGCCCCACTGAAGCTTGGCATCCAACGTGATGCCTAGAAACACAGTGGTGTCCACAGGATTCACATTCTTATCTTTAATTTGTACACTAGTTATTACCTGCTTAACATTAGGCAATACAAATCTTACACGTTTGGTTTTTCTCTCGTTTAATAGCAAGTTATTAATACTAAACCAGTGAACAATCTTTGAGACCGCATTATTCACATCGTCATAATTTGGGTGTCGTCGTTTCACTTTGAATAAAAGTGAAGTATCATCAGCAAACAATACTATCTCATGACTGTCTTTTACAAAATAAGGTAAATCATTAATATAAACCAAAAACAAGAATGGACCAAGTATTGAACCCTGCGGAACTCCCATTTTAACCACTGATCCCGGAGATCTTTTACCGTAAATGTCGACCTTTTTGAATCCTGTTACTCAAGTATGAGATTAGAAGGCTCAAAGAAACATCCCTAATTCCATAGTGGTTAAGCTTTCTGACCAAAGTTTCATGTAAAACACAATCAAAAGCCTTGGATAAATCACAAAATACCCCTAGGGCATCCTGTGATTCCTCCCAGGTATCAAATATTTGGATTAAAAGCTCAACACCAGCGTCAGTTGTAGAGCGACCCCTAGTAAAACCATACTGTTTACAATGTAAAAGTTTATTTCTATAAAAATGAATTTGCATTTGGTCTAGCATCAACTTTTCAAAAATTTTGCTAAATGTGGGTAGCACAGAAATAGGTCTAAAATTAGAGGGGTCAGAAGTGCTACCTGATTTAAATAATGGAATTATTTTACTATATTTCATGAGCTCAGGAAAAATACCACAGTCAATGCATTCATTAAATATGCAAGCTAAGACTGGAGCTATTGTCACAATTACAGATTTAGCGACGTCCACGGAATTACCCCACAGATCAGCAGTTTTCTTTTTATTGAGAGTTTTAAATGTTTTTATTATATCAATAACACAAGCTAAAACTGGAGCTATTGTCACAATTACAGATTTAGCGAAGTCCACGGAATTAGCAGTTTTCTTTTTATTAAGAGTGTTAAATGTTTTTATTATATCAATAACACAAATTTTTTGAAAGTTGAAATTACTTTCACAATCTTTAACATTCTCCTTCAAAACAGATTCAGCTACAGTGGGGGAAGAAATCAAGGCTTTTGTAGTTGAAACTGGAATGTCAGTAAAAAACCTCTCGAATGCTACAGCAACCTCAGCATCAGGAGTCAAGGTTTTATTATCACAATTTTAATTGTACTCATTATTACGACTTTTGACCCTTCCTGTTACACTATTTATAATATTCCATGTCATTTTTATTTTGTCATTACTATTCTTAATCTTAGAACTCAGATAGTTTGCCTTGGCTAATCGGCATACTCTTTTGAACGCGTTCACCATAAAGTTCATAAAGGCGTTTCCTACTTTTGTAAATACCAATTGTAGCCCATTCATTAAAAGTTACAGTACCACTAACCGAGATCTTTTTTGGAACAAAAGTTTTATTAAATTCTGAACAATATATGTTAAAAAAATTATTATAAAAGACATTAGGGTTGTCATTGTATTCTAAATAATTAATGATTAAACGAACTTACCTAAGTGAAGTTCGATCATAATTATACGAAGTGCTTCGTCCGAAAAGATTAGTATGCTTGAATTGTCACTCCCATTGCTGTATGCAGAGAATGGATGTAGCTGCATGACGGGTACTATTAGCAGAAAAAATGGATATTATATCAATTCCACTGTCTTTCAATGTGGAGTTAATCCATCTGCTAATCGTGGAGCACAAACTGGTTTACCAGGTTTTCGAAAACTAATTATTAAGTTATCAGTGTCTGATGTTCTTAGTGCCATCAATATTTACGAAGTTAAAGTTACTGTGTAATGGCGTTGGGACGGAGACCCGAAATGAAACAATTTCTTGCGTTGAATCAATAATCTTTATCCTCTAGTGTATCATCTTAAATACTAATTAACATCACATCTATACGTGACTAGAGGAAGGACGCCTTGTCACTCAGGAAGACCTTAATTATCACGTACTATTGAGTACGTGCTGATAGTGTAATTCACTATATCACACCTCCCCTGAAAAGGCTAGGCATCCCTTCCCTGAAAAGTAAACTCTTATTTTCTAAATATCTTAGTCCTATTCTTATGAACTATATATTCTTTATTATTCTTTAATATTTTTACATTAGTACCTAGCTCTTCTAAAACTTCAAATGGACCTAAATACAAGTCATTCAATTTATTATAATTTTCATTCTTATACAAGAGTAGATCACCTTTTTTGTAGTGTACTTCCTTACAATCTAAATCATAATTAGTTTTTCTACTTTGTTTTGATATTAATAAGTTGTTCCTGGCATCATTATGAGCTTTTTGCAATCTAAATTTTAACTCCGATGGATAATTGTCGTATACATATAAGGGATCAACTTTACTAACTAAATTACTAGGTACGTTACATGTTTTCCCAAAAACTAGTTCATAAGGGGAGTATTTGGTACTAGTATTTACAGAATTATTATAAGCAAAGCACCAATATGGTATCCAGGTACTCCAATTTGCCGACTGATTCTGTGTTTGTATTCTCAAGTAACATCCGAGATGTTTGTGCCAGTTTTCTAGCGAACCTATACTCTCATGATGATAGGGTGTTGAATTTAACTTATCAATATTTAGCAATTTACATACTGTTTCTAACGTGGAATTAATAAATTCCGTTCCACAGTCAGTCGCAATAACCCTGGGAGTACCATATCGTAAAATAAAATTTTCAGTAAAAACCCTAGCAACAGTTTCAGCTGACTTATCAAGTATTGGGTAAGCTTCTACAAACTTTGTCAATTCGCATTGTATTGTTAATATGTATTTATTACCCAAATTATCGACCTCCAACGGCCCCACAATATCTAAATATAATTTTTCAAAAGAAGTAGATGCTGTAGTGGTTATTACCATTTTCTCTTTATTATTTTTATTACAAAATTTCTGCTTTTGGCAATCTTTACAGCGAGTCACATATTCAGTTATGTCTTTTTGCATATTACTCCAAAAATATTTTTTTCGAATATTCTTAGTCATTTTATTTATGCCTACATGACCACTTGTCGGCAATAAATGATAATCATTTAGTATAACACGTATCAAGTCTTTATTTGTAACATGTTCAACTTGGTTATTAATAATACATAACCGCGGTAATTCTTTATGTTTCATGAAAGTTTGGGTCAAAATTTTAATAAACTTTTTATTAAACCCATTTTTAATCACAACGACTTCTACAATATTATATTTTTTACATAATGCACTCAGTTCTCCTATCGTTGCGTCTCGGCGCGCCTCCGTTAGTAGAGATTCCTGATTTATGTAAATAGTAGAGTCACTAAATAACATATCACCCGTCTGTGAGACGTATCTTTTCTTTTTCCTCAACTTCACGAAGTTTTCATACGAACAAATATCTAACCTTACATCATTTTGTGATTTCTGCATAATATCTACCACTCTTGGTTGCCTATGATCAACAGGGGGCTTAACCCTGCTACTTCCAGAGGTAGCGGGTTCATTATTTTGCTCCATGGTTCTTTTCATTGAACGGGTTAATACCCCCAAAAAATTTGAATTTAGATTTTTTAACTCGTCTGCCCCCTGAGCACGGATCTTATATTGACCGATAAAGTGACATTAGACGATAAAATTTCACAGTTCAAGTACTGCCGATGTCAATTTGTCGACGTCTAATGTCACTTTATCGGTCGATAAAAGA
The DNA here is from genome assembly GCA_963921215.1 of Scoparia ambigualis. Lineage (NCBI taxonomy): Eukaryota > Metazoa > Arthropoda > Insecta > Lepidoptera > Crambidae > Scoparia > Scoparia ambigualis. Next base: position 22,387,708 of record OY992503.1, read on the forward strand.
TCCGTGCTCGCACTGCTGATGTTATAATGACTCTCGATAAGGCATCTGCCGTTACATTTTCGGAACCTTTTATGTATTCAATATCGAAATCATATTCTTCTAAACAAAGTCTAAACTTAGTTAAACGGCTACTAGGATCTTTTATGCTAAATAAATGAACCAATGGTCTATGATCTGTTAATATTTTAAATTTTCGTCCGTATAAATATGGTCGAAAATGTTTTATAGCCCACACTACCCCTAATAACTCTTTATGAATGGTTGGGTAGTTTATTTCTGAACTGTTTAATTGTCTGCTTGCATAAGCTACGGGCTTATTATTTCCATTTGATAATACAGCCCCCAAGGCTACCCCTGACGCATCGGTTTGCAACCGGAAAACATTATCTTTTCCAAAATCTGGATAATCTAAGACAGGAAATGAACTAAGTGACTTTTTTAAGGTCTGAAATGCCACGTCACATTCTTCCGTCCACTGAAACTCGACATGTTTCTTACAAAGACGGTTTAGTGGGTACACTATTGTGGCAAAGTTTTTTATGAATTTTCTATAAAAGTTCGCAAAAGCCACAAAACGACGAATCTCATTTACATTTTTAGGTACTGGGAACTTTTCCAAGACCTCGATTTTACTGTTGTCTGGCAACACCCCTTTTGGCGTAATAACATGCCCTAAATAATTAATTTCTTTCCTCAAAAATTCGCACTTACAAGGGTTTAGTTTTAAATTAACTGACCTAAACCTCTCAAATACACTCATTAAATTTGTATTATGCTGCGATAGGCTTTTCCCGAAAACTATTACGTCATCGAGATATAGAAAACATATCTCGTAATTTAAACCCGATAGAGCCATAGACATAAGTTTAGAAAATACGCTAGGACTCGTTTTGAGACCCATAGGTAATCTTTTCAGTTGATATTGCTTATCAGCTGTAAAAGAAGTGAATTTCCTACATTCTGGTGATAACCCTAGCTGGTAATAACTAGAACTGAGGTCTAAATGAGAATAGTATAAGCATCCCGAAAGTGAGTCAATAATTTCTTGTATATTTGGTAACGGGAACTTTTCGTCTACTATTTTTTTATTTAAAAGTCTATAATCTATTACGATTCTCCACTTTTTTTCACCGCTACTGTCAGCTTTTTTCGGAAGTAATAATAATGGAGAAGACCATTCGCTGGTACACTCTTCGATAATATCTTCTTCTAACAATTTACCTACCTGTTTTATTAACTCAGCCTTCTGAGCGTGCGGTATTCTATACGGTTTGACATAAACAGGAGACGCGTCATTTTGCAGTTTAATGTTGTACTCGTATAAGTTTGTAACGGATAGCTTATCACCCGGCATATGAAAGATATCTGCATATTTTGCACATATTTTCTCAATAGACCGTCTCTCTTCATCACCAAGATATGTTTTTAATTTAAGAAAATCGAATAGTTGTTTAACCCTCTCGACAGATTTTCCGTTTTCCGTATCAAAAGAGCATACGAAATAATCCGAGTATTTTCTAATTTTCGGGCTAAAGTTATTTAATTTTACGTCTTCTTCCCGTGTGTTTAAAAATCGCACCGGAATCTTTTTCCCGTCTCCTACTACCACGGCGCCTGCTACAAATACGCCTGCAATAACTTCCTCCGCTAAAATGACACATTCGCCCTTTATCTCTGACGAAACATATTTTACGACCTCACATCTCCCTGGAATAGTCGTTATTATGTTTTTACCTAAGCCTAATTATAGACTTATCTTATCCTGTAATGTAACCAGCTTATTTTCATAGTTAATTTTACAACTATATTTTAATAAAAAATCTTCTCCTAAAATTCCATCATTTTTACAGTGGAAGTTGCTAAACACATAAAACTTATGCCTAAAATTATAATTGTTAACACATAAGTCTAGATAAACATAACCTATTGATACTAAATCCCCACATACTCCTTTAATCTTAATTTCATCCCTTACTAGCTTTGCGTCGCGGGACACGCTACGGAGTTTATTTAACCAATCTAACTTTAAAATTGAAATGCTTGCTCCTGTGTCTACTAATAGAGAAATTTGAGTTTGACTACAAGTAAAACAAACGTAATTACCATTACCATAACTACAAATATCTACCTCAGCGCTATTCAGAACGAAAAAAATCATCGCTATGATGTTCGTTCTGACGTATACTCTGACGTTCACTTTCGTTCTCGTCATTAGACTGTTCTGCTGAGTCAACTAAGAAATGTACATTCCTACGTTTATTATGAGGTGACGTAAACCTGGTGTTGCGCTGACCCTGAAACCTATTCGAGTTATAGTAGGCACGACCCCGACCTTGCTGACTCGTCGCGTTGTTGTTACGTGACTTATTATATTGTTGATGATAGTTTTTATTTATCTTTTCAAATCGCTGGTTCGAAACATAGTTAACATAATTGTTTATTGGTGGTTTCACTACCGAGTCTTCTTGTTCTAAGGCTATAGTTATTGCCTGCCTAACTGTGCTTACGGACCTAGACGTAACTATAATGCTTGTACGAGCATTGTTTAGGCCGTCAGAGAAACGCTTGATAGCCATTTTTTCATTAATCGGCTTTAATAAATTATATGCCGACTCGTCTCCATTAGCCTGTGCTGTACTTAAATCGTTGGACATTTTTTCGATTTCACTACCAAACACTTCTATGGTCTTGTTTCCTTGCCTACATCGTAGCATTCGGTCTAAAATGGCTGTGTATGATTTAATCGGAATTAAAACATTTTTTATATCTTTTATTAGGTCTGCCACAGACACATAAGACTTATTAATTTTTGTTTTAGCACTGCTAGAAAGACGAGTTTTTAAAACAAAATTGATTAACAGAGGCTGGTCCTCGTTTCTAAGGGTACTACTATAATACTCTATTCCGTCTATTAGTTGGTTAATTTGCGTTTCGTCGCAATCTACTACTGGGAGGAGCGTGAGCGCGACTTTTAGATCGAACGTGGCCATGGTTGTGATCGTTTCTGAATGATGCGGGTTAACGAGTGACTCGATTTCCTCAAAATTACATAAAAACTTTGACGATATTGCTTTTGTTATTTGTAATTCTACAGCATCTATCCCTTTTTTACATAAGTCTGCAGATATTTGTTCAAAAATATTTTTAATTTCCTTTGCTCTTAAAAACTTATTCTGCCCCTGAGCGGAATAACGTTTGTCCTTACTTAATTTAATAATAGAGTCTCTAATAGCCTTAAGCTCACTCAAGAGTTCTGACAGGTTTGCCATGAACACACTTTAGAAAAAAAAAAATCACTCACACACACACATAGATTCTTGGTAGCATAGTTATATTAATTCGTGCTGGCTTACACGTTCTGTGCTGGTCCAATTGCCCGTCGAACCGCTCTGCGTTCTACCTCTTCTAATAGTCGTGCGTTGAAGTAACGTAGCAGCCTAAGTACTATATAGCCCGCTAGTACAACGACGATGGTCAGTAAAAAGATCTCTGAAAGTTGCATCCCAACGGCCAAGGGAGTTGATGCTGCCGTCGATTGAGTTGGTGATTGACTGACAATAATATTGTCTTTAGATTGTGGGTTTCCCATAGTTAAACAATTTTGGCTTACAGTTTTTCTTCTTATTTCCTTCGTCCTTCTTGTAGGCCCGTGTAGCACTATTTTCCTGATATTTTGTAGACTTCAACTAGCGATTTCGCGGCGCGGACTTGTGACACCATGTCACGGTCGCCATGTAATGGCGTTGGGACGGAGACCCGAAATGAAACAATGTCTTGCGTTGAATCAATAATCTTTATCCTCTAGTGTATCATCTTAAATACTAATTAACATCACATCTATACGTGACTAGAGGAAGGACGCCTTGTCACTCAGGAAGACCTTAATTATCACGTACTATTGAGTACGTGCTGATAGTGTAATTCACTATATCACAACTGCAGGACAAATAGCTACTCTACTTAAAAAAAAGCAAATGTTAGGCTGGTTGGTGAGATCCAGCTCTAGAAGTTTTATTAGATCTGGAATTTTTATAATTATTTAATTATTTTGTAAATAAAGTAGTTAAATAAAGTTAGTTTTTGATCTTAATTTTAGATAGGGTTTGCACTCATTGTGCAGCAAGAAGAGCTAAAAGTGTAAGACACTTCCTTGTGGTTGTGAGTTGTTCTAGAGTAATTTTACTGCGTGAATTTAAGGAAGATAAATAATTTAATAAGATATTTGTATCCCACGTTATAATTGTAACGACGTAGGTACAGGGCGTTTGAGTTTGTATACGCTCTTACAGAACCTTGTAATTAAGTCGTCATCTAGGGGTCCTGATAATAATGATATTGCAGATCTACAAACAATTTGATTGTTTGGTATTGACCACCACTGTTAAAATATAAGTAAGAAATTTGATTACTTTTGGTATTGAAGGTTTGTTTAAATAAATTTTATTTTCAGTGAAATAATGAAACCATTATCGTAAGCATGAATCGTACTGCTTTAAAGTATTGACTGATAGGGATGACTACATAATATCCATGGCAGTCTTTGGAATGTTCCTTTGCCATAGGTCTTTGCGGATAAGACTGCGGTTTCCAGGGTAAGGTTATGGTGAATATTTCTCCTGGGGCCCAAGTCTGCTAATTTACGAATGGCATAATTGAATCGCAATGGGCGATTTTCCGAGATCAAAAAAAAAAAAGAAATTGGTTCGTAAATGACTTCATAGATGGCGCTTAGCATAGATAAGTATGGCGCTTAGTAAAAGGCGGGTTCATGAGGAGAACGTGTATGGCTGCGTAATATTTATTCTATTCCAAAATAGAAATAGGTTCTGGATGTCCTGAATATAAATAGGTAAGTAAATACTATTTTTTTATTCTTTTGGTAGACAAGTAAAAGTGTAGAATTTATTACAGCCCATAAGTAGCCCAGCTTTCATAAAACGACATCTATCGAGTGTTTTTGAACTAATTTTTACTTTTTAATTTGGGCTGTCAGAAAATCGCCCATTGTATCGCATTGTAATTGTTTGACACATTTGGTATTCCTAAATGAGTAAGAGAATACCAAATGTGTCAAACAATTACAATGCGATCCAATTCCTAAATGAGTAAGAGAATACCAAATGTGTCAAACAATTACAATGCGATCCAATTGCGATTCAATTATGCCATTCGTAAATTAGCAGACTTGGGCCTCTGGATTATGCAATGGCAAAGTGTTGTGAGTGAAGTTCTACTACTTTTGATATACCTAATGAGGCGATGGAACAGCGGATACCAGGGTTGTGTCGGCCACGATAGTACAACTATGACCTTCACCTTAATCGGAGATAATCTTTCTTAGTGTTTTAAGAATAATAGCGACGGCAAGGAAGTCATTAAAAGAAGCAATTTATGAAAGAAAGCATAAAGGCATCAATGGCGTAAGCATCTGGGTCACGGTTCCAAGAAGCATACAAGTAATTTTCATTTTTTATTAAGCCGGTTTGCAAATAAATCGATTTGAGGGTATCCAAAGTTTTTTATTATTAAATCGAAAACTGAAAACGACAATTCCCATTTAACATCGGGATGTGAACGTCTCGATTCGTAGTCAGCAACAACATTAATTGTCAGATGACTTTACAATTATGCAGTGTTATGGCGCGATTCACACCACTGTCGAATGCTTTTTGTGATATCGTGGAGCTGAAGATATTGTACTCCACCCATACGGTTCATATCTAACGCCAGTAGTGCTATTAAAACAATTTTTTGAAATTAATTTCAAAACTGTACCCAATTCCTCTAACATAAAGTGGTTGGTATAAACAAGTTTAATTAAGTTTTTGAAATTCAAAATGAATTGAGATCTTTTCATTGGGTTTAGAAATCAGAAAAACACGAGAGACATGTCAATTATCACAAGGTGTACAAGGAGAAATGGCTCCTATTTTAAGGAAATCTTTTATGGATTCCTGATAGTGTAATTTTTCTAAATTTGAACTGATCTCTGTGATAAGAGGGTTAAACCGATTTATAAACGCACCGCAACAAACATATCCATTAACCCATGAGAGTACCGATTGGTCCAAGTAATTAACGACAACTGTTTGTAAAAATAGTGTAGTTAACCTGCCTGCGTAGTGTACCATACATTTGCACTTAGTGCTTCCTTGTTTGTCTGGGCCGATAGGCAGACGTTGTCAAGGAGCGACCGCGAAGACTGGTTGTGGCGGTAGCGGTGGTGGTGGTGGCTAATAGTCTATCATTGATCCGGCTGATGAGGCCGGTTGATGACGACGAGAGCCTGGCGCCGCCCGTCAGTTCCCGGGAACCAGCTTCCGGTTTAAATTCCTGCTTTCTCTAGATTTCCTGATAACATCTGCCTTAAGGTCAGAAGACGATTTAAAAACTGCTTTAGCCGTTTTTAAGGTTTCTGTTAAGTTTTCTCCGATAAATCTTTTTATTAAGAGCATAGTTTCGTCGAGCATTTGATTAAAGATACTGTACGTCACATAACATACGACTGACATCCATAAAGCTTTTTAATAAATCGTTATCTCTGTCAGCGTTCTTAATTTGATCACTTAAAGGTAATGCGACTAACGCATGTAATAGCTGCGGAAATCTGTTTTTGTTGATTTCGATCGACTTACCACGCTTAAGGACATACTCTAGAGTTGCAGCCTTGATTTCAGGGTTCATTTGAGGCGCTAATATGTTTTTACAATTGGACGGTTTAATAAATCTTTGCGATTTTCTTTATCACGGCCATGAGTGGCAAGGAAGTTCAGTTGACTTGCCAGTTCATCGTTATTGGGACCAAATTCCTCAATCTGTGAGGGGTCCATTGGTTTTCGCAGCATCCTGACCTTCGTTGGCCAGGCCCACCGACGACGTCGACGGCCTATGATTCAACACCTCCAACGAAGTTAACGGTAAGACAGGTGTTTGTTCCGTCGTCACTTTAATCGGCGATTGTTCATCTCTGTCTATAAGACAAAGGAACTGGTTGTCATCGAGATATCTCGAATAAGATAACCTATCTACAGAAGTGATGGTTAAATATTGGGTTTACAAAGTCACACCATAGGTGTTCACAAGTGGCGGGTTAATGCCGCGTTTAGAATTATTAGTTTGGCACCATGGATGCCGAATGCAGTGAATATCTAGAACATTGTTCCTGAGTGCATTCTTCAACGGTTATAATTTAACCTTCGCCCTTATTAAGGACCCGGTATAGGCATCATGGATGCCGAATGCAGACACATAATAGGTTTCAATGCATTCCTTCAGGTTAAAATGACCTCGCATCAGACTTTTTTAAAAAAGGACTGGCGGAAATTTTTATTTTACACCGTGGGTGTTGAATGATTAGTTTGGCACCATGGATGCCGAATGCAGTGAGTATCTAGAACATATGTTCCTGAGTGCATTCTTAAACGGTTATGACCTTCGCCCTTATTAGGGACCCGGTATAAGGCATCATGGATGCCGAATGCAGACACATAATATGTTTCAATGCATTCCTTGAGGTTAAAATGACCTCGCATCAGTCTTTCTTTAAAAAAGGACTGGCGGAAATTTTTATTTTACACCGTGGGAGTACAAAAAAATAAAAATTTGCAAAGAACTTACCTCTTTCAGATGAAACGAATAAGGTGACGCACCTGGTGAAGATTCTCTTGAGCTTGACGTACTTTTTACACTACTTGAAGATTCCGACGCTGATCGTTGTCGTTGATTTTTAAACTTTTTTCCTAGTTTTTTATTACTTATTATTACTAACTAAATAATTGAAATCATCATCATGCCTTCTATTGGGCATTATGATGGCGAACGTGCGATGTGGCTGAGCACTAAAAAGCGAATGACGTGAGCGCCACTGTGAACTCGGAGGTGGGGTCGATGCTGGCGGGAAATAGACATCTGTCAATTTTAACCGGAAATGTGTAAAAAATTTGTCATTTTCAGTCTAATTATTGTACTTAGACCGGAAATGAGGTATCTTCTTTCTAAAATAGTGCTGATTATGGTAACACGACGTAGGCGTTACTACATAGTTAATTAGTAGAATAGGTATAAAATTTAAGTATACTAATCTTGAGGATGAAGCACGAGTATAATTTAATTTTGTATCTAGACTGCTTTTAAAGCATTCCAGCCGACCTGCAGTTTTTGGCACAACAGTGATATTCTTTTTCATCACTTGCTTACGCTGGTGTGGAAAGCTGACCATTTGGCCACAATGATCAGAGTCCAGGTTATTAATAATTTGCTTAGCCAGTGGTATTACATTTGTATATATGTTATCAAAACAGGTGGCCGAAGTGGCAGTTATTCTTGTCCATTCAATGTCTTTTAAGTTTAACTTAGTAGTAATATTCTGATTAAACAATCATCGCACGATATTGTTACACTGCATAATAGTGCAAGCGCAATGATCATTGAATCAGAATATTACTACTATAAAACTTAAACTTACGATATAAAAATATTATCTATTTATAACATTAATCGATAAATAAAAGGACATCACTTGAACACCACTAATCATCTACTTCCGCTTCGACAAGTGTGGTGATATCCTAAAAGTACTTTTGCTTTTCACCACTAGAGGTCAGCATAGGGCAACGGTAAATGTTCTAGAATAATTATTGAAAATTATTATTACAGTCTGATTATTGGGTAAATATACAAAATACTTACGAGAATAAGATGTAATCACATTCAGCCCTTTTTCCATATCGGAATTTGCAGTATCGCAATACGCAATTTGGCATATTTTCCATTGTTTACGTCAAATTCGTTCACGCTTAAACAAGACTGCACTAGAGGGCGCAAAACATCAAACAAAAAAGTACTTTGTGCATCAAATTGAGAGACTTGTTACCACTTGGTAATAAGTTGTGGATTAAAGTTTTGATTTCTATGTCCTGTCTATTAGTAATAGTCATTGACGTACAAATAGTTTAATGTCTTTGATATTTTCTGATACCAGCAGCCATACTCGTGCTTTAATGGACTGGCTCGCTCGCCTTTTATTAAGCGCCATCTATGAAGTCACTAGAAACTAATTTCTTTTTTTTTATTGATCTCGGAAAATTGCCCATTCGTCGTACACTGACCGGGGGCTATCACGCTAAATAATCTCAACCAAACCACAACTGAAACCATTGATGTAAAAAGATGAAACGCAGTCGCTAGACCACAGACATATAATGGTCTGCTTCTTATTATATGTCTGTGCGCTAGACGTGAGGCCAGCCTAAGGCTGGCCTCACACAGCCGGAATCGCTTTCTGAATTAAGAACCTGAATTCAGAAAGGCCGGAATACCATACAATAGTATGCTCCACACACATGCTGATTTTTTCAGAATCTGAATTTCTCAGATCGATCTGGAAGAATGAGCTGACGAGCGTCCGGAATTCCGTGTCTGAATATTTAAGATTCTGAATTCAGAACGCGCGTATTCCCATACATTTTATATAGAGCGGCACACACATGCTGGAATTCAGATTCTGAATTATTTCAGTGTTGCCATTTTTAGTAGGATCCTGCTTTTTTAGCATTTTTAAAAGTAATTTTAAGTTATTTAATTTGTATGTTATCTTATTGATACCTTGCTTTAATAAAATTTAATTTTCGATGTACTTCAATTCTTAAAAATTATAAAGGTAAATATAGCAGTTTTGGTGCATTTTTATAAACAACGCTTAGCAGTTTTAGCAGGATTTACCATAATTTTTTATTTTTATATTTTATTTTTATAAAATTTGATATCACTATAAGCTTCTATTGAAACTCGTTAATATGGTTAAACTAGATAATAGATAAATATACATAAACATAGAAAAACACCCCGACACGGAATCAATTAAGAAAAACAGTTTTTCTAAATTGATATTTGCGTATGAGTATGACACAACACTCGCGATAGTGCTATACGAAGTCGACTGAACGGTAAAGGTTTAGTTTTGGTAATATCGTTGGTGCTTAGAGGATTGAGGCCCGCCCTGTACACTGTTGTGCAAGTCAAAAATACAGCAGTGCGAACAAAAAGGAAGTTTTTGGCTGCATGCTTAAGCCGCGTCCGTTGCGCCATGTTTTTGAACAGAACATTGTCGAAAACATAAATAAGGGGCGTGGCCTAAATGTTTTGTCGAACAAATACATTTGAACGTGTTTGCCAGAGTTTGTAGAAAACATCACCCGCGTCCGTCTGCGTGCGGGTGGAGTCAAGTTTTGTTAAAAAGCTTTGTTTACTGAACTAATAAAGTCGCAGCGGACGAGAAACAAAAATGTTCATGAACAATGTTCTGTTCAAAACATGGCGTAGCGGACTGCATGGTCTGTGCCATCATGAACCAGTGTTCTCATTTGTTTTCTGTGTTTCTCATGATTTGTGCCATTGAGATAGATAACCTCAGAACAATAACTATGTTAACCTCAGAACAATAACTAAAGCATAGAAACCACGCTAAAAAAAGAGATAGACAACAGCTATCTTACTCATATGACTTCATTTAATTCTGTAACGAGAGTGAATGAAACCTCTAATCCACATTCGTTTCTATTTTTTCTAGGTTGTCACAAGGTAAATGTCAAACGGATGTAATTGGATGTCTTTTTAACACCATCAGATTAAATGTGTCGCTATTTTCTTTTTGTTGCTGTGTAAATAAGTGGCAACCTAACTTGGTTACATTATAATGACGGATTATTTTCACGCTAAGTTGTAGCTCCTCGATAAATTTAATTATTTGCAAGGTATTCTTCCGAAGAAACTTATAAACTAGCCATAGCATTGTTAGTGATATTTATGCGTTACGTGTGACAAAATGTCTTGTGTGATTGAGGGCTGTAAATCCCTTATAATAGGAAAAGAAAATAATCAAGAGACAATAACCTTTTATCGGTAAGCTCAGACTGTTTTCGTTTTACCTAAACATAATTAATGGCATGAATCTATTAAAACCTTAGAGCATTCAACCAACAGGAGACGACACGCGCACTAATTTCTATGCAAAAAAGTCTGTCATTTCCTGCGGGGGGAAAGAAACACACATAGAAATTGTTAACACACTAATGCATTTTTAAATGACGTCGCTACGCACGCAAACGACAACATTGTTGAACACTAGCATAAAATAGACGCACACTATTATATTCACAGAGATTACCTGTCCGTGCACAAGTCTAACGTCATATTTATGTAAACGTCTATAGAGGTTGTCACTATCGATTAAATTTTTTCGATGTCGATTCAATTTAATTCAATTTAATTCAATGTCAAAATACAAGAAAATATTTTTTTTAATTTAGGCTACTGACTATTTTTAATTAACTGTACAAAGCGCGCGTGCTGCTGTACCTACTTTTCACTAGAAATTTGATTTCCTGTAATTGTGACAATATTTAATTAGACACGTATTACCTACTTTATTTGGTGATCCTTAAATATAGGTAAATATCGCCCGCAGTGCCTATGGAAAAATAAGAAAGGTTCTTTGCAAACGAAACCTCATAATCGCCTTCCGAATACGTCTTCTCCAATGTTATATCAGGAGGGCGATCGCGCTGAACAATCTCAACCAAACTATAATTGAACCTCAGCCGTTATAGTGCTATCGCGTTTGACACTGTTGTAAATCACTGATGCAGAGTGAGTGGAATAACTTGATAACTTGATAAATGAAAAACAGTTACTCAGACAAAAATCAAAACAAACATTATTTGACATAAACAGAAAAAATTCTAACAGTCAGAATATGCTTTGAATCGAACATGATTCAAACCATATTCAAATGATACCATAGAGCATACATTGTACCTCTTTACAACACTCCTCCTCAAGTGGATAGCTCTATGTATTCAGCAGCAGGCTCACAACATAGAAAACAAACATCATTATAAAAACCTTAAACGTTACCAAAGTAAACACAACAAACACATTCGCTCATGCATAGCCTTCTAACATTCAGGCTCTAAGATTCATCTGATCTACGCAGAACTCGTGCTTGCATTTCGGTAAAGCTTTAGTAGTTTAGTTTCATCCTTTCGTGAGATCTCTCTCATCATGTCTTTAGTAACGTTGCTTCTCTACTCGCTTCGGACATCGCTACATATTCCGCTTCTGCACTTGAAAGTGCAACGGTGCGTTGCTTTTTGTTTTGCCAAGACACGGGTGCTCCTCCTAAAATGAATACAAATCCCGTAAACGATTTCCGATCACAGTGATCTCCTGCATGATCGGCATCGACATATCCAGTAAAACTTAGTCCAGTTTTCACAAATGTCAACTTGTAGTCGATGGTACCCTTTAGGTATCTCAAGAGTCTCTTAGCTGCATTCCAGTGCTCACTCGTATAGCAGCTATTGAACTGGCTGAGGTACGAAACTGCATAACTAATGTCAGGTCTTGAGCATACAGCTAAGTACATCACCGATCCAATTAAATTTTGGTAAGGAATCTCTGTGGGTGGGATATGATCACTACTGGGCTTCTCTAGTTTTAGTCCAGTTGGCAGAGGTGTCTTAACTGGTTTGCAGTCAGACATTCCAAATTTCTTCAGAACCATTTGTATGTAATCACTCTGATTGACACTGATCTCCTCCTTAAGCCGATTTATATTCATACCCAAAAAAGTATTCACTTTCCCCAAGTCCTTCATATTGAATTTCTTCATTAGTTCTTTCTTTACTGTGTCTCTCTCTTTCTCATTTTTGTAGAATATCAGAATGTCATCGACATAAACGGCAATAATAATCATATTCCTAATGTAGACACATGGCTCGTTACCCGATCGCTTGAACTTCATCTCAGTCAAAGCATCATGGAGTTTCTTGTTCCAGGCTCGAGGAGCTTGCTTAAGTCCGTATAGAGCTTTCTTGAGCAAGCATATATGATCCTCTTTGCCTTTCTCCTCACAGAGTCTAGGCTGCTTCATATAAACTTGCTCCATTAAATCTCCATTAAGGAATGCAGTGACCACGTCCATTTGATCTATTGATAAATCATTTTCAGCTGCAAACGCGAATAGTAATCTAAGGGTACTATGTCTGATCACAGGAGAAAAAGTCTCGTTGAAGTCTAGTCCATGCCTCTGTGTAAAGCCGCGCGCTACAAGCCTGGCTTTATACCTAATTTTCCCCCAGGTTCTTTTTTAATTTTGAAGATCCATTTACTATCTACTAAATTAACATTAACCATGTTAGGATCAGGCTTGACTAAACTCCAAGTTCCGTTCTTCTTTAAATCATTTAACTCAGCATTAATGGCTTCTTGCCATTTCTCTCTGTTATTACCACTGAGTGCTTTTTCCACAGTTGCAGGTTCGCTGTGTTCTTCAATTTCTGCTTGATACAGATGATAATCACTATATTCTCTTGGTTTTCTTTTTTTGAGGGTATCGTTTTTCTCTTGTCGGCGGTGTTGCGAACTCTTCCTCAACCAATTCACTCTCGACATCATCAGCATCATGGCAAAACTCATCTTGCCTCTCCTGCAGAGCTGGTCTCTGATCAACTGTTCCTTCTTGAATAGTTTCTCCTAAATCTATTCTTTCTTCAACAGTCTCAGTTTGGGATTCTGTTGAAAAATCTAGCATTAGTTGCCCAAGAGGTCCTTTTGTTTCTCCTTGAAGATTTTCTTTCAATTCTGATTTAGGTTTCTCTCTAAAAACCTTAGCTTCTCTCTGGTTGAAGAACTGATACTCAAAAAAGACCACATCTCTTGCTTTATGAATATGAAGTTTAGCAGGATCACAAAGCCTGTAAGCTTTCGACTCGGTGCAATATCCAACAAAAATGAGCTCCTTGCTTTTCGCATCCAGCTTTTTTCGCTTAGCTTTGTTGACGTGCATAAAAGCTTTACACCCGAAGACTCTCAACTGTCTGAGATCAGGCCAGACCATGCTTCCAACGGTGTCACCTTCACAGCTTTGGTGGGTGAGCGATTCTTCAGATAAACAGCCGTATTAACTGCTTCTGCCCAGTAAGAAAAGCGTAGGTTAGCTTCCTCTAGCATGCATCTAGCCTTTTCCATAATGGTACGGTTGGCCCTTTCTGCTACCCCGTTTTGTTCTGGTGTGTATTCAACAGTTGTTTGGTTAATAATACCGCTATCTTTAAATAATTGACTAACTTGTTTATTTACAAACTCTTTTCCATTGTCCGATCTAAAAATCTTTATCTTTTTGTTGGTTTGGTTCTCAACCAATTTTTTAAATTCGTCAATCTTTGAAAATACTTCACTTTTCTCTTGCAAGAAGTAAATTAACGTGTACGGGGTTTTGTCGTCAATAAGTAAAAGAAAATATCTCTTCCCGCTGTGCGACTCTACGCTCACAGGACCGCAGACATCTGAATGTATGAGCTCTAGTACTTCAGTTGCTCTGGTCGCGCCACTCTTTTTAAAAGGTATACGTGTTTACTTACCTTTAAGGTACGGCTCACATTGTAGGTTATCAGGAATTTGGTACCTCACTCCTTCTGCTAAACCATCTCTAAGCAGCTTCATGTTTGATGCTCCAAGATGTGCCAATCTCCTATGCCACAGCTCAAATTCATCAGACATCGTTGCTGAAAAAACTGACTGGTTAGTAATTGTAATAGCTTTGAATTTGTAAACTCCTTTTACCTTCTCGCAGCTATGGAGTACATTTCCTTTTATACAACAATCACTCCTTTTATATATCTCACAACCATTCTTTAAAAATACTACAGTAAAATCTCTGTCTACAAGTGTACTTACACTAAGTAGGTTTGCAGTCAGTCCAGGAACATACATCACATCATTTACTCCAAATTGCATTCTCTCAGCCTTCTGCACATCTCCTGATCCAATTCGACTTAACTTCTGACCATTAGCTACACTAATATTTACAGCACTATCTAACACTCTATAGTTTGTAAGCCAGTCTTTGCGATGGGACATATGAGATGACGCTCCAGAATCAACGATCCATTCGTTATTATCTTTCGTCATGGCAGTGAACGCAGTCAGCAATGATGATACTTTGTTATCCTTTTTATTTGGGTTCTTTGGACATTTCATAGCTTTATGAGGTCCACCGCAAATAAAGCACTTGACTGTCTTCTCTTTGTTGAACTGTTTTTTGTTCTTTTTGTCTTCCTTAGCTCCTACATTGCTACTCTTAGCTTTGTTGTGCATAGTTAAAGCAATCTCATCAGAGGACGTCGATGGTTTTACATCCTCCTGCTGTAACAGCTTGGTTTTGACGTAATCTGACGTCAGGGTAATGTTTGAGTTCTCAATGGCCATCTTCATTGGATAATAGACCTCTGTCAATCCTTGTAACATTAGCGCTGCCAACATTTCATCATCGACCTCTTTACCAATGTCTTGTAGCTGCTGTGCTACTTTCGTTATCGCCGTAATGTAGTCTTTGACGTTACTAAATTGTTCCAGCTTGAAACTAATGAGTCGGCCTAGCAAACGGCATCGGTTGGTGACACCCTTGTCTTCAAAAGCATTTACCAGCGCTTCCCAACACTCTTTCGTCGATTTCGCTTATCTCACATGTACCAATAACTCCGGATTAATCATAAGACAAATTTTTGCCCTTGCTTTGGAATCTTTTTTAGTACCGGTTAGATCTGTTACTGGGGGCGTAGTTGATACATATTCCCAAAGATCTTCGTGAGTCAAATAAAGTTCCATTTGGAATTTCCATGTCGAAAAATTAATCGACCCCTCTAATCGTTCGAAAGTAGGAAGGTTAGTACTCATCTTATTTGTTTGATTGTAGCTGTTTCCGTGTGCAGAACTATCTCCAGCTCCGAAATCTCTAGTCCACTTCCACTGTTAAAATTTCGATGTTGGTGCACATAACCTGTTGTAAATCACTGATGCAGAGTGAGTGGAATAACTTGATAATGGATGCAAGACAAAACAACTGTTTGTACTGAATAAAATATGTTTATATTTTCTTTACGTACGTGAAAAACAGTTACTCAGACAAAAATCAAAACAAACATTATTTGACATAAACAGAAAAAATTCTGTCAGTCAGAATATGCTTTGAATCGAACATGATTCAAACCATATTCAAATGATACCACATAGAGCATACATTGTACCTCTTTACAACAGACACACGCGATGGCGCTATACGAATTACGAAGTCGGCAGAACGGCTGCGGTTCAGTTGTGGTTTGGTTGTGATTATTTAGCGCCCCCCTGGCCTATACGGATGTGAGGCTTGGACTATAAAGGAAGATCTCAGGATCTCAGACGTATAGAACCTTTTGAAATGTGGGCATACATACGCATGATGTCTATATCCTGGACTCAAAAAGTCACCAATGAGGAAGTTCTGCGACGGGTCAGCCAGAAACGTGAGCTTTTGCAAGCTATCTAGCAAAGAAAAGTTGCATAATATGGGCCATGTGCTTAGACACGACAGATACGAGTTCTTGGAACCGATAATGATGGGAAAAGTTGCAGGAAAACGGATACCTGGTCGCAGAAGAAAGTAGTGGTTGCGAAACATTCGGGAGTAGACGGGAACAGCGAATGCCGCTGAATTCTTTTGCCTTGCCAAAAACAAGTCCAAATATGAAGAGCTGACTGCCCTTAGGATAGCCACCCTTTAGGGTGGCTCTACAACTGGTGAATTTTGTAGTACTAGTGAATAAACTTCTTCATATAGAAGAAGAAATATAAATAAATAAATTACACAGTACACATCAGTTTACGAGGAATTACGAATAGACATGGAGTGAGCATTTGCCACTGGTCTATAGGGGCCGTATGGTTAGATTAGATAGACACTTTGCTTTTCGTTATAGTTAAAGTCGCAAGAAGATAGACTGATAGGTAGGTAGTTGTAACAAAATGAAAATGAACCTTCTACATTAACTGCTCCTATTTCAAATAATTGTATAATATACCTATTATTTATCTAAATAAAGGTTTTTCATCTTTAAGGATTTCTTAAAGTTGGGAAAACAAAATGAGAAAACCAAACAACAATTTCAATAATCTTTATTTGTAATGGAAGTATTTCAAAGAAGTAATGTTTAGTACTTTATCATAATAAAAACTTCAAACACCTTATTAAAATTGATTCACAATCCTACTAAATCGTAACGGATAGTGGCAGCTTTGACATATACATTAATTGACGTAAGTATATATGTTTTGGCAGAATTTTTGAAGAAGCTCTTCTTCATGTTGACATTTAGCTTACTAAACAATATAAGTATCTAAACATCTCACTAGATCACAAACTCTTTTTGTGCAGATGTTTTGAGAGCCTTGATTGTGCATGTAGTTTTTCTTAGTGATCGAAGAATAAAAAGCTGAAATTCTGAAAACGGGAGTAGGCACGACACGCTTTTTTAATCTTCTCTTGTTATTGGATTGCATAAGTTTGAAAATGCTGTGAGCAAGTGTACTAGTGCGCTTAGGAGTCCACGAAACATGATTTCCACAAACTCGGATCCAAACATCTCGAATAATTACATCTATTGGTTGGAAATCTGAAAAATTAATAACAAGAATAAACATTATGATGAAGTCGATATCTATATTTTGTACTGTCGTATCTCTAGAACTGTTTCAGTGTGCCAATGTTTTGAAATAAAATTTTTCTAATTTCGGGATAAATGACAGGCTGTAAAAATAATATATTAATGAAGTAGACTGATCATAAACATAAAGTTTAATAGTATTGATAATTTTTAAAGCAATTTAGTTAAAAAAGACTGAAGAAAATGAAAATAAGTAACAAATACTTAATAAATAGTTATCTATCATTCATTTAGTTAGTATCCATAGTGAAAAATAGTTTTAACAATAATGAATGGGACATAAAAGTAGTTTTTTAATGTTAGCACGTTTAACTTTAAAAGTTACGCAAAGTTGCAGATTGTCGTTCTAGTGGCAACACTTTTGATTGACAATATTTTTCAGTTTATTGCAAATTTAGTGCATTTATCAATAGTATAAAGACAAAATAATACTTACAGATGAAAAGTAACGCTATCCTTTTGTACATTTGATGTATCTGTTCGCTTTTTGCACGAAAAGACGCTGCAATTTGGCATTATTTGCTCCCGTCGTAACGCGTCAACTGTGACATGCAAATGGTGCAGTGACACGCGAAAACTAGTTTTATATAACGGGTATGACCATTGGGCATACCCTCTTGGCAGAGGGGAACGTCTGCCAGTGGCGTCTCCTGTTGGTTGAATGCTCTAAGATTAAAACACACTAATATTTTAATATTTGTCTAAATCGTCATTGTGTCCAGTTCTGTGCTGATATAAGGCATTTATCCATGAAATTTTGTTCAAATGTTGAAGGTTATGTTTTTCCGCCTAGTGACGGGCATTTATTTATCGATAATTCAGTATTTTGTATAAGTGGTTTACACATCTATCTTTAAATTATGATATATGTGACGCCTCATTTACAACTTGTTTTACTTTTAACATGATATTAATAATTTATAACTTTATAAGTACCTACGTATTGATAATTTAAAAAAATGTACATAATTGAATGGTCTTCTTGATTACTACTACTACCATTTATCTGCATTTTCACTAATTTTAAAAACTCTACATTTTGGTTACAGGTTTCCAAAAATAATGATATAAATAAAGAATGGCTACGGCCGGCGTGTAAGAAGACTCAATTGGATATGGAATAAACGCAGTCATATATGTTCCAAACATTTTACGATCAATCAATCATGAACAATGTCTGCGACACATTTGTACCAACAATCATTTTGAGCAATCTTGTTAATCATTCTCTAGAACAAAGTTTCGATGACAATCACAGAATCCTATTGATAAAAGCCGTACCTAAGTTATGTTTGACAATACGAATACCAAACAGGAATTACAGTAATGTGCGCTTCGTGACAAATTATGAAGCTTTTTAACCAAAACCTTCTTATTTAAGAGGCAGTGATTTAATAAAAATGTTTTAAATATTTATTTATAAGTTTTTTATTTCCCTAATAATCCTTCATATTTATATTTTCCTGTACAGTTTTCAGATGTACGTTCAAAGCACAAAGTTCAATATCCATCTAGTTAATTTGACAGATAAGGGTAGGCCGATGTGACACTGGCTGTACACTGCTTTTCGTTAATAACTCGCAAAACTTGTTGAATTCAAAAGTGATCACTTTTCCCGTTAACAATTTTTTGGCCTAACAATAGAACGAAAAGTTGTGTGCACACGGCCACTGATCGACCTACCCAAATCCGTCAAAATATTCCAATCGATATTGAACTCTACTTGATTGATATTAATATAAAGTTTGGTTGCGGTAATTTTACATACAAGGATATACATGTGACGCTGGCTGTACAGATAGCGTCATACATATCGCCGTACCCTACCTACTCTGAGACCTACTAATCTGTGAAATACCTGCAACTGAATCTCAACCTAATATTGTAGTCATAGAGTTCATTATCGATTGGGATATTTAAACAGATTTGGGTAGGTCGATCTGACGCAGCTGTACCTACAGTGATTCAATATAATATTGTAAGTGTTTTTCTTGTGCACCATAACGTATTTTTTGAAAATTTATCAGATTTAGTTTATATCGTTTCCAAGGCAAGCGAAAAAGCCGACAATGACCGAATTATTATTTTAGCGTCGGAAGACAGGATTTCTATCGCTCTCCATACACTTCTTTCATTCTGTATCATTTTCTCGTGGAAGTGCATTTTGTGAGTAATGTAGTGCGTGTAGTGAAACGCAACAAAATATACAGAATGAAAATAGTGCATGGAAAGCAATACAAATTCTGTCTTCTCGATGCTAACATAATACTTCGGTCATTGTCGGCTTTTTGCCTGCCCTGGAAACGTACTATATTAATAAAGTGAAATAAATTGACGGCGCGCTTATCCTTCGCCTTCTTATTTATTTACATGTTCAATATTTATTTTTATTTTTGTCGATATAAAATGCCGAGAAATGACGTCCCTAGTGTGTAATAAACTAGTGACCACCTACACAGATTAGGACAAATCAAACATTCTCCATCTCTTTCTAACTCATTAGCATGACTCTTAAGAAGAAGAAGGATGAGTATATGTCTTTGCTTGCTATTTTAGCGTGGTTTCTATGCTTTAGTTATTGTTCTGAGATGATAACTCTCAGAATCAGCTTAAATAACTTCGATGTGCAAAATTTTCACACATGCATAAAAAAAGGCGCCTATGTGTGCGTTACTAAAATGTTGCCAGCTCACAGTTGTCACTCCCTAAATATGGGAAAATGTAACACAATGTCAAGAACAAATACCACGTCTCGACCTCTCGACATAACACCTCTCGTTTTTGTGTCGGATGTAGAACAGTTAGGATAAAAGAAACGAAAATATAAAATCAACAACAATGTATTGTGGATCAAATATCAATCAATCTTTTAGAAATTTTATACAATATAAAATAAAATAACACGTGAAGCCAAATTATAATGACTATTATTTATGAAACAATCCGTGGCCTAAATTGTTTCTTTCTAACATTAATTTCAACGTGAGTTTAACTTTTATTCTCTATTTTTAGATAAGTATCAATCTGACAAAGTCAAGATTATTTAAGTGAAAAAGGTGCATTGCTGCTTTGGTTCTAATGTTTCTTCATTACTGCAACTACTGCCCGATTAAACAAACTGTAACATAAATACATCATCTTAACTTTGTGGAATACCGAAAATTCATACTAACATAAAGGAGAATTTTGCGAAATCGCGGTCACTGATAAAACCAATAGAGAAGTTAAAATCAAACAAAGATTTTGATGTTAAGGGATAAATATATGAAATAATAAAACAAATGCAAGTTTTGACACCAAAATCTCAGAAGCGACACACTTTATGATTTGTGATACTTACTTCTTGATTATTTTTTTTGTCAGTATTCAAATCCTCAATAGTTTTCGTGTTATCAAGTTTTGATAAGTGGCCGCAATTTCGCTAAGATTTCATTTTTCTTTATTTTTTTGTTTCCATCATCATTTTTTTGAGTGTATCATCCTTTGGAAATCTAAAATAAATAGAAAATAAACGTTAATTTACACTAGGCTGGCTTGATTCTCGTGAGGCCCCTAACACCTTAAAACTAAATTTAGTATTTTCTTCCACGCTCAGTTTAACTCTCGAATAGGTAGGAAAGGTAAAAAGTACAGGTGGATATAATTCAATTATATAATTTATTTTATGCTCATCGTTCCATATTAAAACCTAAGTATTTTTGGGGTAAACTTTGCCAAGTACCTGACAATACTGATTACAGGTTATGTTGAAATATTTTTATGAAATTTCCTTATTAAACCAAAATCACACATATTTAAGACTAGAATTAGAGATTTGCAAACATTTATAAGCATTTTCAATAGAAACAAATCAAATATTGCATGGTAAATAATTGCTAATAATCATCACGAAACCAGATTATCAAAACTTACGTAAGAAACAATATTACAGGCACTTGCCACTCACTTCTATTACTGCAATGTGTGACTGAACAACTCATTGTTCAATTAAGCCCACCGGTATAATATGTACACCTAAAATATACACATAATCAAGTAAAAAAAACAAATAATTATTTGGTTCGTAAAATAATGACAGCGATTTGTTTGGGGCCAAGTGTCGCTGGCTCCATGTAAAACGTTGCACAGTTTCACTGACCCGGACCTTTCATCTTATGTTTTGTTTTTGTTTTACGTGCCGAAACGGAACCAAAATAGTAATGGATTAAGGCAGAAAGAGATAGCAGACTTATGCTCTCTCTATAGTTATAAAGCGCAATGGTCTGTGCATTGCATCTGACATTTCTGATGGCTTGGCTGAGAACATGACATGATGACATGACATGACAGACAGTCTGCTGGACTGCTGGTCTGCTGACTGCTGACAGTTTAAAAAAATGGCGACTTTTCTACCTCGTTCCTTCGGTCTTGCTGAAACTTATTTATTGAAAAATGGAAGCAAGGTAAAGCTAATGACACATTCTAATATTATTTCATTACGATACATAGTCTAAGCATATAGGTACTTTTATTGTTTACTCGACTCCATAGATTTAAATAAAATTGCAAGCTGCGATATTTTTTTATTTTTACTGCTGTTTTGAAATTTTCACTTATTTTATATATTACTCGTTCCTGAATAAGTAACAACCGTCTCTTCAAAGACCTTGAGGTTATGCTAACAGTTTATATTTATAAATTTGACCTTGTCGTTTTCAGCTCTATTGTGACCTTACGTCATCGTAGTTGTGTATTTAATTAATTTTTTATTAAATCTTATTAAATTTAGCTTTGAATGAAGGTACATATGGGATGGGATGTATAACTTTGTAATGCGGCGCATTTCATTTAACCACTCCTACTCCCACCATACACTACAATTCTATAAATTATCTAACCTGTAGAAAATATTAGTCCTATAATATGTATTATAGTGTGTATGTTATACATACAAACATTACGCCCGTTTCCCATAGGGGTAGTGAGAGACAACAGCTTTCCATTTGCTCCAATCCTGACACACTTAGTTTTCTGGTCATACTTTGACACACAAGAATTTAGGAACTTATTTACCACTTTGGAAATAAATATTTAATATAAATCTTAAATTACGTTATGTGCAGTCTTAAGGTTGCTTCACACATATCAGTGAAGGCACAGTTCCGACACAGTATCGGCACAGTGTGAAATATTCCTTTATACATTCTCTATGAACGTTGTAAAAACGAATACGTCCGTGATTTGCTGGTGGCGGCACTGACACAGAGCACTAACACTGACAAGTGGGGATGCGTTCATAGAGAATTTATGAAAAGGACTGTGCTGGTACTGTGACTTCACTGTTAAGTGTGAAGCAACCATTAACCCATTTATTAGACGTTTGCATTGAAAATGCGATACATATTTATATGTAAACTGAAAATAGCAATTCACTAAGACAATTTGCCTCTTTTAGAAAAATATTGTTATGACTTTCAGTCCCACCTTAGGAGGGTGGACACACGCCCATGGACACTCGCAAAACCAGAGAAATCACAGACGCGTTGCGGCCTTTAAGGAAGGAATAGGAATTGTGAGGGAGAGGGGAGGGGCCTCCGGAACCCTCACTGGCCGGACGAAACAACAGCACCAAGTGCCATTATTTCACGCGTGAGTGGTATTACGCTGAGCGAGCCGGCCCGATGCGTGCTGCAACGCAGCTTGCTCTAGCACTCAGTCAAGTCAGCGATATTCGCTTGCGCTCCATTTCGACCGCGACATTTGCGCGTATGAACCGTAGCGTGCGCGTAGATAATGTGCAATTGAATATCGCCGAAAAGTGGTCGACCGGGAACTTCCTCGACTGTTCATTAATAATATGGACTGTAAGCATTTCCATAATCTCTTATTACTCATGTCATTTGTTTACACAGCTGCTGGCGGCAGGGACTTCTGCACATATTATTCCAAGCAAGCAGCAAGTCCGTAACCTAAATGTACATGAATATGTCAGTTACACCTTACTAAGGGATGCTGGTATCCCCGTACCCAAGTTCAATGTCGCCAAGACCAAGGAAGAGGCAGTCAAGTTTGCTCAGGAACTCAACACAAAAGACATTGTACTCAAAGCACAGGTAACTTTTAGATCAGATCTTTTAAGAGGAAAACTAAGTTGTTGTAAATAAAATACTCTCTCTACTATCAAGTAGACAGTAGTGGCAAAATTATGTGCAGGGTAGAATTGGTGCAAATAAAGAAACTCACTTTCGCATTTGTAATTTTAGTTAAGGTATGATTCCGAATTCCGCTGCACGCAGCAGTGCTGCCGCAGCTCTACTGGTCCCCATATATTCTCCATAAGTTTACATGAGATTAAATTCCGAGCTACACAGCAATGACGCGGCAGCAAAGAATTGCAATGTAGTGCAGCGGAGTACGGAATAATACCTTTAAGATGTTTAACCAAAGTCTTAAAGTGTATAGTAACATAATATTTAAATTTAAAGTTTATAATAAAATCTATGAAATATCTTGAAAAATCAATAATAATAATGTTTATTTATTCATATAACTTGATCCATCTTCAATGCTCACATATTTCAGAATGAATAGTAGTTACAATGTTCAGCGTATTTTTAATGTTATTTATCTTTAAGGTTCTGGCAGGAGGTCGTGGAAAAGGTGCCTTCAAAAATGGTCTTAAAGGTGGTGTCAGGATGGTGGATACGTAAGTCCTTGTTATGGTTATTGGAGTCTCAGCTAGGGTCCCACTTTTCAGTTTCTGACTAGCCAGGCCACTAGGTTAGCATTAAAATTATCAAAACACTGGTGTTCAATGCTTACCATTCAATTTCATTTATAAGTTCTCAATTATTGTAGAGTAAACTGAGTGAATGATATTGATTCTTTTTTCTGATTATTCTTCTTATTAAAATTAGTTTCTACTATGATTTGGAGATATTTATAACCACAATGGTGATTCGATCATTTAATTTAGATACTGCGGTCTGATATGACGTGATCAAGCCTGGCTTGGTAAGTCAAATCAAATCAAATTAAAATAGTTGTTTATTATCTGAGTTTTAAGTAATTGAGGACATCAGATGATAAAGGCACTATGTAACTTATAAAATGTTCTGAGTTATCATGCAATTCGCTAATAATGCTGTATTTTTTTTAATACATTATATTAATCAAAGAATGAGAATGGTATTGAATAAAACATTAAAATATTGCAATTATTTGCTTTGTATGGTTTAGTTCACATAACGCCTTTAACCAGTTAATAAAATGTATTTTTTATTAAATGTTACATAGTGCCTTTATCAACTGATGTCTTCAATTATTAAAAGAATGGTGTTAAGTTTATGTTTGTCTGTAGGCCTGAGTTAGCCGGAGATCTTTCGGGCAAAATGCTGAAGCAACTCCTGGTGACGAAGCAGACGGGCGCCGCCGGCCGCATCTGCAACATGGTCATGGTCACCGAGAGGAAGTTCCCGAGGCGAGAGTTCTACGTAGCGGTCATGATGGAACGCAGCTTCAACGTATGTTGACTTTTTGTAAATCTTGCCCTTTTATATGCAGTGGTTTCACTAAAAAAAACCTAATTCACTTTGAATAAGATTGAAAACCAAAAAATATGTTCATGGTCTTGTATGAACTATTAGCTAAGATTGTATTTATCGGAAGAGTATATAAAATGTGATGCAAATGTTATACAGTCAGTGCTTTAGAGTGCTTTTTTCATGGTCTTGTATACCTTATTCTTACTCAGTCTTATATTAGCTACATGGTTTTATAGATTCTTGATATGCAGCCGATATTGATGTATCAACACTGCGGATACATTGATGTATCAAACAGTGGAAATAGCACTGCAGCATAAGCCAAAACCATTACCAACAATGTTAAGTAGCATTCTAAAGCGTATTTTGGAAGTTGTCCACATAAAAAATATTAAAAAAACAGTCCTAGCTTTAATTATGCAAATTGTATTATGTTGGTATTTCAAATGAAATCTATTGTAAATGAATTAAATAAATCAGACTATAAGACCATTTCACAGTTCCCTTTAGTAAAATTGACATGGGCGCAGTTTTTATTATGTACCACTCTTGTTTATGATCTTGACTGATTTGGCAAAGACTTGCAGATGCTCTGAGTGCCAGACGTTTTGTTATCTGTATACTTTGTTTGCACAGTCCTATCTCTGAGTGTATCTGATATTAGTTGAATTTCTTTTTGCTTCAAATTTTAGGTAACTTATAGAGTTGATTTTTAGGGTTCCGTAGCCAAATGGCAAAAAACGGAACCCTAATGGATTCGTTATGTCTGTCTGTCTTTCCGTCCGTATGTCACAGCCACTTTTTCCCGAAACTATAAGAACTATACTGTTGAAACTTGGTAAGTAGATGTATTCTGTGAACCGCATTAAGATTTTCACACAAAAATAGAAAAAAAACATTAAATTTTGGGGGTTCCCCATACTTAGAACATCAAACCCATACGTGTGGGGTATCTATGGATAGGTCTTCAAAAAAGATATTGAGGTTTCTAATATAATTTTTTTCTAAACTGAATAGTTTGCGCGAGAGACACTTCCAAAGTGGTAAAATGTGTGTGTCCCCCCTGTAACTTCTAAAATAAGAGAATGATAAAACTAAAAAAAATATAAGATGTACATTACCATGTAAACTTCCATCGAAAATTGGTTTGAACGAGATCTAGTACGTAGTTTTTTTTAATACGTTATAAATTAATGAATTAAAAAAATACACTATTATTAAAACATCGATCAAAGTTTTATAGATAATGGTACGGAACCCTTCGTGCGCGAGTCCGACTCGCACTTGGCCGGTTTTTTTTTATTAGGAAGAAGATAGAAAAGTTATTTGCCTTTTGCTGCACCATCTTTATACCTTTTTCTAGTCTATTGGGGGGTGACCTTTTTTGCTGTGTTCCAGTTTTTTTATGTTCTATATGGTTGAGCGTTTAGGAATAGCAATCGGGAAGCAAGCAACAAGGTGCTTCCGGGTTTGACACTGGTGATCTTTACCATTAGACTAAAGAGAAAGTCTGATCATCGAACCACTCGACGGGTTATCATTAAGTGTTTTCGCGTGACTCTGTCTGAACTTTTTATACAATGAACAAATAGGGTAATGTTCCTTCTACTGCAGAACACCGCCTTTTTGTGTATAATGTGATGCTCTGTTTGGCTTCCATTTTTCCGTACCTCGAAAGGAAAAAACGGAACCCTTATAGGATCACTTTATCTATGTCAGTCGGTCTGTCAAGACCCTTTATCTCGGGAACGCGTGGAGGTATCGAGTTGAAATAAAAACGATATACTCAGGTCTACACTGTGTAATTAATTACGCTCGTCACAGATAAATGATAATAATGCGAACGAATGCGCGTCCAGTTTGTCTGTGGCTTTGCTAACGTAACTTTTGAACAATGCGTCTGATTGGTTTTTTTGTATGTTTTACTTTACGATGTGTTATGTGTTGTAGAGCGTAATGTATTTGCTGTTATTATAATGTTGTTTTATGACGTACTAGCGACTTCGTCAGCGTGAACACTTCATGCCTATGCCTCTGGCATTAGGCCCGCCATGTAAATAATTATTTTAAATTATTTCGCTTATACTAAGTAATTAAGTATAATCATAGTTCAGTACAAGAATCCTAAAGGTCAATTCTAAATATTAGTCTCTTGAAGCTGTGAAAAAATCAAACTCCGAAGTTAACGTAAAAAAAAGATACGGCCGTTTATGCCGCAAAAAACGTATATTTCGACACTCTCAAGGGAATCAAAATTTATAGGGTATTTTCCGTTGGCCTACAACTATGAAATTCGACAAGTATTACCGTCTTATACTACAAGTATAGGGAAAAATCTGAAAACTATACATTTGTTATTAAATCATTAAAAAACATGGACTTTTTGCCAGGAACGGCGGCGGTCCAAATAATAATTTTGAATTGAGTCAACCGTGTCGTATGAAAGGGCTTCATTGGCACAAGCTTAAACAGATTTTTAAATATTTTTATATGGTATTTTATATAGTTTTTGATTTATGACCAAGAATGAAAAAAAAACCTCTTTCCTTTTTATAAATAAAGGTAGGTACCTAATAATTTTGGTGTACGCACCTACAAACTTGTACGGATTCTTCGGTGGGCGAGTCCGAATCGCACTTGTCCGGTTTTTTTACTTATTACCTATCATCATCATCTCAGCCTAGTTGCTATTGAATTTTCACCGAGAATTCATATGTGTGACTGTTTTTAGGGCCCTGTGATCATCGCATCGTCGCAAGGCGGCGTGAACATCGAAGACGTAGCCGCGGAGAACCCGGACGCCATCACCTACGAGCCCATCGATATCGTGCAGGGTATCACGAAGGAACAAATCGACCGCGTCATAAAGAAGGTACGAGTAAAATAAGTAAAGGAATATAGGAATATCTTCTGCAGCAACATCTCAGTGTTTAGTTACAACAAATGAAAGAGAAAAGAAAAGAACTAACATAAAATGTATAAGTAGTAAATAATATAATACATATATTTACAACTATTATCCTTAAGGCGAGTCTCCGAGGATATGCGGGCAAAACGGTTTTGCTAGATTAAATGATTTATGTAAGTATATTTACCAATAAATAACGCCTTTAAAAAATATACAATACACTAAAGGATGCCTAAAAAATTTGCTAATTTGTTACGCGATTAGATTGTACAGTCACCAGCATTAAAATGTGATTATGCTAAAATATCTGACCATTGGTGGAAGCCATATTATAAGCATATAATATATGCCTTCACCAATGACCAGATATTTTTGCAGGCCGTCGATAGTCACATCTTAATGCTGGTGACTGTACCTTATTCGATTATAAAAATCCCGAAAACAGGCCAAAATAAAAGTGATGATATCTTACATATTTCTTTAATTTTCAACATAATTTTTACATGTAATTATTTATTTTGGAGTACTACAGAGAACCTGCTAATTTTGTAGATGTGGTAGCTTGTTATTAGCTTGTAAGTTACTATATGTTCTGTATCTTTGTAAATGATGCTGTAAGCTCCCCAAATAAAATAAAAATAAAAATAAAAAAATAAAATTAAATCCTATAAAGTCTATATAGGCAAACAACCTATAAAACGCGCCTATTTGCACCGCTTCGCTGTTATACCCGTCCCGTACCGTTGTACCGTCGAGAGAGAAGCGCTCAAAATTACTTGCCTTAAAAAGATTAGCTGGACACCAGGCAATGAGGGCCGCAGAAAGCAGTCCACGTTTCACCAAATTACATGTGCTCCAACATGATAGGTTATGAGCCTATCGCCGAAATAAAAATAAATAAGGAAATAAGTATATAGCAAACCATGTCGCGTCGCGGTGAAAGAATACTACTACCCCCTCTCTTCCCTTGGGTGTCGTAAAAGGCGGCTAACGGACTAAAGACTGCACATATGCGTCTTTAGTCCGCGAGCGACGATGGGCTCAGCACCTGTCACGCTAAGCACATGTGCAGTCGCTATTTGGTGAAAAGTGAACTATGGTAGATGACTGCTTTTGCTGTCCTCCTGCCTAGCCTCTGACTAACCTTCGGGGATAATAGTCGTGATTATATGTTTAAGTATGTTAAGTTTTGTTTTTACTCGTTTTGTACACCAGGTACAAAACGAGTAAAAACAAAACTTAACATTAACATAAACAACATAATTAAAATAAGAACAATCACGTGAACATCATTGTGGCTATGCTAAACTGTCTCCGCTCAGTATAATGCTATTTGGCGTATGATTATGCTTTAGATGATTTAACCCCTTGAGATAAAATGTTTACTAGAAAAAAAACAACTAGTCTCAGAACGGGATTCGAACCCGTGACCTTTGGATTTCCGGTCCACTGCTCTTCTAGTAAACATTTTATCCTATATCTATATAGCATTGTGAATGCAAAATTTCAATAATAAAGATAACACCTTGAGGATCGTAAAACCAGACACAATTAAAAATCAATTGTTTCGCGACCGCTGGCGGTCTTATGATCCTTGACCTATTAATCAACTCAAAATTATTTGACTTTTAAAATGTTTGTTACAGATTGGCATTGAAGAACGTGCGACCGAAGCTACGGAGTTGATCACGAGAATGTACGATTTATTTGTAAAGAAAGATGCCCTGCTGATCGAAGTTAACCCCTATGCTGAGGACGCGATAACAGGCCAATGTAAGTAATATACCATAATTTGTCTTGTATGTTTGAATTTGGTAATTTTTTGTAGCTGAAAATTATATTTGTATGTTACTATAGTCTGTGTGAAAACCTTAAATTGGTTACTTACAATTACAATTCTATTGTTTCTGGTTTTACGGCAACTGACAGATTAAACTATGTATTCTATAGTAGTGGACAATATATTAATTTATGTAAATGCATGTTTGTGTCTAAGTAAATACTAAAGTCATGTCGCGTTTTATTACGTACAATTTTTTGAAAAGGCTATGGCAGAATAGCAGAAGCTGTGGATATTTACTATCTGCGGCTTTTGAGCCATTGACCGGTTTGTTCTTCATTTAATTTTACCATCTGTTTATTAATGTTCCCTGTGTACTCTGTATTTAAAAATAATAAACAAAACTACTATAAAACATTAAACATTATAAAAACCTAAACCTAGGGTGCCGCCAGCAGCAGGCCAGGTCCCAAGCTACCGGTGGTTAGAACTGCAGAGAGAGGAACCTCCTGACGATGCGTGCCGTGTCAAGAAGTACCGCCTTCTGTATCTGGACCTTGATCCAGCCGTCTAGCGAGAGTCTCTTGAGATGTTGGTCGAGGCTCTTCGCTATTAGGCCGTTTGCAGATACGACTATCGGGACAATGATAGTCGAGTCAACATCCCACATGGCGGTAACCTCGTAAGCCAAGTCAAGGTATTGGCTCAGCTTGTCCTTTTCAGCCTTCACGAGGTTCTCATCATGTGGGACGGTGATGTCGACTAGCACTGCCCGCCGCTGTGACCGATCGACTATCACGATGTCAGGCTTATTGGCAACAATTAGTCCTGTCAGTGATAACCGATCGGTCCCAATAGAGCAAAGCAGTTATTATTATTAAAGTTCGCCTATTTAAATTGAGATCTTGCAAGTTAAATACCCACCAACCAACATGTTGGGTTATTATAGCCCAATGTCCCTATGTGCTGTTGGCTATGTTTGAAGGCTTGTGTCCAGCATTGGGACGTTTACAGACTGATGAAGAAGTTAAAAAAACGTTGGGTCATTGGACGCGCGACCAAATTTAATATCTTTCGAGTTCCTCCATACTTTCGATGGCATTTGAAACAGCTTCCTTACTCTTGAATTCGATCCCGATCGATCGAGACTGGTATTGTGAAATTTTATACTTTTGAGTTACGACACCATCGCTAATTTGAATTTATATTGGGTGAACTACTTGGTACTGAGTTTTGCATTTAGTTCACTCAATATCCACGCAATGTGAATCCAAATTAGCGCTGGTGTCGTAACTTAAGAGTACGAAACTTTCCAATACCATATTCCGTATTTAGTATATAGATATCTATTTATTTTTCAATCCTTTCTTTCTTTAGATGCACCCACTCCCCCTACTATTCTATAATATTCTCTCTCTTCACCCAAGATGGCCTGGAAGAGATTGCTTTTAAGCAATAAGGCCGCCTATTGTACTCTCCATTTTTATAATTTGTCCTGTTTTTGTAATTTTTGTTTGTTCTTTTTGTGCAAATAAAGTGTTTATTATTATTATTATTATAATACCAATGTACTGTGTTTTGCATTTAGTTCACTCAATATCCACGCCATATGAATCCAAATTAGCGCTCGTGTCATAACTTAAGAGTACGAAACTTTCCAATACCAATCTCGATCGATCGGGATTGGTTTCAAGAGTAAGGGGGCAGTTCCGTAGTTTTCGTAGGAGAGTTGTTGTTAAAGCGTGGTGGTTTATATCCCGATCTTCCCTTGTGCTATCACACAGGTTAAGTAAAGATAGACTTTCGCCAAACAGTAAGACTTTTATAAGTTAATAATTATATAACATCTAAATTATCAGTATCGTTTTTAATGTTAGAAAGTTTGTTATAGTTTACTGCTTGGACGCGAAATTCCGATTCGACGACAACGCCGACTTCAGGCAAAAGGATCTGTTCGCCCTGAGAGACACCACCCAAGAAGACCCCAAGGAAATAGACGCCGCCCAATTCAACTTGAACTACATCGCGCTTGATGGTGAGCATACACTTATTATTATTATCTTAATTAATGGCTTCGCGTTTAGCTTTAAGAGGGAACCCTACGTCGAAGTGGCATGCAAAATTCTCATACAAAACACAGAAAAACACGTTTCGTATAATCCCCTGTTTCCTTCTTCAGAACTGGACCAATTTTTATTACTTTTACAGCATCGGTTAAAAAAAGAGATTTTCTATGTATGTATGTTTGGAGTTTTTTGCATTACGTAATTTATTTAATAACCAGGAGCCTTCAAAATTTAGCGAAATCACTCCGTTTTAAGGCGTCTTCAGAAACATGAAGTGGCTGGCTTAAAATAAATCAAACATACAGACATAAAATCTCTTTCTTTAACCAATGCTTAAAAAGTTATAAAAATTGGTCCGGTTCTGAAGGAGGAAACAGGGGACTACGAAACGTGTTTTTCACATCTGGTACGGTTCTTTTTGTATTCAATTTTATAAATAAAATCTACACATATTGACACCAGTCGGTGGTGAATAGTGGGAAGATTCAGTAATTACATGTTGTCAATTTTAACTTTCATGTTTTTATTTTAAATCTTTTTTTCTAATAATACACGCTTAGTGTACTTTAGTGTGTTTTTATAGCATTCAATCCTATTACATTAAGCCTATTTCATCATTCTGTAACTTAACAATTTAGAAAATATTACCCTTCTCAAATTAAATTGAAGCATGTTTCGACTCTTAAACAATCAATCAATCAATCAGTACTACTATTATGTCAACAAAGTAGTACACATTCCACACACACACACATTCCAACGTCATTAACACGCGCGACGTATCCACGTGGCTTTAAATTCGTGCCAAAGGAATTCCTTTTTAAATTTATAATAAATATGGACGTAAGTACAAACTTGTTTGTTGTTATGTTTCCAATTAAGATAGCTAGCCGTTCCTACTACGAGTAACACATAGACCCGTAATGCAATGATTAATTGATCTGTCATTCAAGACAATTGATGATTAATTGAACTCTTGTTTTCCTGTGCCTTTGTGCCCTTTGGCTGATGTTGACAACATTAGATTCAAAACATTTAACAAGATGTTTAACAGATCTGCAAAATATTAAACATGTATATCAATTGCTGAAATGTTTGCACGCGCATCACTTTAGAACGACTGCATCTATTTGGGTAATTATTTTTTTATTGTGTTCGCAATTATTATCAAGTTTTTTTGTTATACAAAGCCCGGCAAATGACCCCACTCCACCTGATGTTAAGTGGAAATGAAGTGCAGGCGCGAGGACTACTGGTGCAGCGTAAGAGACGTAGCATCATTCACCCTCACTCTGCCGGCCCACAAAGTGCCTCTTCACGCCTCGTTTGAAGGACCCTATGTCATAAGTAGGAGGGAATACGTGTGCTGGTAGACTATTCCATCTTTTGGAAGTGCGACAAAGAAACGAGTCACCAAATTTCTTTGTGTGTGATGGAATATTAGAGACTGTAAATTGGTGAGTCCGGAGAGCAGCACGCGTACTCCTATGGAGAAAGGGAGAAGGATGGATGAGGTCAAAGAGTTCTTCAGCGCACTCGCCATGGTATAAACGGTAAAAGACGCTGAGTGACGCAATATTTCTACGCAATTGCAAAGGCTCGAGAGTGTTAGGGATTAGATTTGTGTGAAATAAAATATTTTGGAATTTCTTCACGGGATACACGCAGACGAAGTCGAGGGCGGGCCACTGGTTATTTTTAATAAAAAAACGCTTAAATAACATAACGTTTATTTATGTTATTAACATAAACACGAAAAGTCTGGGTCATATCCATATTGAGGTTTACGTTTGAGGCTATTACCCCGAAACTACTGATAACTACTGATAATTATTAAATAGCTGGTCATTGCCCCCTTGAGTTTCCGTAAACATGTTGGACTTCACTTAGACCCCAATGTTACTTCTCAAGAGAATTGAATTAAGACCGGCAACTAGATAACTTTGCACCATCCATGTGTGGACGATTGCTTAACGGTTACATTATTGACGAACGGTTAATACATACATAGATACATATAATCACGTATTATTTATCCCGAAGGGTTAGTCAGAGACTAGGCAATGACGACAGCAAAAGCAGTCCTCTACCATAGTCCACTTTTCACCAAATAGCGACTGCACATGTGTGACAGCTTAGGTGAGGTAAGTGAGGAGCTTATCTTAGCTTAGGTGACATATTGATAAAAACATATGTAGACTATTAACCCATCACCGGTTAATAGTCTACATATTTTATTAATATATCTGTAAAACAGATTTAATATAGAAATATCTTTGCTATAATTATTATTATAAAAAAACGCTGTACCTGAGCATGACTCCTCACTATCCCGCCAAGAAGTTCGTATCTCTCTTACGATAAACTTGCGCAGGGCAAAGTCTATATAAACATTACAGATTTTATAATTACTACTAGACTTTACTCTTGATTCTTTCCCCGTTTGAGCATGTTGTTTATTGTACTTTTCAAGTGCCAACCTTGAGAGGCACCCTGCAGTGTTATTTTTATTTAGCGGACGGATTATCTCCTGATAGTAGAGGATCCGAGTATACAACGACCTTCACCGAGCGGTTAATGGATGAAAAGTATTTCATATCAAATTTAATATGTTAAAAAATATATTGCGAGTGGGTTAGCTAAAAAATTTCAGTCCAGTATATGATTAATTAAATATTTAAAAATATTTTTTTTTAAATATTGCACTTGTTTGGTTATTAGATAAATTAAATAGGTACCAATCGAAAGTATGAAGCCTATAGAATATGCAAACGTTAGGTTGACTATTTTTTTCCTGTCATAACATTGGGTAGGCAAGTCAATATTAGTAATTTGCAACCGTCTGGTTAATTTAATAAAATTTATGTTTATAAAAGATAAGCTCATTACAAACACACACACACCAAACCAGTGCAATAAAAAAAAAAATTAATATTAAATTAATCATTAATGGTACTGGACTGAAATTTTTCAGCCAACCCACTCGCGATATATTATATAACATATTAAATTTGATATAAAATACTTTTCATCCATTAACCTTCCCGGTGAAGGTCGTTCTATACTCGGATCTTAGACTATGAGGGTTAGTCAGAGGCTAGCCAATGAGGACCGCAAAAGTAGGGCACTGCCACAGTACACGTTTCCCCAAACAACAACTGTACTGCCCCCTTACTCTTAAAACCGATCGCTATTGGATCGGATTGGTATTGTGAATTTTCGTATTTTTAAGTTACGACACCAGCGCTAATTTGGATTCATATTGGGTGAACTTAATGGCATTGAGCTATGTATTTTTTTCACTCAATTTTCACGTAATATGAAACCATATTAGCTCTGGTGTTGTAACTTAGGAGTACGAAAATTCACAGTACCAATCCGATCCAATAGCTATCGGTTTCAAGAGTAAGGGGGCAGAGCGTGATAGGTGGCCCATCGCCGCTTTATGCTATTGGATGTATGTGCAGTCCTTAGTCCCTTAGTCCCTTTTACGACACTCAAGAAAAGAGATAGGTTGGTAGTATTCTTATTATAATGAGCCGCCACCACAGTTCCATAACACAAAAAAGCTGCGTTTCCACCAGAGCTTAAGCAGAAACAATCCAGCAAAAGGCACCGCTTGCCTCGCCAAGGCAATGTAAAATGAAGTCATTCTATTGGTGGATTTTTACCTGAGCTACCTCGCACTGCTCTGGTGGAAACGCAGCCTAATTTTAAGAGCACCGGTCTTTTAAATGATGGCTATGCGCGGTCAGCACATTTAGCCAGTGTCAAGTAAGATATTATTGTGAATATTTTCTTTGCATAATGTAGATGATAATGAGTGATAATGAACGTTTAATGGTAAATGATATTCCCCCAAACTCAAGACTTAATAAAGCTGTGGGACTTTATTGAGGTCTCACACGGACTTCTTGAGAGAATTTTAAAAGTGATGTTGCACTGTTTTGTTTTATTTGCCAACACTCATTTGCACGTTCACGAACACTTAACAGTAAATAATCCACCATTATTTCACATTAATATTTGATGAAACACAAATTATCTGTACTATCTATACTAATCTATACTAATATTATAAAGAGGAAACATTTGATTGTTTGTTTGTATTAAAGAGGCTTCGAAACTACTAGACCGATTTAAAAAATTCTTTCACCGTTGGAAATCTACACTATCTCCGGGTGACATAGGCTATATTATATTTTCAAAAACATTAGGGATCCTTAGCAAAACTCAAATAAATTCCAATTCTCAATTCAATAAAACTCAATTAAAAATACTCAATTAAATAAAATCGCGTGCGCTAAGAAAACTATTGATGATAGAATAAAATAATGTACTATGTCTTTGCAGAACACACTATTATCTACAAAAAGTGTCGCGATAGCATATGTCTATTTTATTAGTTACGTCACAATAAGTGTTCTTGGGAGGGCAGTCATTTTGAAAATTCGTCACGGGGTACGGGGTCAACGCGGAAGAAGTCGCGAGCGGTCTGCTAGTGGAAAATAAAACAAAACTGCAGACATGACGCTTCACTTTTCCGCCAAGAAGCCCGGTCTTATACTTGGTCGTTGTCCCTCAGGCAACATCGGGTGCATGGTGAACGGCGCGGGGCTGGCCATGGCCACCATGGACATCATCAAGCTGTATGGCGGCGACCCGGCCAACTTCCTCGACGTCGGCGGCGGCGCCACCGCGCAGGCTGTCTCGGTAACCCACACATTTTCTTTTGAACTAGATAATGTGCAGTCAGCAGTTTTACGCATACACCGAGGCCTAGGGTGACCTCGGGTTTTGTGGGGCTCTCCTCTGTCTTTAGAAAATTCATTTTTAGAAACAAATAAAATTATTTTTATAAAACACGACACCACCGGCCAGTAATATTGGATTGCATACTTCTTCGTATTTGACAAAAAACATTTCGTAAATATTCATATTTTTATACATGTATAAATTGAGCAATGTGTTACGTAATGCAGAATGAAGTCATAGTCGAGTTTAATAGAGAAATTGCTAGATAGTATGGCATGATAATAGATATATATGAATCATTACCGGCATTTGTGCTTTAGGTAAAACAATCTCTTTAAATCAACAAGTGTTTATTGTAAACCAGAGACTACTTTTTTTTTGTAGAATATGATACTTAAAGACTATACGATTAACAAGTTATTTGCGCTTTATAAAACAATTAAAGTCCAATTCGGTTGCAACTAACAATAATATTCGATGACGTTGTATGACGTTAGCGATGTTTATGGTTTTAAAATCTATGTCACGCTGCCATGTAGGGGCGCACAGTTTTTGGCCATAAGCATGTAAAAGTAACGAAACGTTGAAAAAAATGTCTACCTCAGGCGGGAATCGAACCCGCGTCCTCCGCAATCCGGGCGGCTGCGTTGACCACTCCGCCACCGAGGTATTTTTTTCACCGTTTCCGTTACTTTTGAGTTTATTTGAGCGTTTTTTAACGCAAACACATCAAATATTACAAACATACTTACTTACTTACTCCGCTGGCTCAGCGACCCGAAGTGGATCTTGGCCTCCGACACGAGATGACGCCACTGCTCCCTGTGTTGTGCAGCCTCTTGCACGTTGATAGGCCCCAGCAGCTCGAATACGTCCCTGGCTACCATGTCCTTCCAGCGGTACTTAGGGCGTATGACCGGCCTTCTCCCACGTACGCGCGCTTCACCGCTCGATCCTCCTCCATGTAGTTTATTTATAAACCGGTATAACATTCCGAAATGGATGAAACAACTTGTCAATAGTAGCTTCAAATTCAAACTCGAATAGTTTTACGTGTTCCATGCATATTGATTTAGTGCTTAGGTTTTAATTTTTGGTCTTGTCGACCTGGGGCAAATGGTCTTTTCAGCTTTCAGGATCACATACCTTTTACCATACAAGCTAGCATCAAAAAAAAAGATTTGCTACGAACCGTTACAATTTAACAACTGTTCATTTTCTGAACGATTTGAAAAGTGTTCTTCGGTTGGTAGTAGGGCTTTTTTAAATCTTCCAGCGACCACCATCTTTTCTAAATTGGTCGCCATAACACTATGTTAGTAGTAATCTTGTGTTCCGACCAGGGCTTGGAACCGGTGCCGAAAATACAGGTATTATATCGATAAGTACCGGTATTTTTCATTACGGTTCCTGGATACCGATTCTTCGACGAGTACCGGTATAGTACCTCAAAAATACCGGTATCTATCTGCGACGTTGCCAGTCTGTTTGTCACCTGATAATGTAGGTACACACTAAGCATTGCGGCCTCTACGGCTGCGGGCGTGCGAAATGCAGTGCTGTTAACTAATCCAAGCGCCACTTATTTATCTACTCGGTATCTCTCGATCGCACTAATGAATTTGGTTACTTGGTACCGGTATTAGTATCTATATTATATCTGTATAATACCGGTACTATAGCTTGACCGCAACCGCTGTACCGCGCTTTAGGTATGCGCGGGTGGTGGGGGGAGTGGGAAGTAAAGAGCATGAACTCATATGAGATTCGTAGTGTCAGACAGATCTTACGATATCGAAGCACAGTTTATTGAAGCTTTATATTTACGAGTATAATTACATCCAATCCGTTTTTGTCCAGTATGATTTTTAGATAAGTACAATTAAAGAACCAATATAAATGAAATAAATCTTAATTTCTTGGAAATATATAATATAAACTTGCTTGGTTTGCTTTTCTTCACTTTAAAAATGACAGTCTTGATTATCTCGAGATAATGCACGACCCATTTTTAGATATTTTATCTCATGTGCGTCTGACACTGACGGCAGAATGACAAAATGGAGCAACTGTTTTGCCCCCCCGGCTCGCCGCTCGCATACCCAACGGTACAGCGGTAGCGGTCAGACTATACTACAATCGTACTTGCCGGTACTTATCGGTTAACCTGTATTATGAATACCGGTATCAAATAGAACCGGTACCTTATTTAAGTCAAAGGTACCGGTAATTGAACTACCGGTATTCCAAGCCCTGGTTCCGGCAGAGGTTAGATAGCCAATTCCTCGAATTCCTCTAAAGAGTCTGAGCGAAGTGCGCTTCCATTGGTGATGAAGGCCAAGTGCTTCCCCGTAATAGAGTAAAAAAGACGTTTTACTGTTAGCGTTATTGACGTGCATACATTGTCACTACAGGAAGCATTCAGAATCATCCTGTCCGACCCCAAAGTGTCGGCCATCCTAGTGAACATCTTCGGAGGCATCATGCGGTGTGACGTCATCGCGGAGGGCATCATTACCGCCGCCAAGAACCTCAACATTCAGATCCCAGTCATCGTGCGTCTTCAGGTAAGCGAATTTTGTCCTCAATACTAGCTCTCATTGACGACCTTTTTGGTCGAGTGGTTTGACACCGGTTTTCATGGTCTCGCCATCTCCAAGGTCCCGGGTTCGATCCGGTCGGGTCAATTTAGAAATTATTGTTTTTCTAAATTGTCTCGGGGTTGGGTGTTTTCTATGTATAATAGGTATGAACACCTATTATACATAGAAAACACCGTTAGTATTTTAAGTGTGTTTATCCGTTGTCTAGTAACCATTTAACGAGTTTCATAATGAAGCTTCTCTTGGGCTAGATAATTGGTGTGAGTGTAGGAAAGTTTATTTATTTTATTCCGCGGGAATAAAAGAAATACTTTAAAGAGATCGTCCAATCTAAAAATGAACGCCTTTCAAGATGTGGGTGGAAATATTTATTGCAATACTTTACATGTGTGCGCGCGGCGATTTTGCACTGCACTTTGACTGGCCCGCGCACAAATAAGTCAACTAGTCGTGCGATCAGTCCCGATACTCCCATTGTATGGGACGCGCTAATGCATGGGAATACACTTCCGCTCTGTCGTGCATCTGCAACTTTTATACACTAATTGGTAAACAGATCCGCAGTGCGATTCTCTAAGCGCAAACATCGTTAAAGCCTTAGCAGCGGCTACCGCAGCACAGTGAATTGAATCTGTCTCTTTCATATTCATAGAATTGGAAAAAGACAGCAAATCGCAGCCATGCGCGCAGCCACGCACAGAGTCTATGTGTCGCTTAGAGAATCGCATAGCCGGCCATTCGAACATGTCGTACCATTGGTTTGTAGCCGGTGACTGAACGGCCAATGACGAATACCAATTTGTGTGTATTGCGATTAAACGCCTACTTTGCATGTAAGCGCAAACCTTTGTAGGGGCGGTCAGTTTCAGATTAGACGATCTCTATCTAATTATATTTTTTTTTATTTGCTTCATTTTTCGAATTTTAGGGATCCGACCAGTAGTTCCATAAATACACACAATATATAATAATAGTACATATCATATACCTCTTCATAATATTAGGGTAGATTGCGAATATTAAATGTTGTCATTTTATCGGCAACTTATATCAAGATTGGCATTTCCATTGACGAATGTGATTAAAGTGATCGATAAATGCTGTTGTTGTTGATAAATGCGTTATTGTGTCACGAACAAAATTGATTAGTAACTCAGCCTTATATGTCGAAAGACATAGTATCACATCTTAGTTATTCCTAAGGGTAAATAAATAAATACCCTTAATCAATACGTGTACATTTGCATATGAACTGGTGGTACTTTAACCCGTTCAGCGCCACGTGTATGTCATTATACACCCTAGCGCAACTCTCACCACGTGTATGTCATTATACACCCTAGCGCAACTCTCACCACGTGTATGTCATTATACACCCTAGCGCAACTCTCACCACGTGTATGTCATTATACACCCTAGCGCAACTCTCACCACGTGTATGTCATTATACACCCTAGCGCAACTCTCACCACGTGTATGTCATTATACACCCTAGCGCAACTCTCACCACGTGTATGTCATTATACACCCTAGCGCAACTCTCACCACGTGTATGTCATTATACACCCTAGCGCAACTCTCACCACGTGTATGTCATTATACACCCTAGCGCAACTCTCACCACGTGTATGTCATTATACACCCTAGCGCAACTCTCACCACGTGTATGTCATTATCAGTGGTCGGAGTAGGTATATTGATTTTAGATACTTGCGTCATGATATCATAACATGGACATGCATTTCTTCCGGAATGTACCGGAGTTTCCAAAAATTTGGTAAATAGAGTAATAAAATAAAAAACCATATGTAAGCAAACAAAATTGTTTATTGTTAATACAAATAATCATTATTACAGTTTTATTAAAAATAATTATTTTTAATCCTCATCGGTTACAAGTTCTACATTTTGATTTTTTACTTAGGCCTTACACTTTTATTTAGGCCAAAGAGCCGGCTCAACATTAGCCAACAGGTCGAAACAATAAAGCTTTGGTCACCTATCCGTTGACCGGCCTGTGTGAGAGTGACTTAACCTCTACAATCAACGACCAAATGTGCGGCCAAGTGAGTCAATGAGTTCCAAAGGGGAAATAAGCCCAACAAATCTATAAACTACATTTCCTAAACTAGTTAATCGTTACTTACCCTAAATAATTATTAAAAAGCGACAATTATTAATAATTGTACCATCGTGATGGTTGGTTAGCGTTAGACGGGGGTTTTATAAAGGGGGGACAAAATTTCGTCCATTTTAGCGTAGGACGCACCGTTTCCAAGATATTTAAAGATTACCAAAAAAAAATCACTAATAATAATTTAAGACGTGATTTCTTTTCTTTTGCGAGATTGAGACAATGGATACGGCCAACATTAGAGATGGAGACCAGCGCCACTAGCAGCATAGCGTTGAGAGTATTGATACATTTTTAACTAGTTTCATGTAATAATTTCGATGTTTCGGTATTTTTATCATAATAATCCGGAAACTCGGAGGAGTATCCATATTAACATATACGTTTGATGTCAGTGACCTTAATTCAATATACCTACTCCGACCACTGGTCATTATACACCCTAGCGCAACTCTCACCACGTGGCGCTGAACGTGTTAATGAATGTGGCAATCGAGCATACCGCTCGGCTCGCCTGATAATATTTATTTTACCATAGTGTATACACGTTTGCAACACCCTGGGTGTCTGTTACAAGTTTTATTCACAACTAGCGGCCGCTCGCGGTTTCACCCGCGTGGTTCCCGTTCCTGTGGGAATTTCGGGATAAAAAGTATTCTATGTGTTAAGCCAGGTTATAAACTATCTATATGCCTAATTTCAACCAAATCCATTCAGTAGTTTTTACGTGAAAGAGTAACAAAAATCCATCCATACTTACAAACTTTACTAAACGTTTATAATATTAATAGGATTCTATCGAAATTGCAACTCACCGCTTTTTTCAACGGAGTAAACCCGATCCCCGATGGGTTAGTCAGAGACTACACTGAGGACAGCAAAAGCAGTCCTCGAACAATGTCCACTTTTCACCAAATAGCTACTGTACATGTGCTCAGCGTGACAGGTGGTGAGCCTCTATGCTGTTGGATGTATGTGCAGTCTATAGTCCGTTAGTCGCCTTTTACGACACCCAAGGGAAGAGAGGGGGTGGTAGTATTCTTTCACCGCTACGCGACGCGGTTAAGGTTACGGTTGAACTTTGTGATTTCGGTATAAGCATCAATATCGATTGGAAACATTTGACATTTTGCATAATGTTGATTTACTGGCGTGTGTACAATAGCGTGCGCTTAAAGGCCTGTTCAAACCTGGGCCCTGATTCTGTATCGCAATCTATAGATTCCACACCTAAACCTTACCGCGCACAAACGTCAAACGCATACGTTTTTGGGAAGATATCGTAACTTTTTAAGGAATTAACGTGGTTTTGAACCAAGGAATTGTTACAGAATAAGGGCCCTGAGCGGTATTCGCTGCCACTGTGGGTAAAGGTATATACCGCGCGGGTTTCGCTCAGGTATTTAGTATAAAGTTCCGCGGATAGATTGACCTGAGCGGTATTCGCTGCCGCTCTGTCCACAGCGGCAGCGAATACCGCTCAGATTTGAATAGGCCTTTAGTCGTGCGTAAGCGAATTTCGCTGGAAGTGTTCGACCGGGGAGTTCCCTCGATCGCACATCAACACGGGAGCTCGATGGCGCAGCGGCTAGCGCGTTCGGCTTGCGGTTTTGCTTGCTAAGCAATTTTCGTAATGCCAGATCGCCGGAAGGGTGACCAAAAAAAAAATCGATCTCCGTTTTTCGGAAGGCACGTTAAACCGTTGGTCCCGGTTGTTGTCGTAAGATGACAGTCGTTAGAACCCACCAACCCGCATTGGGCCAGCGTGGTGGGTTATGGCCCAATATCTCCACGTGGGAGGCCTGTGCCCAGCAGTGGGAACTTTATAGGCTGATGATGATGATGATGATGATGACGACATCAACTCATCGAAACGTTTATCCTCTCAGGGCACCAAAGTGCACGAAGCGCGCAAGCTGATCGCCGAGTCTGGGCTGCGCATAGTGCCGCGCGACGACCTCGACGAGGCGGCGCAGCTGGCCGTGCAGCTGTCCGAGATCGTGTCGCTCGCCAAGAAGGCCGGCGTCGAGGTCAAATTCGACATCCCCAAATACTTTTTAGAGAAGTAGCTGTAGAAACTAGAACCTGTAGTGCGATTCTCTAAGCGCAAACATCGTTGAAGCCTTGGTAGCAGCGGCTGCAACAGCGATGAGCGTACCATTGCGTATTCTTCTATAATAATTTTCAACGCTGTTCGGCATTAGCTCCGCACGGCTGTAAGGGGCGTGTTATGGAATCACTTCTTTGAAATTTCTTGTAGGTACAAAATCGGTATTCTGTAAGTAAAACAGCGTCAAATTTGACCACAGCCATGACTGCAGCGATAGATGTGACGACCGTAACACGTGCAGCGTCTATGTGTCGCTTAGAGAATCGCATAGCTGCGCAGTATTCTCATCCTTTCATACGTTTGTCACTTGTCACACTTCACTATTACACTGTTTGTATAGGTACTGTAGGTTGAGCACGGACGGACGACGAATTGCAGTTTGACCAGTCGACGTCAAATCGATCGTTATGGAAGAACAAACCTTGTTACGTACGATGTTGTCGAACTTTTTTGACAAAATAAGCAATTTAATTGAGCTAAAATATAATAATCGCTTTACGCATCTTCATATTCAAGTACCTACTCAATGTGAAAATTTTGATGCGCTTCGATCCGTTTGATGCTGGCTGGTACATTACGTACGCGTATACGATTTCCGCTAGTTTCGGTGGTTCTAAACATAGCGACGGCGAAGTGGCAATACCTCCTATCTAACATTTTTCGAGAAATTGATATTATCATTAACTTGAAGATCGATTTCCGCATTTTTTATGAAACCACTTACCTGTATTTTTGACCACAACTGAAAAAAATATCAACGTGGAAATACTGAATGCGACTGGATGCGTTCTGAAGGACATGATGATGTCCACAATGTCGTCCACAATGTCCTGTTGAAGGGCGGGGCCTGTGTGTAGGCATTCATTTATGCTGACACCATTGGAGCTTTTGCAGCTACCATCAAAAACAATGCGCAGCTTGTACGACCCTGACTTAAATACGCCATGGTGAGGGATATAGAAGTGAGGTTTATGGGCGAATGTATTTGGGTGACAGGGAGCCATGTGCCCTAAGTCGATGTATTCGGCCATAACCTGTATTTTTGACCACAACTGAAAAAAAAATCAACGTGGAAATAGCATCTAACTAAATGGAATTATGGCAACTCCTCCTATCTACGTACAACTTGGTACAACACGATTGCACTTTAGACACGAAAGTTTGCAAGAAACAACACGTTTTTTCTCTTTGGGTAAAATGTTGTCTATGTTAGTTAGAAGGTATTGTCACTTCGCCGT
Source organism: Scoparia ambigualis (assembly GCA_963921215.1). Classification (NCBI taxonomy): domain Eukaryota; kingdom Metazoa; phylum Arthropoda; class Insecta; order Lepidoptera; family Crambidae; genus Scoparia; species Scoparia ambigualis. The sequence goes on from OY992503.1 coordinate 22,432,365, forward strand.
CGAAGATGGTGTCCACTTGCCTCCTCGCTGCCTTTTATACCTTACTATCATATAAGAAAGTGTTATCTTATTACTTGTATGCCACCACAAAACAGGTTAATGGCACTAAAATATAAGCAACTGCTTAATTTCGTTAGATGTTCGTGTTGAGCCCACAGTTCTTTAATAATTATACCTTTGCACTTTTGAAGATGTTAAGAATGTCCATGTTATGCTTGAATTGTAAATGCGACATGTATTCAGTGTTATATTAACTTATATTCATCTTTATCTATTTACCTTTAAGCGCGTAGTGTATCCGACTAATGTTACTAGTGCTTTTATTTTTAGATAGGTGCCAAATACTTTATTTTTTGTCATTTTATACGATCTTTTAGCACAGTTAGTTTGTTTTTTTGTGATAATACGTACGCTATAAATGTTATTTACAATGAATATATTAATGTTGACCTGCGAATGATCATCGTGGACGCTTGTAGCATAGCACCTACGAGTTGTAAAACGACACTAGCGTAAGAATGTTTCATCCTATGATTATAATATTTATTGAATTTACATCGTTAGTATTGTTGTTGTTGAGTAGTTAGTTCGAAATGATTTATCAAATAAAATGAGCTCTAATGGACGAAACACAGGAATGTTGCCATCTCTCTCGCTGAAAGAAAATGTGTGGTTATATTACTAACATGTTGTACGTTGCTGGAGGGCGGGGTGTAGATAGTATTTTTTTGAGTCATTTAAATGTACAATCCAATTCCAGACATACAGGTCCACATTTTATACGTATTATATAATATGGTATCGTTTTTGTAACAATTTAGTGGGTAGCCCGAAAGGCTCCCTGAGACGTGTATCGACGCAATAATTATGTATTATGTACTTTGCGTACTGTATGTTCCTTTGTAAATAGCAACACTTTGTTTAAGTTCGTGTATTCTTTTGATGTATAATAATTATTAGAGCTACTCGGAAAGTTTAAAAGTACAACATTGTCATCATGAGACAGTTTATAACAGTTTTAGTATAATTTATTTATTGGCTTATGGAAATACCATAATAAAAGTTAATTTAGATCTGACTATTTGTTTTATACCATTTAGATATAGTATACCCTTTTTTAGTAATTAGATATATGATAGTTCTATAGTTCTTAGATTAGTGCTACAGAGTATTGGACACCACCATTTTTAACTTTATGCCTTTGATAAATAAAGTCGAAAACAAATGAAAAACATTCGACATTAATGTTTTATATTTTAGCGTTTTATTAACGCTTAAATATACTTAAGTAAAATTTTAAACACTGAAAAAAGACGACAACCTCAGGCGGGAATCGAACCACGCACCTTCCGCATTCCGGGCGGCTGCCTTAACCACTTGGCTACCGAGGTCTGGCTTTCAACCGTCGAAATTTGTCAGTGCTTGATGCTTATGTTTTTAGTCAACATTGCTTTTCGACATTTCGACGGTTGAAAGCCAGACCTCGGTAGCCAAGTGGTTAAGGCAGCCGCCCGGAATGCGGAAGGTGCGTGGTTCGATTCCCGCCTGAGGTTGTCGTCTTTTTTCAGTGTTTAAAATTTTACTTAAGTATATTTAAGCGTTAATAAAACGCTAAAATATAAAACATTAATCTATAAACGCAGCTTCAACTTAACCGAATGTTTAAATATTTGTAAAATATTTCTTTCGGATCTCAGAGGTGAAAACTTCTAAGATTTGATGAAGCAATGTTGACTAAAAACATAAGCATCAAGCACTGACAAATTTCGACGGTTGAAAGCCAGACCTCGGTAGCCAAGTGGTTAAGGCAGCCCGGAATGCGGAAGGTGCGTGGTTCGATTCCCGCCTGAGGTTGTCGTCTTTTTCAGTGTTCAAAATTTTACTTAAACATTCGACATGCTGTACCCGTTAAATGTTTAAAGTCTTTAAAATTAAATCAATATGGCTGGATTATAATAAACAGACCATTAAGTTCTATACGTACTACAATTAAACTTCCCTTCAGCTAAACTATACTGGTATAGTAAATTTAGAATCGACAAACCTCGACATTTACTTTTGTGTATAAATTAATAATTAAATTGCCTAACAAGTATCATTGATATAACAGTAGATTATTTAATGTTTGCCTGATAGGTCGCATTCCTTTATAAAAAAGAATCGGGGGCGGAAGGAGGCTCCGGCGGCGGAAAAAGAGGCGGCATTTGCGGATAATGGAGAGCTTGGTCGAGCAGTAAGTTATCGTTAGTGACCTCATGTTTAAAAGGCGACGTCTATCGAGTGCTTAGTGCGATCAAATGCTATGTCAACAACTAGATTTAGTATAGCATCGAACCAGTTCCAGAGTTGCGGTCATAGCTCAAAGCTCAACTGATAGGGGCTGTAACAGGACAGATAACTGATGGAATTGACGTGTTCATAAGCCGCGTCTACGAAAACCTAGTATTCTTTACTTATAAATAAACATAATCTGGGTCAATGGCGTGCATTGTGGGACGTGGAGACATATGTCCAGCAGTGGACTCACGATACGAATGAAGCAGTTTCAACTTAGTTACACAAATTCGGTACTAGGTGGCGTTACTATGATCCTGTACATTGTAGATGCCTTTGTCCATTTGATTGGTGAAATAAACAAACACTGACATTGCCGAGTAGCTGAGAGATCTGCGGTTGATGATATGCGCTTGCCAAGCTCAAGGAACATAACTGGCTTTAAGCTCTCTATTCCGTAACTGGGGGGCTAATTGTCTAACTTCAACACATCGCAATACCTTTCAAGTACAAGTAGGTACATTGCTTTGTTAGTTTGCTTATTTAAAACTAATTAGTTCAAACCAATAAGCAATGTACAGTCGAGGAACTTCCCGGTCGATCACTTTTCGGCGATATTCGCTTACACGCTGTACACAGGGCGTCAGATCAACCGGTTAGGTTAGGTCCTTAGAACCAAACAATTAAGTTCAAAATCGATTGTAGAAATTTTACAGTTTTGGGTAGGTTGATCTGACGCAGTGTGTACGTACGCGCGGTCGAAATGGAGCGAGAGCGCACATCGCCGAAAAGTTGTCGACCGGAAACTTTTTGATTGCACTCTACTTGAAAGGTATTGCGATAGGTGGTGAAGTTAGACAATAAGCCCCCCAGCACAGTACGACGGCGAACATTTGGTAGATCCTTTGTAGCCGAACTACTACAGAAGTACTTAACATGAGAATTTGGTACAGTCAGCATCAAAAGTAGCTTAGCATATGAAATTTTCAAATGATTGTTACGGTTGAAATGACCAGGGGCCCAAGTCTGCTAATTTACGAATGGCATAATTGAATCGCAATTGGATCGCATTGTAATTGTTTGACACATTTGGTATTCTCTTACTCATTTAAGAATACCAAATGTGGCAAACAATTACAATGCGATCCAATTGCGATTCAATTATGCCATTCGTAAATTAGCAGACTTGGGCCCCAGAATTGTCTGACATAGCTGTTGAGTCAAAAGTACATGACCGTCACTATAGGTAATTACAGAGAAGTTATAATTATGAACACAAAAAATGTCATATAATTTTGTAATGTTAAATGATGAGTATGTAAAGACACCTACACGTGACTATTACTTTTGCCACCTTGTTTTTGTTCAGTTACTTTTGATGCTGACTGTACCACTAGGTAATAGCGTAGAGTATATACCCGGTTTTCCTTCAAGCCGGGTAACAAGTGCAGAGAAACTTTCCAACTAAAAGCTATTTGCTACTTTTATTGTTACATTTATATAAAAGTTTTATTTCCCATAGGGTCCATTTGGAAGCAAGGAATTAGTTACAAGCTTGATCAAGTCTGGTAACAAAATTATCAAGAGAAAGCACATACAATATACTAACACATCGTTTGTATTTGTAGAGAATAAGTGTTTTAAGGTAAGAAACATGGCTTTAATATCTATGTTAAACAGTTCAGTAAATATTAAATTAACTTGTGATAATGACTTAGACCCAAAAGGTCTTGGGTATAATTCCAAGTGGGGGTACAGATGCCAGCATTTCAACCTACCATAACATGTCAAAAATCTTTAGTATATTTTGAACTTTGTGACTAGGATTTAAAGATCAATATCGATTGAAGAAATTTGCCCGTTTTAGATAATTATGTTGATCTGCTGGCGTGTACATGAATAATTTAAAAAAGTTAAAGTAAAGTATTCGGTTTGGTTGATGTTAGGGCTTGTTTAACTCCGTCTGGCCTACGCCTACCACCATCTCAGCTAAGTCTCTCACCATAACCACAGATTAATAAAGGGACAGATATATCACTTCCATACAAAAGCGCCTATGCCATATTAACCTACAAAATTTTAATAACAATACTTGGCATTAGCCGCAAGCAGAAATGTACCTAATCCACGCGTACTGAGAGTTGCAGATGCTTTGCGCACCGTGCGGTCTTTGTATGAGCGAACACGCTATAGGGTCGCCTTCTACCGGACTAGTGTTGTGACGTCACGCACTGGGTGCGAGTCGTATTTGTTATTTTATTTGACGCCACAACGTGAAAGAATAGCAAACAAAAGACGCACTAGGCACCCCCGGACCCTGTCGCATTAAACAAAATATTTTTTAAGTCTTGAAACTTTTACAGACTAAAATAATCTTGACCGATATAGTTAATTCCAATACTTCCGAATTAGTACGTATTATGTGCATTGTACAATATCATTGCCCGCTTAAGTAAAACCACCCGAAAAAGAACTATTTAGTGCAAACATAGAAAATTGTACATACCTATGTACCTACCTAAAGCACTTTCTTCTAAGTCTATCAAACTTTCAAATACACTAAACTAATAAGTAGGTAGGTAATATTAATATTCTGGTGGGTCTAATTTTTAAAGGATTTACACATTTTAGTACAAACAATATTTATGAAACATTTACCTCGCTTCTTCTTTCGACCAGGTAAAAATGAATTGTTTATACCTATATGTTTCTGGCTTTTGCAACCATCCATAGCAAAATAGTTACATGATGGTGTGACATATTTATCAAATCAGCGCAACTGTCAAACGCTTGCCGGTAGGTGTAATAACGCGCGCTCGAGCGAGTGACTGAGGCCTGCCATAACAGCAATATCAGTACCTATTTTACTATGTTCCGGCTTAGGCAGATACTCGACCTCAGGAAGGGTCCGACAGAAGTGCGCTTTCATATTCGATCTCATCGTAACTTACTATCTGGTAAGATTAAGGCCAAACGTTTCCACTTCAGTAAATAAAAATAAAAAAATTGTAAAAAGGTACTGGTAACCGATACCAGCGTGAACCTAGTGGTTCATTTATCCTCCATTCTACAAGGAGTGATGTGAAAATGATGAGATTAATTTTTGTTACAGCAAAATATTTCACTGTCAGCAAGAAGATGAGGAGGAAACAATGTTTTTTATTGTTTTTTAACGCAGCGCACGTAAATTATGTTGGTCATTGGTATATTTTCTAGTGTTAAAAGACATCATGATTGCATAAATCATTTTTAATAAAACTGTACATGATTATATATTTGTTTTGTCTTTGTTACTATTTAGACTTAATGCAAGTATTATATAATTTTATATGGACATGTTTCATTAAGAAAATATGAATGAAAACAATGCCTATAATAATATCTAAACGTGAAACTAGCTTGTAACAAAAAATATTACTAAATTGTTCAAATTAACATTGCACTGAGACAGCATGAGTAGGGTGACAAGAATTAAGGTCATTATAATAGGTTATCATTATTATTATTATTATATTTTTTTATGTACACTAAATAACTTCCTTGCTAGGCGTTGATATACCTAAAGCTTCTTCATATCCAATTTTGGTTTCATGTTTATCTGAAATAAAAATAATTGTGTTAAAGTAAGTTAATGTTAAAAAGACTAGGTTGCTATCCTATAAATTTATACTACGTTCGCGTTAAGAATGCAGTGACGTCATCAACACAACATTGGTAAAGGTGTATTCACTGTGGTGTTCATAATAGAAGCAAATTAAATTTTTAAAGATTAATTTATATATAAGTAATAAATTTATTTTAATATTACAAACTGTTCTCTCGAACACACCGCATGCAGTTGCTGTTTTTTTGTACTATAATGTCCAGAGTCTATTTAAATCAGACTAAGTACCTCAAGACCTTATAAGTAAATTACATTTCTTTCTTCACTATGAATTACCGAACCCACTTTATTTTTGCAAATAGGTGGGGTAAAAGAATAATTTGTGTAATGTTGCTTGACTTATTTATTTTTAAATTTAATTCAGTTGCACACAAAGCACAGGATACAACCGTTGCGTTCGAAAGTATGCGTTCAACCGGCCACTGTAAACTTGACTTTCTAATTAAGAACGATTTGATTGGTTATGAGGCGTAGCTAGGCCGGCGGACACGTATGACGTCACTGCATTCTTAACGCGAACGAACTATAGGTGTGAATTTATTGCACAATACCTTTCTTACACGACTTCTTCTTTTTAGAATCTTTGTCCTTCGTCTCTTTCTTGGACTTCTTATGTTTTTCAGTCTTACTCTTCACGTGATTGTTCATGGGGGCGGCGTCTTCAACCGAGTTGCTCGCTTGCTTGTTCTCTTCTTTACCCAAGTCGCCTAAAAGCAAATTATCTAAGTCTGCATTATTCTTAGCAGATTCTGTCAACAATAAATCTAGATCTTTGCTATGCTTGGATTTCTTCTCCTTCTTTTTCTTCACAGGCTTTTCGGCCGAACCTTTCTCAGACGATTTGTTCTTCTTAGACCCTTTAGACTTTTTATTTAGGAGGCCACTTTCTGGTGAGGGATATTGGTGGATTCTAGTAGCAAGTAATTCTTCTTCACGCAGAGGTCTGAAACAAACGATAAGTTTTTAAGATATGTTAATGCATACTTATTTCCTCTCGTATGGTAATAATCCATCAGTGTCTGATGTTAGTTGTTTTCACCAGGAGGAACAGATTTGGGCGCTGTCCTGTTCTTACATTCTATTGCCCTGCGGGCAGTGAGTGTTTGACAATACTATAAATTAATATTATAAACGAGAAAGTTTGTAAGTATGGATGGATGTTTGTTACTCTTACACGTAAAAACTACGGAATGGATTTGGATGAAATTCGGCATACAGATAGTTTATAACCTGGAATAACACATAGGATACTTTTTATCCCGATATTCCCACAAGAACGGGAACCACGCGGGTGAAACCGCGAGCGGCCGCTAGTACTATATATAGACTTCGATAAACTTTACCCTTTAATACTACGGCCTAATTTGATGAAGACTGTCTGTTAACAAATTATTGATATTACATACATACATATTATAATTATTATCTATTATCCCCGAAGGGTTAGTCGGAGACTAGGCAATGAGGACATCAAAAGCAGTCCTCTGCCATAGTCCACTTTTCACCAAATAGCGACTGCACATGTGCTCAGCGTGACAGGTGATGAGCCCATCGCCGTTATATGCTGTTGGATGTATGTGCAGTCTTTAGTCAGTTAGTCGCCTTTTACGACACCCAAGGGACGAGAGGGGGTGGTAGTATTCTTTCACCGACACGCGATACGTATTTTATTATATTATTGACATTACTTTGTGGAAATATCTAATGTCCCTCGGATTTTTACTTTTTCTTGAGAGAGATTCAAGAGAAAACAAACTAACAAACATTGAAATAAAACAATTTTTACGGATTAACTAGCGTTTAATTTGACTACATTACATAGTTTTTTAAATATAAAAATGATTGACGGTAAGCAAATAACTTGTAACTATGAGACGACCAACACCTTAGTCTCCCTGTGACCACGGACACTGTAAAGGTTCCAAAACGTCAGGAAACTAAAAACTATGTAATGTAGTCAAATTAAACGTGAGTTAATCCGTAAAAAGTGTTTCATTTCAATGTGTAGGGCTCGCTTAAACCTTACAAAACATTAACTATTATAACAAACAACTTAAACCTAAGAAAATAATAACTATACATATAACAAACAACTAGAAAACCTTCGATCAACAATACAACTAGATGTCAGGTCGGCGCTAAAAATGTGTCTCGGTATATAAGAGCGCACTTGAGAAGTGAGCTCTTATTTTCTCGCAAGGCAATAACAGGAAAAAGCACTTTATTAGTTGCCACTTAGGGTTGATTTCACCACTAAATGTTATTGACGTCTTTTCATTTTTAAGTGACAGGAGTAATTTATTGTTTTGAAAAAGTATTTATTCACGAGGACAGAATTTAGCTTCGTTTTTGTACGTGACGCGTTATCTAGTTGTTATTGTTGATCGAAGATTTGCGACGATAAATTATATAATAAAATATATTACTTATAATAAATATTTATTCATTTATAGACCTTTGTTTGTGTTATTACGATTATTACTACATTGACATTATAAAGCATGTTGTATTAGAGTAGTAGAAATGAATGGAAATCTATTTCCCCTGGGGGAAATACTTTGGTAGAAATAAGTGGAATAACCGGAGTTAATCCGTAAAAAGTGTTTCATTTCAATGTGTAGTGCTCGCTTAACCTTAGAAAACAATAACTATAGTCTGACCGCTACCGCTGTACCGCGCCTTGGGTATGCGAGCGGCGAGGCGGGGGGGGGGGGGGGGGGGGCGAAACAGTGGCTCCATTTTGTCATTCTGCCGTCATCCATCGCTCACGGCGGCAACTAGTGTGTCAGACGCACATGAGATAAAATACCTAAAAATGGGTCGTGCTATCAAGACTGTCATTTTCAAAGTGGCCGAATATTTTAAGAAAAGAAAAGCAAACAAAGAAAGTTTATATTTCCAAGAGTTAAAGATTTATTTAATTTATATTGGTTCTTTAATTTGTACTTATCTAAAAATCATATTGGACAAAAACGGATTGGATGTAATTATTATACCCGTAAATATAAAGCTTCTATAAACTGTGCTTCGATATCTTAAGATAATAAATAATAATAATAAATCTTTTCTACAATCGCACCAATTATCTAGCCCAAGATAAGCTTCGAAGAAACTCGTTAAATGGTTACTAGACAACGGATAAACATACTTAAAATACTTAAATACATACTTATTATACATAGAAAACACCCAGACCCGAGACAATTTAGAAAACAATAATTTCTAAATTGACCCGACCGGGGATCGAACCCGGGACCTCAGAGATGGCGACACCATGAAAACCGGTGTACAAACCACTCGACCAAGGAGGTCGTCAAAGATCTGTCTGACACTACGAATCTCATGTGAGTTCATGCTCTTCACTTCCCACGCCCCTCCTCCCCGCGCATACCTAGGGCGCGGTACAGCGGTTGCGGTCAGGCTATAACAAAACAGCTAGAAAACACTCACACGTCGAGGTCGAGGTCGAGCGCGCGGTGCGGGTCGTCGCGCGGCGGCGGCGGCTCGTCGTCCGACGCCGCCGCGCCCTCGGGCAGCTCGCCGCCCGCCGCCACCGCCGGCCGCGCCGATAGGGACACCCCACCGTCTACCAGACACACCGATTTTACATACCTACATACATATCATTATGAGGGAGGGCACCAGCAGTGGGAAAATATAGGCTTATAATAATAATAAAAAAAAAAATAAGAAAATTTGTTGAATTAAGGGAATAATAATAATGTAGGGGTTCCGCCCCATAGTCACCACTCAAGTGTCCATATATGGACGCAACTAAAGAACTCTATTCCGTCAAACCCCAAGCGTCCATATATGTGTTTTGATACACTTAGATACTACTTTAGTATGAACAAGGTCGATTATTTCGGTTCTGTGGTACATTTTATGCATCGTGAACGCAAAATTTAATATGAACTGCGTTCGATTTTTTTAATTTTTTTTTTAATTTTCGCAAATTTAAATTCCCCTCAAAAAAAAATTTGACGCGCCGCTGTCAACATTTTTACACATTCGATCCCAATACTGAGAGGTTAAGATTAGATAAGATGTTAGTTAGTTGAGTTAAACGGCGTCACAAGCATATAGGTTTATATAGTTTTATTTAAAATCACAAAGTTAAAATGACAGCAAAAATGTTTGTTAGTTGGTGGCTATCGCATAACTGGTTATAAATAGCAAATAAATAACATTGTGGCTATTGTCCCCGAAGGGTGAGTCAGAGACTAGGCAATGAGGACAGCAAAAGCAGTCCTCTACCACATAGTCCACTTTTATCAAATAGCGACTGCAAATATACTGAGCGTGACAGTTGGTGAGCCCATCGCCGCTCTATGCTGTTAGAAGTATGTGCAGTCTTTAGTCCGTTAGTCGCCTTTGTTGAAATTGAATATTTCGTTTTAAGTTTGAATAATTGGTTATTTTTAATACTACCCACTTCTGAAGCTTTATTTATTTAGACTGAATGTACCTTCACTGTCGGAGTCGCTGCTCTGCATGGCTTTTTTACTCTTCCTCTTTTTCGACGGCCGCTTCTCTTTCTTCGTTTTCTTGGAACTTTCTCTTGTCATTAAGTACTTATCAGATCTTTTAGCTGAAACTATACATATAGCAATTTAATTTATAATCCACGTTTTTGCTAATCTGCAGAAATGAAAGAACAAATCGCATTCTTAGTAAAATTAAACATAGACAGACTAAATATTAACGTTTACTGAAATGTCGACTTTAAAAAGAGAAGAAGTTTAAAAAGTCAAATTTTAAGTTTGGTCGATATTTTAGTAACAGTGCGAAATACTCAGACGACATACAGGGTCATCATCAATATGCGCGCAGTACATAACATAAAGAATAAAGAAAGGTAAAGAATAATAGTGAACTATGACATCATCATGTTCCATCAATTTGATGTCTATCACTGTTTAGGGAAAAAATTAAAACTGGTTAATATATCGAAGAACTGTCCCCCTACACAAGTGGTAAACGCTCCCTGTCTATTCATTAGCGATTAACAATAGACAATAAAATGGTACACAGACAAGTTTACAGATACTTGGCGAATGCTAACTTTAGTCATCGCTACCACATAATATACATTAGTCATCTGATGATGATGATGATGGGACATGCCATTACTACTTTGTGTAATTGCTTTTAAAGAATTTATTAGTAAAAGTAACGATATAAACCAAGGACTGAAAGCGATTACGCTAATGGGTTACGTTACCGGTATAAAATAAGTGTACCTTAATAAAATAGAGGTAAGGCTGTACCGTTATTTAACCTTTATGCGATATCGGTAACGAAAAACGTTGCATTGACAGTTGCGGGGCGCGGGGTGAGGGGTTCTGATATCGAGAACAAAGCAAACTAATGCAAATTGATGAGAAAAACCATGATATTAGTCGGATGTGCTCAAAATGGTTGTAAGCCGTCTCTTTCATACCGAAATATACTATTACTATTTATAAACTCAAAATTACGGTACCGAAATATATTTGGATATCGGAATATTCCGGTAACCGTTATTTTTCGGTATGACGTCATACCGCAATATAAAAATACCATATTTTTTGCGTTATTCAGTCCCTCAATTATGAAAATCCCAATAATACGAGTAGTGTGCACCGACCGTGTATCTGCAGCGGCACCTCCAGCGCTAGTTCCGCTACAGGCACGTCGTCCTGCTGGTAGGAGCGCGGCGAGTCGTCCTTCAGGTAATGCGGGTTATTGGCCTGCTCCTGGCGGCGGGCCTCGCGCAGCTGTAGGGCATAATCACCGTATGGAACTTTTTTTTTCTCTTAAATAATGGCTTCGTGCGATCAGCACATTTAGCCAGTGGCAAGTTTTTAATAGTAATTATTATTTTCTTTACATTAATTGGATGATAATGAGTGATAATGAACGTTTAATGGTAAATGATATTCCCCCAAACCCCTCGAGACTCAATAAAGATGTGGGACTTTATTGAGGTCTCACACGGACTTCTTGAGAGAATTTAAAAAGTGACGTTGCACTATTTTGTTTTATTGCTAACACTCATGCACGTTCACGAACACTTAAAGGTAAATAATCCACTATTATTTCACATTAATATTCGACAAAACACAAATTATAGAAAATAATACAAAACTGCAGACATGACGCTTCACTTTTCCGCCAAGAAGTCCGTATGGAACGGTATAAGACCATATCTTTATTATTGAAATTTTTGCATTTACAATGCTATATAGATTTAGGATAAAATGTTTACTAGAAAAAAACAACCAGTCTCAGGAAAGCTCGAATGGGATTCGAACCCATGATTTTTTTTTCTTTTCTAGTAAACATTTTATCATCTATCTATACAGCATTGTTAATGCAAAAATTTTAATAATAAGGATATTTATAAGCAATTACGTCTTCATCGATTGTTAAATACTTGCAATACTGTGAGGGTAGACCTCACGGTCAAGTGAATAATAGGTACCGCTGGCTTGCAGCGATCAAACTACTAGAAAAATTTCAACGAGTCTTGTGGGGTCTCGGTAGCTTAGCGGTTAGAGCAGTGGACCGGCAATCCAAAGGTCATGGTTTCGAATCCCATTCGATCTTTTCTGAGACTGGTTGTTTTTGTCTAGTAAACATTTTATCGGTATAATATATACCTGATGGTAAGTCACGATAAGGCTAAAGGTGGAAGGGCGCTTCACCCGGAATCCTTAACCACTGCGGAACTGGCTATCTTATCTCTAAACTGTCGGAACACAACAATGCTATATTAAACATTGTTGTTACGGCGACAGACTTAGATAAGATGGTGGTAGCTGTAGTAGCTAGACAGGCGGACTTAGCAGCCCTACCACTATCCAAAGCAAGTACACAAAGATGTACCCCCGCCGGGAATCGAGCCCGAGACCTCTAGGTCTGAGACCGGTGGCTTAGCCACTAGGCTACAAGGCGGTTAAAATAGGTACGATTGAGGAATTTTCCGGTCGACCACAATACGTCGATATTCGCTTGCACACTATCTACGCGCACGCTACTATACGTACGCGCGTTCGGAATGAAGCGCAAGCGAATATCGCCGATAAGTGGTCGACCGAAAACTTCCTCGACTGTACATTGCAGGAAGCAGCCGGTGCATAAAGGTCAATTCACACATATCAGTGAAGTCACAGTTCCGACACAGTACCGGCACAACCGCGCCGTCGCGAGTCAACTACTACAAACATACGGCGCATGTGTGCGTGTCCACTAGCCGCTGCGTCGCGTATGCGCCGCCACTAGATAAAACCGGTTTACCACAGTATTTACGCTCGCTCGGCCAGTGGACAAACGGAGAGACTCGCGACGGCGCGTTGTATGAAGCTTTGTCTCTGTTCCGTTTCTTTACTCATGTGGTACCGGCACAGTGCGAAATATTCTTTCATATATTCTCTATGAACGCATCCCCACTTGTATTGTCAGTGTCAGTGACGACACAGTGCCTGTCTTCTTTGTGTAAAGGAATAGCTATCATTGCTAGCTCCGTAGTATTTAACAGATTCAAAGTAACAATCACGATACTTGACGACGGACACGTTTTCACTGAAGCTCCGTGAACTGGGTACTGACATGTATGAATTGAATCACTTACGCAACACTGTAGCATTGATACTGAACTGAGCGAACACGTTGACAGAACTGTGACTTCACTGATATGTGTGAATCGACCTTTATGCGGGGCTGTACTGCCATACTCAGAGACGACAATTATTAAGTTTTAGTGACAATTAAGTCTCTTGCTGTCACTTTCTTATGTTTAGTACTCAAAAGAGAAGGAAAGACATATAATTGACATTAAACCTTAATTGATGTCTTTGAGTACGGCAGATGGTTCATAGAGGGCGGGGCGCAGCTAGTGCTATCTATGGGCGGGACGTAGTACTGATCGTGTGCAGCTGGTGCTATGGACGGGGCGAGGCGTAGTACAGACTGCGTGCAGTTCCTCGGTCGTGAACTGCGCGGTGGGGCGGTTAGGGCGGGGGGCGTAGCTATGCTATGGGCAGGGCTTAGCTATTGCTATGGGCGGGGCGCTGCTGGTGCAATGGGCTTGCATATTACCACTTATCATAATTATGATAGTACTGACCGTGTACAGCTCCTCATGCGTGAACTGCGTGGTGGGGAGCATAAGGCGGGGGCGTAGCTATGCTATGGGCGGGGCGCTGCTGGTGCTATGGGCTTGCATATTACCACTTATCATAATTATCACAGTACTGACCGTGTGCAACTCCTCGGGCGTAAACTGTGCGGTGGGACGCATAAGGCGGAGGGCATAGCTATGCTATGGGCGGGGCGTAGCTATTGCTATGGGCGGGGCGCTGCTGGGTGCTACGGGCTTGCATATTACCACTTATCATTATTATGATAGTACTGACCGTGTGCAACTCCTCGGCCGTAAACTGTGTGGTGGGGCGCATAAGGCGGGGGGCATAGCTATGCTATGGGCGGGGCGTAGCTATTGCTATGGGCAGGGCGCTGCTGGTGCTATGAGCTTGCATATTACCACTTATCATAATTATGATAGTACTGACCGTATGCAGCTCCTCGGACGTGAACTGCGCGGTGGGGCGCATAAGGCGGGGGGCGTAGCTATGCTATAGGCGTGTTCTCAGTTGGTACTGAAGGCTTGCATTGCATAGTCCTACTTATCTTTATCATTATTATGATAGTAGTAAGCATTGACCGTGTGCAGCTCCTCGGTCGTGAACTGCGCGGTGGGGCGCTGGTCGGGCGCAGCTGCTACTATACGTTTGCTTAGTACCTACTTGGTGCTATAGGCTCGCATATTACCCCTTATCATTACTATGATAGTACTGACCGTGTGCAATTCCTCGGGCGTGAACTGCGCGGTGGGGCGCTGGTCGGGCGCAGCTGCTACTATACGTTTGCTTAGAACTTGGTGCTATAGGCTTGCATATTACCCCTTATCATTACTATGATAGTACTGACCGTGTGCAGCTCCTCGGGCGTGAACTGCGCGGTGGGGCGCTGGTCGGGCGCAGCTGCTACTATACGTTTGCTTAGTACTTGGTGCTATAGGCTTGCGTATTACCCCTTATCATTACTATAATAGTACTGACCGTATGCAGCTCCTCGGGCGTGAACTGCGCGGTGGGGCGCTGGTCGGGCGCAGCTGCTACTATACGTTTGCTTAGTACTTGGTGCTATAGGCTTGCATATTACCTCTTATCATTACTATGATAGTACTGACCGTGTGCAGCTCCTCGGGCGTGAACTGCGCGGTGGGGCGCTGGTCGGGCGCAGCTGCTACTATACGTTTGCTTAGTACTTGGTGCAATAGGCTTGCGTATTACCCCTTATCATTACTATAATAGTACTGACCGTATGCAGCTCCTCGGGCGTGAACTGCGCGGTGGGGCGCTGGTCGGGCGCAGCTGCTACTATACGTTTGCTTAGTACTTGGTGCTATAGGCTTGCATATTACCTCTTATCATTACTATGATAGTACTGACCGTGTGCAGCTCCTCGGGCGTGAACTGCGCGGTGGGGCGCTGGTCGGGCGCAGCTGCTACTATACGTTTGCTTAGTACTTGGTGCAATAGGCTTGCGTATTACCCCTTATCATTACTATAATAGTACTGACCGTATGCAGCTCCTCGGGCGTGAACTGCGCGGTGGGGCGCTGGTCGGGCGCAGCTGCTACTATACGTTTGCTTAGTACTTGGTGCTATAGGCTTGCATATTACCTCTTATCATTACTATGATAGTACTGACCGTGTGCAGCTCCTCGGGCGTGAACTGCGCGGTGGGGCGCTGGTCGGGCGCAGCTGCTACTATACGTTTGCTTAGTACTTGGTGCTATAGGCTTGCATATTACCCCTTATCATTACTATAATAGTACTGACCGTATGCAGCTCCTCGGGCGTGAACTGCGCGGTGGGGCGCTGGTCGGGCGCAGCTGCTACTATACGTTTGCTTAGTACTTGGTGCTATAGGCTTGCATATTACCTCTTATCATTACTATGATAGTACTGACCGTGTGCAGCTCCTCGGGCGTGAACTGCGCGGTGGGGCGCTGGTCGGGCGCAGCTGCTACTATACGTTTGCTTAGTACTTGGTGCTATAGGCTTGCATATTACCCCTTATCATTACTATGATAGTACTGACCGTATGCAGCTCCTCGGGCGTGAACTGCGCGGTGGGGCGCTGGTCGGGCGCAGCTGCTACTATACGTTTGCTTAGTATTTGGTGCTATAGGCTTGCATATTACCTCTTATCATTACTATGATAGTACTGACCGTGTGCAGCTCCTCGGGCGTGAACTGCGCGGTGGGGCGCTGGTCGGGCGCAGCTGCTACTATACGTTTGCTTAGCACTTGGTGCTATAGGCTTGCATATTACCCCCTATCATTACTATGATAGTACTGACCGTATGCAGCTCCTCGGGCGTGAACTGCGCGGTGGGGCGCTGGTCAGGCGCGGGCGGCGCGAACACGGCCGCCTCGCCGTCGTCCTCGGAGCTGGAGCTGTCCGAGGACCAGCGGTCGCGGGACACCCAGCGGTCCAGGTCCAGGCTAAGACACCACGGTTGGGTTAGGCAGGTTAGGTACATTATTATTCGCAAAATTTATGTATACTTATGCTTATTTATGAGTTTTGACTTCTTTTTACCGTCGCTATAATCGACAACCGATGACCGTGACGTGACCTGCTCCCCCCTAGACATGTGGCAAACGCTCACCCTCTGTCTATTGGTAATTGTCGCGCAATGCCCGTGCGCTGCTCTATTTTTCACTAGCAATATTGTCACAGTACAGAGCGGTGTGAGACTTGTTGGCGGGAAAGTGAAGCGTCATGTCTGTAGTTTTGTCTTATTTTCTAAAATTTGTGTTTTGTCATGCATGCATGCATGCATGCATGAGTGTTAGCAAATAAAACAAAACAGTGCAACATCACTTTTCAAATTCTTTCAAGAAGTCCGTGTGAGATTTAGTAAAGTCCCACGTCCCACATCTTTACTGGAACTCAAGGGAGTTGGGGGGCATATCATTTAGCTTATTATCATCACTCATTATCATCTTTATAAGCATAATAAATGAACTCTATTATTTTGACTGAAGAACTAGTATCCATGGTCAAGAAACAAATTATCAAAAAAAAACACAGCGGTGTAAGACGAATTACGAATAGACAGGGGGTGAGCGTTTGCAACTTGCCTAGGGGGGCTGTACGCCAATAACGGTAATGATCGACAATAAATAGGTTATTTAAAGTCGACTGGCGATGGGCTCACCTCTAATCATGCTGAGCACATGTGCAGTTCTATTTTTTTGTAAACATGGACTGTGGCAGTGGACTGCTTTTGCGGTCCTCATTGCCTAGTCTCTGACTAACCCTTCGGGGATAATAGTCGTGAATCTATGTAATGTACAGTCAAGGAAGTTCCCGTTAGATCATTATTCGGCGATATTCGCTTGCGCTCCATTCCCGCACGTACGTACAGTCACAGAATAACTAATAGTTCTACCGCCCGCGTACGTACTACTAACTAATAGTACTACCGTACAGAAGGTTCACTCTCTAACTAAAGTCATGTTTAGGTATAAAAAATTGCCTACTGTTACGACTTTCACGCGAAATTGAAACTTATTGTGTGACCCGAGCGTTCATATTCCGTTAAACAACGCTGACTCGATATCGATTTGACGTCAGAAGCGCAGGGTTTCCACTCATGGATATATCTAAGTATATATTAAAATAAATCAGATTAATTGTTATTTCTATTATTTAGACACCCGTAAACACAACAGTATCTTTTATACGGATTATAAGATCGTGTAGTAGTCATTGTTTGGTGCAGAAAAATCACAGAAATGATCATTCGTTTAACCACAGAATTACTAATAGTACTGCCGTACAGAAGGTTCACTCTGTAACGACTTTCACGCGAAATGGAAACTTATCGTGTGACCCGAGCGTTCATTTAAGTTAAGCAACGCTGACTCGATATTGATTTGACGTCAGGAGCGTAGGGTTTCCACTCATGGATATATTTAAGTACGATTACGACGACGAGCGACGTCGAGCGTGTGTCGCGCGCGGCCTGCCTGAAAGGCGCACCGGCCAAACGTACTTAAACTGCGGAGTTGACACTTCCCTGGTACAGTAGCGTGCGCGTAGATAGATAGTGTGCAAGCAAATATCGGCGAAAAGTGATTGACCGGAAACTTCCTATAAAAAACGTAACAGTACATACTCAGCGGGCATGGGCACCTTCCTCTGCGCTTTGGGCGCGACCGGCTTCAGCTCGCCATCAAACAGGTCCGCGAGCTCCTCGATCAGGCCGCCGCTGAAGCCCTTCGGCGACTCCTCAACGCTCAGATCCTCGCCGTTGGCCACTGCTGAGCCGTTGCTGTGAACAGACGTAAGGAGCCGTTGCTGTGAACAGACGTAAGAGTCAGCTGAAATACTCAACATCCTGTGAGTGAAAATACCGGAGGCAAATTTCTCTTCTCTGGTTTTGCGGGGTGGTCCATGGGCGACGGTGATAACTTCCCATCAGGAGTTCCGCCCAATAGTTTGCCTCATTTACAAAATAGAAGCAAAAACACAAGGGTCAGTAGCGCGTGGTCGTTGTGCGCGAGCTCCTGCACTTCCGTTATTATGTTAGATCATATACGCTGCGTCCATACAGTTCACACGTCTTAAAAACGCTCTACTAACGCTAGTAGAATCGATGCCTACCTGTCGTGCTCCACCAGCTGCATATCCATAGCGTCCCCGCCGGGGCTGAGGCGGGTGGCGTAACACAAAACTCAGAAGCGCGTGGCCGTTGTGCGCGCGCATTTGCACTACCTATTACCACTTATCCAACATCACTTACGCTTTGACGACCTCCTTGGTCGAGTGGTTTGTACACCGGTTTTCATGGTGTCGCCATCTCAAAAGTCCCGGGTTCGATCTCCGGTCGGGTCAATTTAGAGAAAAACTATTTTTCTAAATTGATTTCGGGTCTGTGTTTTTTCTATGTTTATGTATATTTATCCGTTATCTTACCATATAAACGAGTTTCACAAGAATACTCATCTTGGTCTAGATAATTGGTGTGAGCGTAAACAAAAATTTATTATTTATTATTATACCTGTCGTGCTCCACCAGCGGTATGTCCATAGTGTCCCAGCCGCGTCGGGGCGGCGTAACACAACACAAGACTCAGCAGTCGCCCGTTGTGCGCGCGCAATCCTGCACTTCCTATTACCAAAGTCCGGCCGCTCCGCTATAAGGGCTGTTACGCTTAACTCTCGTGTTCCACCAGCTGCATATCATAGCATCCCCGCCGTAGGCGGCGTAACACAAGGGTCGTCATCAACGAGGTGAAGTACTTACTGCCGTACTCAGAGACGTCAATTAAGTTTTAATGACAATTAAGTGTCTTTCCTTCTCTATACGAAAGTTACAGCAAGAGAACTAATTGTCATTAAAACTTAGTTGACGTCTCTGAGTACGGCAGTTAGACATTAACTAAATCTAAAGTATCTCGTATCTGCCTAGAAAGCAGTTCGTATTTTAGGCAGTGGCGTGTTGGGGCAAGCCCGAAACCTGAAGTTCCTAATCTTGCTACCTAGGTACAATGTTGGTGCCCATTTGTGACACTAGCTACATTTTTTACTCAAATCGTCATAGGCCGTGGCATTCCAAACGTTCTTGTCGTTTATAAAAAAACAGCCTATTACCTTCTATTACATCTTGAATGTGATTTTTGTGAGAAATTTTTGGAAAATAATATTACTGTGGCCAATTTTGGCGTTCATTATCTCAAAAACCAAAATACATTAACAGTATTTACTTATTGAATAGTGTAGAATTGCTATTGGAATAGTACGTAGCGGCCTCGCTTTATGTAAATTTCGCTTAACTTTTTATTTAAAACTTAAAACTTCAGAGAAAGATTTTCATAAATTGCGCGAGGGCACTTTTTTGAGCTCCTGTATTGAACTACTGTTCTAAACAAATGAAATAAAAAAATGAGAATGTTATCTCGTCGTATAATGCATAGCGGCCACGGAATTTTTAAATATTATTGATTTTATATAGAAAAAAATGTTGTTTAAAATCATAAAAACTTCGAAAATCGCGTTAAGTTAACTGTGAATTTCTTTTATCTACGATAATATTATTGAGTAAAATTTATACCAGAATAATTGTTACTTCATGAGGAATAAAAATGTTATAATGAATTTATTATCCTATTTTTCTATGAAAACTATAAATACAACTAAGTACAAAATTACCTACTACAAAATGCGATGCGCCGGCCGTCCGAACTCAGCTTTTTCTCACAGAGTGGAGATCGTAATATTAAGCATGCATTTATTATCCTATTTCGATAAAAACGATAAATACAACTGGAAAATTACTACAAAATGCGAAAATGGGCATTTTGCGCGGGAATCACAGTCGATATGTAGGCCTCTACACTTAATTTATTAATTATTACTTATTTATTTTGAATGGAAGCAACCAACAATTCAAAGAGTTTTTTACATAGACCTAATAATTGATGCCTTAGATGACTTTTAATAGTTTGCGAAATACATAAATCATGTGTAATACTACAGTTCCACATGCGTGCTCGCTACTCGCTTCGCCATTCGACGATATGTTCGACGAAACATTCGCCTTCCTTAACAGAGACGAGTGACTGTTTACACATTCGCGAGTATTCTTTTCTACTTCAACTTGCAAGAATGGACGACGTCTACGTTTTAGCAGCATCCGCGTGTCAATAATTATTAATAAATAATTTTTTGCTTATTTTTGTGTCGATAATGTTTTGGAAACCAAACCAAATAACTGGTTGAGCTTGGTAAAGTTCCCAAAACGTTAGAAATCTGTCGTTACTTTAATTTATTTTTAATATACAGTATATGTTGCTTGATCAACAATAAAAATACAATGAGCGAGAGAGCGAATGTGTAAACATTAAGTTCGCCTCGTCACTCATGCCCTTTGACTCGCGTCCAAAAAACCGCTCCGAACGCGAGCGTCACGAGCGGCGAGACGAGTCCCGAGGCGAGTGACGAGCGTGATTTCACCCAATCGCGCACGCACCTCGCTTCGCCATTCGACTCGCGACTCGCGCGAATGTGAAACTGCGGCTTGATGTTCAAAGAATTTATTTACCTCTGCCTTTCGTATGTTAATCATCAACACGTATAAGTACACATTTGTTTGCAACACATCACATGCCCAACACATCTAAGTTCGTCAAAGAGCAATAAAGCGACGAACTGAACTCAGAAAACATTTTTTTATCACAAATTACGAACACACTTGTTACATATAAACAATCGCTCAAACAAAGAGAAGTGTGACAATAACAAAGAATAAAAAATGGCTGGCTGCAGCCTGTGGCTGCTGCACAGCACAATCGCGTGTTAACGCTCGCCTCTGATTAGTTCGCCCGAGCTCGAGCTGTCGTCGGTCGCCTCTGATTGGTTCGTCCGCGTTGAAGTTGCACGTGATTCGGTAGAAATAAAGCCTGGTTTGGAGAAGGCCTTTTTTGCGAACTTCATAACGCAAGCTGGCTTTGACGAAGAGTATGAACTTCTCATAGAATCTATACATACTTACGCAGTATTATGTTTACAGAGTAGCAATTTTGTTAAAGTTAGAAGAGAGCGGATATACTTTAAATCCGAAGCCCGGTTGCAAGCCAACTTGTGCGAGAGAGATGTAAAGCATCGCACGATTTATAAGCAGCTTTATGCGATTTGTTTGGTGATTCTTAATATGAGAAACTTATCAAATTGATAATTTGAATGCTGATGAAAGAAAATTAACAATGGTAAAAATATTAAGTGATTTTAATAATTGCGTTTTACCAGTAGTGATATTGAGTTTTTGTTAGGGCAAGCCGGGCTTTTCGGCTTGTATGAAGGTACCACCACTGATTTTAGGCACAACATCTTGAATTAAAAATTTGCCGGAGCGACACGACTCAGAGCTGTTTGTTTCCACCGCGCCGCTGCAGCGATCCGCTCTGAAAAATCCACCCGACTTTCCCCTGCAGCGTTCGCGTCGTGGCGTTCATCATAAGTTGTAGTACCTTTGTTCTCTTAGCCCGGCCGTAACGCTAATCTCTCGTGCTCCACCAGCTGCATATCCATCTCGTCCTCGCAAAGGCTGAGGCGGGCGGCATAACACAAGACTCAGCAGCGCGTGACGGTTGCCTCCTGCACTTCCTTTTACCATCCATTCAATTGTTCTCTAACTTCTCTTGCTCTTCCTATTAGCCATCCAACACCACTTATTCTTATCTCTCGTGCTTCACCAGCTGCATATCCATATCGTCCCCGCCGGGGCTGAGGCGGCGTAACACGAGGCTCAGCAGCGCGTGGCCATTGCCTCCTGCACTTCCTTTTACCATCCATTCAATTGTTCTCTAACGCTCCACTTGCTCTTCCTACAACCCATCCAACACCACTTATTCTTACCTCTCGCGCTAGCTGAATATCCATCGCGTCCCCGCCGGGGCTGAGGCGCATGCACGAGGCTCAGCAGCGCGTGGCCATTGCCTCCTGCACTTCCTTTTACCATCCATTCAATTGTTCTCTAAAGCTCGTTTTTCATACATTCTCTATGATCGCATCCCCACTTGTCAGTGATAATGCTCTCAGTGTCAGTGCCGCCACCGGCAAATCACGGACGTGTTCGTTTTGACAAAACTCATAGAGAATGTATGAAAGAATATTTTTCACTGTGTCGGAACTGTCAGTGATATGTGTGAAGCAACCTTTACCCATCCAACACCACTTATCCTTACCTCTCGTGCTCCACCAGCTGCATGTCCATGGCGTCCCCGCCGGGGCTGAGGCGGCGTAGTACGAGGCTAAGTAGCGCGTGGCCGTTGTGCGCGCGCTCCTGCACTTCCATGTCGTCGCTGCAGAGGAGCGGTCGCATGCCCGCTAACGCCTCGCGGATTACCTGTACGGAGGATATGTAGACAATGAGCTTGGGAAAAGTATTTTTATTTATTTATTTTTTAAATATTTACATTTTAACTTAAAATATGACATTAAAATTTTTTCTGTAGCCCTTCAAAATACTTCACAATATTTTTTTTAAGATTCATAAAAATGACCACGCGCTATTGTTTTCGTGACAATCAAAATACGCGCGAAAATGTAATCGGCCGCCGAGAGCGGTGGCGGGGACTATCGGATAAGATGACGTCACGTCACGTCAGTCGAGTGCTAGCGAAATAAGCAAGGTAGTAGTGTTTTAACGAATTATTTATGTACAATAACTTTGTAAATACTTCTCGTTTCAAAGTGAAATAAAAACTATTGGTTTTAGAATAACGACTTCTATAATGGTATTAAGTAAAAATGACCTTTTTTTTCATTTTTCCCAAGTCCGTTGTAACTACTTCTAATATGCACATACAGTTCTGTGAAAGTGCATCGAGTTCTTCTAGATATAACGTAATTTCAGCGGATATACTAGGCGCTGCCGTGTTGTGTTCACCCTCGAACCAGATGGAGCACACGGATCTTCAGGTTTCCAGGTTTTGTGTTCGACTGAACGTTGTGTATATTTACTAGCTTTGCAGCCTCTCGTAATAGTTGCTGATTCATTTATGTGCCGCAATTGTATTCAAAAACGGAAAATATTTTAATGTAGCAGAGTAAGTGCCTTCGCACACGGCGTCGTATCGTAAGCGTATCGTAATACGCGCGTAGAACGAGAGCAAATACGAGCACGTACATTTTCAAACAAGTCCGCGCACGAAGCGTTGTTGCAGCGAATCGTAGGAGACACCGTTTCGTGTGTGGACATTTTTGAAAATGTACGTGCTCGCTTCGATCTACAATACCAACTAGAAATCAGGTCGGCGCTAAAAATGTGTCTCGGTAAATAACAGCTCACTTGAGAAGTGAACGTTTATTTTGTTTAGTTTGCTTGAAACACGGCCAATGTAAACACGTTAACAACGCCGCAATGTGTATTTAAAAGTTGCATAAATAATGCCCGAGAAACCAATTTAACGGCCGGAGTGTCTTACTTTCGGTAAGTACATGAAGAATAAATTATATTATAAGCTTTAAACTAACAAATAATATTTAATTTTGAAAACAATTACCGATTTCAACCCACGCCACAAATGTTTGGCCAACGTTGACCAATAGACGCGCGCGCCAACATTTGTGTAACAGAGCTGTGGACGCATGGAGTGAGCGAGAGAGAAATACTTAGAAGATTTGTGACTTGGGTGCCATGGTGAAAATTAGGTTGAACTTAAAACTGTTTGATAACTTTTGGCTCAGTTCGTTGGTAAAGAAATGTAGCTGTATTAGTATATATTCACGTGGACAGACTTCAGCTTTGATTTTGTACGTGACGCGTTATCTAGTTGGTATAGTTGATCAAAGCGTGCTCGTATTGCCCTCGTCCTACTCGCGTATTACGATACGCTTACGATACGACGCCGTGTGCGAAGGCACTAAATGTTAATGCTGTGTGGTGGCGGCTTATTATCAAAAGAATACTACTCACCCATCTCTCTCTTGGGTGTGGTAAAAGGCGAATAACGGGCTGAAGACTTATATATTCAACAGCATCAAGCGGCGGTGGGCTCACCACCTATCACGCTGAGCACATGTACAGTTGTAATTTGGTGAAACATGTATTCTAGCAGTGCACTGCTTTTGCGGTTCTCATTGCCTAGTCTAGTAGGGACAGTACGTACGTGCGTGTGTACGTGCGTGTGCCTGTGTGTGCGTGCGTGCGCGTGTGTGTTTGCGTGCGTGCGTGTGTGTGTGTGTGTGAGAGTGAGTGTGCGCGTGTTTGTTTGAGTGTGTTTGGGTGTGCGTGCGTGCGTGCGTGTGTGTGTGTGTGTGTGTGTGTGTGAGCGTGCGTGCATGCATGCATGCATGCGTGCGTGCGTGTGTGTGTGTGTCAGGTCTCACCGCGAGCGCGTTCGGCAGCTGGTTGCGCGTCTCGTGCGCGCGCAGTAGCTTAGCCGTTAGCTTGAGCGCGGCGTGCACGCACACGGCGCGCGCGCGCATGCCGCCGCCGCCCACGCCGCCGCACTGCAGCAGCGGGGAGATCGACTCGCGCATCACTGACTCCTCCCTAACACAACATACGTGGTGAGCGATGTTAAAAACTTTCTACGCTCACAGTCCAAGTTAGGCTTCTTTTGAAACTTGTTTAAATGGTCAACTAGATAATTAAAAAAACCCAGATCCGAAATCAACTTACAAAACCAGATTTTACTACGTTGAACCGAAGGGGAATTGAACCCTGAACCTCTGAGATGGCACGAAAACCGGCGCGCTAACAACTCGACCAAGGAGCTCGTCAAAGACTCGACACTTGAACTATGAAACTTTTACTATCTTTCTATGTGATAGACCTAGCGTGTCGGAAGATTACTAAAAAAACCAAGCTTGAACTTTGACTCGAGTCTTTTCTTTAGAGCACTTAAGCCTTTAAGACTCTTATCCTCAAGGCCTCGAACTTTGAAGCTCCAGTAGCTTCGACTCGACTTCGATTAGTACGTTAAAAAACTAAACTTTGTAATTAGACTCGAGTTCCCGAAAATTTTTATTAATTCAACACAAAGTGAGAGCACTCGCATGTCGCCGCAAAGTTACGGGATAAAACAATTGTTTATTATTTTTATATCATTAAAGATATTATCGATGATTAAGCTCATACCTATTAATTTTAGTGATAACTTGATTTGAATGATGGAGGCCTTTACCATGAAATGGGACACTAATAGAAGCAGTACCCTTTTTTAAAACATATCATCACTCACGTGCAATACTCCGCGAGCACGTACGCGGC
Organism: Scoparia ambigualis; assembly: GCA_963921215.1. Taxonomy (NCBI): domain Eukaryota; kingdom Metazoa; phylum Arthropoda; class Insecta; order Lepidoptera; family Crambidae; genus Scoparia; species Scoparia ambigualis. Next base: position 22,458,146 of record OY992503.1, read on the forward strand.
GGCGTACAGCACCTCCCTGGACGCGGGCCCCGGCGGCGCGGCGGCCGCTCGCGAGCATATCGCCGAGCATTCGCGCGCCGCGAACGCTCGCACGTCGGCGACGCGAGCGCCCACCTCGGTCAGCTGGCCCGCCAATATGCAGCCTAACGACAAGAATAATACATTTATTTATTTATTTAGAACCGTAATCGCGTATCGGTGAAAGAATACTACCACCCCCTCTCTTCCCTTGCGTGTCGTAAAGGGCGACTAACGGACTAAAGACTGCACATACTTCTAACAGCATGGAGCGGCGATGGGCTCACCACTTGTCACGCTAAGCACATGTGCAGGCGCTATTTGGAGAAAAGTAGACTATTGTAGAGGACTGCTTTTGCTATCCTCATTGCCTAGTCTCTGACTAATCCTTCGGGGGTAATAGACGTGATTATATGTATGTATGTAATTTACAATAAACTATCACACCAACAAAACATATAAGTAGGTACATTTAAAAGTATAGTAACATTTAAAAGTATAAAGGGTAGGTTGGATTAGGATTTTAAGGGAGGAGACAACCTCATTAAAAATCAAGAATGAGGAGGTAGACCGTAACTTCGCCGTGCTGACCGTAACAGCGGGTACGGGAGTGTTTGGTGTGATTCCAACTTGTCGGTCTTGTGGTACGGCACTATGAGGAAAACAATCTCTATATAAAAACTGATGAGGAGCAGACCTCAATAAAAACCACTGAGGAGACAATCTCCGTAAATAAGAGAATTCTCTCTTTTTTACGTCTCAAAAGTCGTCTAAAAAGAAAATTAAAAAAGCAACCAGACCACAGGAGATAACCCCTCTAAAAACCACGAGCGTGGGGTGAAAGTCTACCCTTTGGGGAGGACAGACACCGGATAATTGAACGCGCTTGAACCCTTTTGGGGCGATGACTGCCAAAGCCCTTCAGGGTGGAGGCTTCGCAAGAGAAAGGGTTACAAGGCCTCGCAATACGATGTACAGCATGATAGGGTTTTGACAACCACCAGCTAAGGGGTGGGGTCGGAGGAATCGCAGACCGGCGTGTTCCTGGTCCTGTCCTCGCGTCGATATAACGGCAGTCCGCTGAGATTTTAGAGGGGCTCTGCCCTGTGTCCCTTGTGAGTTGAAAGGGAAACGGGCCCGAAGGAGAGTCCCTTACCGCTCCGGGCTACCGGGCTCATGATATAAAGATTTCCCCCAGCGTTACCAAAAAGGAGTTTAGGGGCCGATTTTTCAATTGTCACATAAAACTTGTTTGTTATGTTAAATTATCATTCAACCATTTTGAAAATGTATAGTCGAAGTGGCCTACGAGCTGGTAGTTGTTATGCTAGTATTTTTATAATTTTAGCCTCATGGCATACCGTGTTTAGCGCTGGTCTCCATCTCGGTGAGCTCGGCTAACACCGTGACGTACCACTCGAAGTCGACCACGTGCTGGTAGTTGTTCTGCGAGCAGATCTCTATCATGCGCGTGAGCAACTCGTCGCGGTACAGCGTTCCTTCGGCGCGCTCCATGTGTATCATCAGTTTTTTTACTATCTCCATTAAGTTCTTCTTTGACACCTAGAAAAGGAAATTTTAATTTTAATTTTATTTATTAGTTTCACCAACGTTTGTTTACATTGTTTCTACACAGATCATAATTAAGTATATAACTAAGTGTAACAAACACTTACAGGTAAATACAACATGCAATTAAGTCTATAAATTAATCCCAAAAAAAATACCTGTCTAAAAAAAATCCATTCTCATTTTAAACAACTATACCTAATGTATGGCATTTCAACACAGCAAACTTTATATCTATTAATCTATTTCGTCACAATGTGCTTCATAACGATGTGACGGAGCTTATTAGGGGAGTCACAGTAAATGAAGAAGAAATAGAAATAATGTTTTATATTTTAGCGTTTTTATTAACGCTTAAATATACTTAAGTAAAATTTTAAACACTGATAAAAGACGACAACCTCAGGCGGGAATCGAACCACGCACCTTCCGCATTCCGGGCGGCTGCCTTAACCAAACCAAACCTTTTTCAAATTTCGACGGTTGAAAGCCAGACCTCGGTAGCCAAGTGGTTAAGGCAGCCGCCCGGAATGCGGAAGGTGCGTGGTTCGATTCCCGCCTGAGGTTGTCGTCTTTTATCAGTGTTTAAAATTTTAAATAGAAATAAGTTTACTCATCAAATAATTAATAACAATTACAGATTTACTAGTGGTCCCCACACTAAGGTTTACCTGTGCGCAAAGTGATAAAGATATACAACATGAAACTGAAAGGGTGTAGTTCAATTTCTTGGTACATACGACAGCAGGTTAACTTGCTACAAAATGTAAAATTTCGTTAATAAGTTTTGTGAGCTTTATGACTTGGGTATAAGGATCAATATCGAACAGAGGAATTGGACAGTTTTGAGTAGGTTATAGAAAGCAGCCACCGCAGCTATTTAGCCTTCATTTTATGACAATAATGGTTAATAGTCTAATGGTTAATGACAATAAATCTATTGTCTAAGAAATTAGCTAAATCATAGATTTGTGAGACCGGAAAGTTTGTTGTTGTTTCCAAGATAGCTGACTTTATCGTTAACGAGATTGAGTGTTGAATGAAACTCTAACTTAAACTTACTATTATAAACTCTTGAAATGATAGCTAAAGACTTACCATTCCATACAGCAGGCCTAGGGCTCGCAGCCGGATGGACTCGTCTTTGTCGTCCAAGCAGGCCAGCACTAAGTCTTTATGCGCTTGCACCGACTTCGGGTGGGATTTGAGTATCCGCGACATCGCCAGCAGCCCCAGATATTTCACTACGGGAAATTTAATTAAATCAATTTTAACAAAACCGAGTTGTAACTAACATTTTAATCTTTCATGGTCACTACAATTATTTTTATGAAAAAACGTGATCACGGAGTTACTCCGTGATCATGGTGCATGCAACTGCGCCGAAATATCGGGGACTCAAAACCAACAACTCAGGCATGGTAAAAATCCCGTTTTTTCACAAAAACGAATTGTAACTATATTCATTGCAAACAAATTATTCTATCGATCACGATTATATATTATGGTATGTAGGTTCGGACCGTATAGTAGTTAAATAAAAATTGCATGCCAGTTTGCATTTAAGAGGCCTATTACATATCGAATGTGATTTTTGCGTAAAATGCCCATTTTCGCATTTTGTAGTTATTTTGCAGTTGTATTTATCGTTTTTATAGAAATAGGTTAATAAATTTGAGCATAATATTACAAATCTCCATTCTGTGAGCATCAGTTGAATTCGGACGGCCGGCGCATCGCATTTTGTAGTAATTTTGCAGTTGTATGTTCGTTTTAATCGAAATAGAATAATAAATTCATTATAAAATCTTTATTCCTCATGAAGTAACAATTATTCTGGTATAAATTTTACTCAATAATATTATCGTAGATAGGAGATATTCACAGTTCACTTATAACGATTTTCGAAGTTTTTTGGTTTAGAAGAAGATTTTTTCCTATATAAAATCAATGATATTTAAAAATTCCGAGGCCGCTACGCACTATTTGACTATTTAAGAATTAACATTTTAATTTTTATATTTCACTTGTTTAGAACAGTAGTTCAATCGATGCTCAAAAAAGTGCCTTCGCCCACTTTATGAAAATCTTTCTCTGCAATTATGGGTTTAATTAAAAAGTAAAGCAAAATTTACAAAAAGCGAGGCCGCTACGCACTATTCCAATAGCTATTCTACACTATTCAATAAGTCATAATTGTTAATGTATTTTTGTTTCTGAGATCCATAACGCCAAAATTGGCCATTTTACGAAAAAATCACAGTCGAGATGTAATAGGCCTCTTAAGTAGCCTAAAGCTTGAATTATACAGAAACGGTGAAGGTGACGGCACGGCGCACGCGTAGCGCGGGCATGATGCCGCTTCAAAACGTTTTCATACAAAATGTACGAAGGCGTCATGTTCTGAATTACACTCAAGCGGCGCGGCGCGATGTAAGCACCCGCTTTCACCTTACACCGTTTCTGTATAATTCACGCCTAAGAACGGCGCCGGTGTTTTTCAATGTTACAGGTAATCTTAAAATTAATCAAACCATCAAACCAATACCAAATCGGTTGACTTGGCCATCGCATGAAAACAAAATGTATCTCACAAGTAATACATAACTATTATATTTAATTAGATTGTTTAGTGCGATTGATGATTGACACTGATTCGGGATTACAAAGTTATTATGCAGTTAGTATATCTAGAAAACTGGAACGAAATTGCAAAATATTTTAATTTTTCCTTGATTTATACACTAAACAGTAATTGTATTCTAAATTTAAAGCTTCTATGTCTACTAGAAGTGCCTTTAGAGTTTTAATGATCGGTGATCGGTCAGTCAGTGAGTGACAAAATTAAGAAACTTTGACTAGTTATAATTCTTAAGCTACTGGTTCAAATTGAATGAAATTTGAAATATACCGTGTTTATACAATGCCTGCTTGGTTACTGAAAATTCAGGCTTCTAGTTTTATCCACAACGAAGTTATAGGGGGTCGAAAATAGCCTGAAAGGCTTCAAGAAAAGGATGGTACGGGCGTGCCGCTTTTTTTGCTCGACTTGGCGGGGGCACATTCGCAAGGAGATTTAATCAACTCACAGTTCTGATCGCTGTCCTCTATAAGTATCCTAAGCTTCTGCACGCACAGCTGCACGGAGGCGGCGTGGCCGGGCATGCCGCTGCTGATGCTGATCAGCACCGCGATCACCGTGTTGATGCACTCGTACAGCAGCGACATCGCCGACGTGCTACCAATATAATGTTATTAGCTCTCGTCATGTGCTATTGTCCCAGGCTATGAGCCTGACGGACTGGCCATGAGGCGGCCGCCGCAGCGGCAAGTCGAGCGGCTTGGCATGCTTCATACAGTTTTGTAAAGGACATCAGGCAAATTCCTTTGACAATAGACCCAAAAATGTATAGCATTTCTGTTTGTACCACAATGTAGGTATGTAAATTGTGGATCGTGGAAACTATTCAGTTTAATAAAGATTTTTATTAGAAGAGATATTCACGTTTGAAATATTTTTCTTTGGTAACACTGACACTAGTATTGCAATACTTGTAACTTAAACGAAACGTTTCGTTGTGTGCTAAATGAACATATAGTGTTCTCGAAAAAATTGACTAAAAGTGGGCGTACCGATTCAATATAAAATTATTTATTATGCTTTCTTGTTGTACACCAAGATCTTAAATATCAAACATGATACGGATGGAGTGTGTGGAACTCTGTTCTGTTCGTTGAATCATGTGGTTGTGTGTGGTTGTAACCAAACGCTTCAGATGACAGTGATTGACAATGTCAGTAAACCGCCGATAGGCTGGCTGACAGATCGAAAATGGCATGGCATTCAAATCAAAGCGATACCCATTTTCAAGTAAACTCTATGCCCGCCTTCCACTAAGAGCGGAGCGGGCTCTATACGGACTCCGTATGGAGCCCGCTCCGCTCTTAGTGGAAGGCGGGCATAAACTTCTATGAAGATCGCCGTTGCGAGTTAAACGGAGTCCGTACGGAGCCCGCTCCGCTCTTAATGGAAGGCGGGCAAAAGTTGGATTTTTCTAACTTCAGAACTATTTCTCCGAGAAATCCAATCCAGCCAACTTCTGTCAATGTCATTGTCATCTGATGCAATGCGCCTTGTTCATAAGCAAAAAAATAGTGATGGCGGCCACAAAATGACCGTTTCATAGTCGTAGTTTTGTTTTCTAATTAATTAATTTCAGCCAAATAAAGGAGTTTAAAAATAAAGTTGATACTGAATTAGGTATATAATGACACATAGTGCAAATAGATAGTAGAGATAAGTTTATACATTTTTGGGTCAAATGTGCCTGATGTCCTTTGTTCGCTAAGCCGGGTCGCGCCGCTCTAAGCCGTCGCTGGGAGCGGCGAGGACCTGGCCAGGCCGTAACCAACCAGGCCATGACCTCTATGAGCAAAGCGGCGAGCGGCGAACATTGTGCGTTATACTACAGAAGTCTGACATGAAACGGACCCAATGAACAAGGAAGCCGCTTGCCGCTTCGCTCACAGCGAAGAAGTCGTGGCCGAGCCGTAAGAGTTAACTCATCATACGATCACGGTAAAAAAATGTCTTGTCTGTTCGAAGCTTTCTGGAGGCTTTCATATTTTGCTTACTTGTTTACTATCGTTTTCTAACTCTCTTCTACTTCTAAAGCCTAGATCGCACCTGATGGTGATCGACCTGGGCCTCAATCACACTAAGCACCAACGATATTACCAAAACTGAACCTCGACCGTTCAGCCGACTTCGTATAGCGCTGCCGCGTGTGTCAAACGCGGTAGCACTATAAAAGTACGTCTAACGACTGCGTTTCAGTTGTGGTTTGGTTGAGATTATTTTGCGTGATATCCTATCCTATCCTCCTGGGTAAGTTAACAAATGGGCCAAAACCCAGTAGTATTTCTTTTTGAAACATATTTTTACTATTATAATGTGATTTGTAATATACTTATTTTATTATTATATTGTATAATCTTATGTTAAAATAATTATAGAGACCATATACACATACCGTTTTAGTTCACGTGATCGGATGCTGAATAAAACTGACACTATGCTCTTGGCTGGGGGACACTTGTAGACTAATGATTAAAATAATAATAAAGCTGTAAGATATACAGTTACATTTTATTTTATTCCTTACGCGCTCTAGAGAATTATGTTAGTAGATAATAAACGCTTACGACAAACAGCCAGTAAAAGTTTATAATATTTACAAAATAAATTAACATTTATTTAATTCGGTTCAATTTCTGTTAAAGCAACTGAGGATGACATAAAATCGTGAATTCGATTCTAAGGTAAATTCTTGAGCTTAATAGCGTTTTATGAAAGCGGAGCAATACTAAATCTATGTGCTACACGTAAACCAAGCTTTATAACAACCAAATTAGAGTTGAAAGAAGCGGTGGAAGCCAATAAATTTCTTCAATCCTTATCTGTTATGTTATCCTGTCGCCTGTGAGGAAACGATATTGTTTACTAACAATTGAATTTCCAATGTATCTGGTTTCTCACAGACGAGAGGTTAAGTTATTTATGATATTTTATACTATAGATTTCTTATTCCAAGTTTTACAATATTCTAACTCCCTTCACCCCATAGAGACCAATATGTTTTGCATTAACATTGCGTCAATTGATGTTAACTGACTCACCTATGTATTAAATTAGTTAATGGTTCTATCAGTTTCTTGCCAAGTCGAGGCTCTAATGGGGTTAAGGCACCAAACTGCAACAAACACAATGACACTACATAAGACTAGCTTATGATAGCATGATTTTATGTTGTAAATAACATCACCAATGCATCATATTGCGTATAATAATCTTCATTTCCGGGGTCAAGCTTTCTTAATGTTTTTAAGGGAGATTTGGATAAACGGTAATGGCTATGTAACAGCAGCAAAAATAATACAAAATGTGAGATGTGCCAATTCGGAAGTGTTTGTTTTCGTGTGGATTTATGTGTACCACTGGTATCTTGGCGCCTTGTTTATACAGAGAGGTAAGAAAAGGGTATGAAGTGACTAGGTGAAAAGACCATCAATATTAATACTTTTGAAATCCTTTTCAAATTAAAAACACTTGTTTGTTTATATTTACACAATTTCGAAGTTGATTCCAATGTTTAAATATTGTAAGTTGAAAGATTTCTTTAAACCTCTTTTGAGATTTAACTATTTGCCAAACACTCTGCACAACACAATAACCAAAATACCAATAGCAAAATTTGTACGACTATCAATGTGTACATTTGTTTAGTTGTAGCATATATTGTAGACTTTAAATGGTGAGGCAGGTGTAGTGAATGGGTCTAGCAGCTAATCTCCTTGTCAAGCTTTACTTCTGGTACCTGCGAATTAGATCTATGAGGCTTTTTGTTATCTTTCTTCCAATATCTGGTTCATAGTGTGTCATTAAACCAAACTGTGGAGAGTTAACAGTTACATATCATTAGATTTTTGTTTTTATAAAAATAAAAGTTCCATAATTTACTTTAACATAGACATTTCAATTGAATATAGAGATATAAACGCTTAATTATAATAATGTTTCTATAAATTGTATTCACAAATTATAAGGTAGATATAATAGTCATACTTGAAAGTTCTAAACACAACAGTCAAACAAGATAACCATGTTGTTGAGATAACACTCTATCACAGTCCCACAGTACAGTTACATAAATTAGTTAGTTGAATAATAATTTATAATAATTATTGTATTACTAATTTCAGCTCATGGCTTCGTTCTTAGAATTCTTGAAGGACTCAGATATAGGCCTAAGAATTCCTTAAAGACTGAGATGTTTTCACAGTATAAAAATAATATCAGTAGACCCTCATATTGTCATTGTACAAAAAAAACACGTTAAAATCATTGTTCAATTTCCGTGTAAAGGAAAAACAAATTTTATGTTTATAACAATAGTTTGTTTACGTACCAGTTTAATGATCTTGATGAGCATCCAGTTGTTTGTGGAAGTAGTCATAAGTTTAAAAAAGACAGGAGCTAGTGAGAGATAATTTTTGGGGTTCTTTCTTGCAAGTTCACATACGACGTTCACAGCAGCTGATTGAACACCTATAACAGTGGACATTACAACAGCTTTAGAATTGATGTTATAACTAAAGAAAAGTTTGTAAAGTCTCAGCCTATCAACATCCCGCTGCTGGTCACAGGCCTTACCACATAGATAACAGCACATAGGTTTTTATAGACCTATACTAAAAAGTAGTGGAAGACTAAGCAAGTTATATAGGTAAGACATAAGCAACAATATTACATAATATAGAAAATAATATGAATATTATTTATAATGCTTTTGATTAGTGAAGGTCAGAGGTAATAATGATTGACATAAAATATATGAGGGGTTTAAGGGGGTTAGGCGGTGAAAACGGAAAAATTGGCTGTTTTCTATTAGCTATTCATATATATCTTATCTTCGACATATTGCTTTAAGGTTTTATGTTTTGTTAAGTTTTAAGTTTAAGGTTGTTAACAATAATAAAATATACTTTTTGAGGAGTAGAGTATAGTTATTCAAAATATTTTATATATTTTGCACTGAAACTTACATTTTGAAAATTACAGTTACAGAAAATTACAGAATGTATACGTGTGAGGGGATGACTGATACCAAAACACGATTGGAAACATTTTGCTCAATGGAAAAAAACTTATGAAGTTACCACTAAAATTTCATATAAATGCACATTATGACCGTGTTTTACAATAATAATTCCTATGAAATCATAAACACATAGGTATTTTACTTTTTCGATTTTTTTACCGATTTGGATTTTCAAAAAACTAAATATTTTTATTAACTTTTTGATAAAAATGTGAATGGCGCTTACGAATTAATACAAACCCCACACCGCGCTACACCCGCGATGGCCCGGAATTTTCGCTGACCGCCTAACCTCCCTTAACCCATTAACGCCCAAAATGAAACTGCTCGTAAAAAATCTTTTTTCATGTGATTTATTGTATCATTACCGATTAAACAAAAGGTATCATAATCAAAATTTCAGGAAAAAAAATTAAAACATATGTTATAGGGGTGTACTCGGCCGGGTACAGTGGGCGGATTAAGTATGGAAACTACCAAAGCAAGGCCGCTCAACACATAATGTTTTCATGCAAAGTTCGCAACTCCAACGAACACGATTGTGACAAATAACACACCGCAACTGATTTTCTATACGTTCTGGGTTGTGACTGTTATTTTTTCGATCAAATCCTACTACTGACGATGACGAAAGTCGGATCTTTGTTTTTGTAGGTGTCAGGTAGGCTCTTGCTATGGTACGTCGAAATTATAACTGATCCATCCATTCAGCTACTTTATTCTTGCTTAGCAAAACAAGCAACCGCCGTGCATTAGAAATAGCAATATCTAGAAGGTAGGTAAGCATCACCCAGCACCATTTCTTTCCCTTCATGGCTCATACTCTATAAAGGCTGATCGACTGGTCCATTTGGTCAACACCTCCCATACCTTTGTTGTAATGTACAAATAATCTAGGAATATTGAAATAAATTTTCTGCTTAGCAATATGCACCATCTTTTTACTATTCCCATGGGCTCAATCTGATCAAAATTAGTTCCATTTCTAACTATGTTATTATCTTTCCACCGCACCATTGTAATTTCATTATTCGTATCGGTAATCGGTAGTCGTATTCTGCTGTTGGACGTTTCTTTATATCCTGAACAGGAGTGACAGGACATTTTTTTGTCCTATTATCTCGAATTGTGCCCGTTGCTCAGTAGCCTAGACGCCGTAGATCCCATAGTAACTGATAATTGGTGAACAAATTGTCAAAATAAACAATATGTTCACTGGGAACAATTTTTGAGTAGTACTATTACTGTGGCGACGCGGAGTCACCTCAATTGTCCCTGGCACATCTCTTGGCATAGTCGTATTTAGCGAGATCATCATCATTTCCTTCTTCTTCGTCACTTACTATGGCTAATACAGGTGGCAAGAAGAAGACATCATATTAAATATCATCACTTTCATCAGCCATATATGGCTGATGAAAGTGATGATATTTAATATGATGTCTTCTTAATTGATTCAATAGCTTCTTCCAGCCTTGAATACTCATTTCTACTTGTAAAAACGCGACGGTTGGCCATGGTGGATTATTCAAAAATACCTGCAAAATACCAGTAATTATAGTACATAAGTGCCCACTGTACCCGCCCAAGTACAGTGTGATAAAATATAGTCTAATACGTATTTATTGGAATGAAATGAAGCTAAAACAGTATTTTATGATTATGTGTATTCGAACAATAAGCACTAATACAAAACAAGTCCAAATAAATCATTAATAATATTTAAAACAAATTATCAAAACTTACCTTAGTACTTTGATCTGCAACTCGTATTTTACAACAGAAAACAATACATTAATTTTTGCGTTTCCACCAAATTTTATCTTTTTTTAATCTGCTAGTGATGTCTAGTAATGAAATAAATGGTTTTATAACAAAAACCATAGATAATTAGTATGAATTGTTACACTTTGTAGCTGTACTCGCACGAGTACAGAGAGCGCTAATGGGTTAAGTAAGGTTTGTTATCTTGAAAACAGTGAAAACTTGAAAAATGTTACAAACATACCAGGATCTGGATCTTCAAGTTTCTCTTTCAGTTTTGGAAATGCAGGTCTTAGAGCCTCTGGATACCTTAGAAATACCTTGTACATCATAAGCACAGCCTTCATACGTAAGTAAGGTTTTGTTGAACTCATCTATAAGTAAAATATGTTATTATAACACAATAATGAATATTAACAATAATGAAGCAGCATGGAATAACTTTTTAAAATGACATAGGTACTTAGTGTGATTGATAAATATATTCAAATTCATAAAATTTTCATATTAATTAAACCACTATAAATTGGTAACCCAGGGAGGTCCATAGTATACTGTTGTTTGTGTTTCATAACGTTAAAATTTTGCTAAATCTAAAAAACGTCTTACCAGTGTCATTATGTCATTTGCAAGATCTCTCGCTAAGTCATGGGAAATAAAACAGCTGAGTCCGCTGAGTGCAAGTCCAGCTTCATACTGGTTTTGAGCATTCAGATCTTTACGTATCATATTTGTAGTGAGCATCAACAGTTCAGAATCAGCATGGAATGATTGACTAGCAGCTAGATAGCCAATTCTCTTATAAGTAAATTTATTAGAACTCATTACTTCTATTATATTGAAAATTGCCCATGATATGTCATATCCTAACATTTGAAGCTGAAATGTAGAAATAAGATTCACATTAATTAATGTTGATTAGTTAACCCTTCACACAGGGCAGGAACACTTTGGCTCAGAGTAGCAAGGGACAGATCTGAGTGGAAGAAGCTGGAGGAGGCCTATGTGTCAGCAGGACACGCTGATGGATATGATGTGATGGAATTTTAAATTAAGTATTTCAAATGTAACTTCATCAGCAATAAAGGCTTTATTATTATTATTATACTCTTTATTTAACATATATCCTAAGAAAATTTTTTTACAATATTTTATATAAAACATATTTACAATATAAAATATTATAAAAAACTTAACCTAGGTTGCCACCGGCAGCGGGGATAGACCCAAGCTATCGGTGGCTAGGGCTGTAGAGTGAGAAACCTCCTCACAATACGTGCCGTGTCAAGGAGTACTGCCTTCTGTATCTGACCCTTGACCCAACCTTTTAGGTTGGGTCAAGGGTCAGATACAGATCTGATTGAGAGCCTCTCTAGATGTTGATCGAGGCTCTTAGCTATAAGACCGTGTGCCGAAACGACTATTATTATTATTATTATTATAGCCCTTCAAGGATCATAAGACCGCCGGCGGTCGCAAAACAATAGGTTATCAATTGTGTCTATTTTGTGGGTTTTATGGTGCTAGAGGGATTAAGCTTAATAAAAAGCATAGGTGAAATGCTCAGCATTGAACATCATTCCAACTAACAATCTATGCAGATTTTTTGTTAAACACAAATACAATGAGGTATTTTTTAATATAGGTACAGTGATTTGATTTGTGATAGCTTCACAAATTAACTTATAATTTCTGTAATATATAAAGATCATTATCATGAACCTAAAACATCCCAAGGCTGGGCACAGGCCCACATGGACAACAGCACATGAGGGTGGGTTTAGACCCAATCTGAGATTGGGTCAAAACCCACCACTCTCATCTCACTGGCCCAATGCGGGATAAAAACCTTAACCATAGGAAATAATAATATTAGGCAAATGTTTACTTGTCTGTGCGTACTTACATACGTGAGTTTAGCGACTGCATTAGATTTCACTGCTATGTTATCCTGCCGCAATTCAACTTTGATTTCTTCCATGCATTGCGCTATGTATTTTGCCTGTAAATTGTTACCATCGGGTCATAGAAATTTTACATTTTATGGAATAACAGAAGCATCTTAAGATAAGTGATCTAATTCTAATATTATTAAATACCTCGTTATCTTTATTATTTCGTATTCCTCGCACTAGGTCCGTGAGATTTTTATCGAACATTCTTTCGAAGTTTCCCTTGACTTTTTTCAAAGCCATGTTTGCAAAATATATTTTTTAATCATCAATGTAAAACTTTTACACTTGTTTACACTGTAATAGCACAAATACATAAAACAATGATTTTCAATGAAAATGAAGAAGAATTTGTCAAATTTCCGAACATTGACATTTCTCTCAACTGTGCAATGTTGGCGTTTAACGCTGCGTTCATCTCAGTCAGATTTGCGATTTCAACTTGCGCTAAATATTAAGAAAAAAGAAAACAACTACTTAATGGGCTAAAGTTTTTTAAATAAGACTTTTTAGCATTTAGATATTTAACACTTTCTTTTTTATTATTTTTTTTAACACTATTAATAATATCATAAAACCATAGATTTAGGATGTCCTATATCTATGCATAAAACATTGAAGTTGGCTGTATGAGCTCGATCATTGAGATAGATGGGCTCGATAGATTTAAATCAAACGAATGAAAACGGGACTTCTTGGCGGGAAAGTGAAGCATCATGTCTTCAGTTTTGTTTTATTTTCCAAAATTTGTGTATTTTCGAACATTAATGTGAAATAATAGTGGATTAATAATCCACTATTATTTCACATTAATAACCGTTAAGTGTTTGTGAACGTGCATGAGTGTTGGCAAATGAAACAAAACAGTGCAACATCACTTTTCAAATTCTCTCAAGTAGTCCGCGTGAGACCTCAGTAAAGTCCCACATCTTTACTGAGAACTCAAGGGGTTTGGGGAACATCAGTTATCATTCATCTTAATCACCACTCATTATCATCAAGGGAAAAAAACAAATAAAAAACTAATGACTAGGCAGTATGGCTCAGACCTTAGCCTGTTCCTTCATGGAACAAATATAATTTAAAAAAAAAACGAATGAAAACGTCAAAGGACTTCTTGGCGGGAAAATGAAGCGTCATGTCTGCAGTTTTGTTTTATTTTCTAAAATTGGTGTTTTTTCGAACATTAATGTGAAATAATAGTGAATTATTAACCGTTAAGTGTTTGTGAACGTGCATGAGTGTTGGCAAATAAAACAAAACAGTGCAACATCACTTTTCAAATTCTCTCAAGAAGTCCGCGTGAGTCCTCAGTTAAGTCCCACATCTTTACTGTGGACTTAAGGGGTTTGGGGAACATCATTTATCATTCATCATCTAAATCACCACTCATTATCATCAAGGGAAAAAAAGAAATAGAAAAACTGATGACTAGGCAGTATGGTCTCAGACTTTAGCCTGTTCCTTCACGGAACAAATAAATAAATATTAAGGACTTCTTGGCGGGAAAGTGAAGCGTTATGCCTGCAGTTTTGTTTTATTTTCTAAAATTTGTGTTTTTTAGAAAAGCCAGACCTCGGTAGCCAAGTGGTTAAGGCAGCCGCCCGGAATACGGAAGGTGCGTGGTTCGATTCCCGCCTGAGGTTGTCGTCTTTTTTCAGTGTTTAAAATTTTACTTTTCTCTCAAGAAGTCCGCGTGAGACCTCAGTTAAGTCCCACATCTTTATTGTGGACTCAAGAGGTTTGGGGAACATCATTTATCATTCATCATCTAAATCACCACTCATTATCATCAAGGGAAAAAAAGAAATAGAAAAACTGATGACTAGGCAGTATGGTCTCAGACCTTAACCTGTTCCTTCACGGAACAAATCAATAAATATTAAGGATTTCTTGGCGGGAAAGTGAAGCGTTATGCCTGCAGTTTTGTTTTATTTTTTTAAATTTGTGTTTTTTTTAACATTAATGTAAAATAATAGTGGATTATTAACAGTTAAGTGTTTGTGAACGTGCATGAGTGTTGGCAAATGTAATAAAACAGTGCAACATCACTTATCAAATTCTCTCAAGAAGTCCGTGTGAGACCTCAGTAAAGTCCCACATCTTTACTGAGGGCTCAAGGGGTTTGGGGAACATCATTTATCATTCATCATCTTAATCACCACTCATTATCATCAAGAGAAAAAAGAAATTAAAAAACTAATGACTAGGCAGTATGGTCTCTGATCTTAGCCTGTTCCTTCACGGAACAAATATATATAAAAAAGACTTCTTGGCGGGAAAGTGAAGCGTCATGTCTGCAGTTTTGTTTTATTTTCTAAAATTTGTGTTTTTTCGAACATTAATGTGGATTATTAACCGTTAAGTGTTTGTAAACGTGCATGAGTGTTGGCAAATGAAACAAAACAGTGCAACATCACTTTTCAAATTCTCTCAAGAAGTCCGCGTGAGGTCTTAGTAAAGCCCCACATCTTTACTGAGGACCATAGATAATACATATAGACTGGCTGAGGACTCAAGGGGTTTGGGAGAATATCATTTATCATTCATCATCTTAATCACCACTCATTATCATCTAGGGAAAAAATAAATAAAAAAAACTAATGACTAGGCAGTATGGTCTCTGATCTTAGCCTGTTCCTTCACGGAACAATGTAAATAAAAAAAAATATTTAAAAAAATAATAATAAAAAAAATAATGAAAACTTCAAAACAAAATGTCAAAATTTGCATTAATTTTGTTGTGATGTGTGATGTTTGTGTACCTACGTGTTTTCAAAGTGATTATAAACTAAACTAAAGAAAGATCTATTATTATTCTGAGGAAAGATCCAAGAGCCATTAAACAAGAAACAAATAAAGTGTGAAAGATGATCATTTTTTTAAGTTACCTTCAAAAAGAGCACCTCTGTTTGATACACCGGCATTCTACACAAGGTAATATAATTTATCTACCTACTACTAACTAGCCTTAAAAAATGAGTATTAAAGTAATAAATATTTTTTTTAAGGAGGTATTTGTACATGTTACTCACATTAATTTGTACATGTGACTCACCTTTTGTAATAATATTTCACTTCTATTTCATTTTTGGATATATATAGGTATTAGACCTCCGTAGCACACGTAGTGCCTAGACTGCCTAGTATGGGGTCAGCAGAAACCACTTTCTCATGGAAAATTTTGCTTATCTTACTTTAACTTGGTACTTCTAACTGTGCTTTAACTTTAACCTCTCGTCTGTGAGAAAACATACTAACAATTTAATTATTGTTGTGTCTGGCTTTACGGCACTTGACAGCTGAATCTTAATCAATGCTAAGTTTATGATCAAATATATATTTGTATTGTATTTTCAGTTCTCGTGGATTTCTGCAAACTTGTTATAGATTATCTTAATAATGGGATTAATAACAAAAAATATACAATAGCTGCAGGTTAGTAGTAGTAGTATTACAAACATACATTGTGTATTACTTTTATTTTATTAATATAGCATGCCATTCTCCATATTTTCAAAAGGTTTCATTAAATTTAACTTTAATCAATTTTATAAATGAACACTTAAAAAGCTGTATTGCAAATTGTAAAATTTTAATAATAATAAACTTATTTTACATGTACTAGCTCATTTTACTTAATTCAAAAATAGATTCACACTGTTTTTGTATGGTATTTTAGCATTATACTCTCTTACTATTATTAAATTAGTCAAATGTTACTTTTTACAGATAAGCTGGATATGCCATTAAATGATGTACAGAACCTTGTTCAGGCTCTGACATATCTTCTGGTAGAAGCCTGTCAACATAATGTATGTATAAAAAAAATTTGCTACAGCTACTTTATAACTATAATCGGCATGTGACAATGCACAACATCTGTTAGAAGTTGTCTACTTCCGTTCTATCAATTTCCTGTTACTTATTTCTGCCATTTTGTCTTTCTTAACATTAAAAACTTAGACTTTTGTTTTTCCGTTGTCAAACCATCTAAGAAAATATTTTTTTAACTCTTTCTGTCTTTATATTTGACTTACTAATTTGGCAAACGTAATAGTCTTCTAGTTTAGACAAACATGGACTAAGACAATTTAAAATGACATCTGTTTCCCTTGTATTTAACAATTTTATAGGGATCATCCCGTCTTTCCATGTTAGCTAAGAAAACTCCTTCACATACTTCCTGACTACTCACTATGCAATCCCCGATAAATGTGGTATCAACGTAATGTATAGATTCGCTACGCGCTGGAATTGTTAAAGAACTACTATAAGAAGTTTGCTTATCCAAAAAACTAAAATTTATTTCTACAGATTTCCCAAATGTCGTATTTAATTTTAATGTGTTAAACTCGTAATTATACAGCTTGATGCTTCACTAAAAAGTCTTGTCCTAAAATTCCGTCTGTTTTGCACGGTAATTTATCAAAAACATAAAATTTATTGTTGAAGTCAATGTTATTAACTCTTAACTTTAAATAAACATAACCATCCGAGATTACTGACCCGCCTATTCCGTTTATTCTAAGTGTTTCCTTATGGAATGGAATGTGCGCCGGTATTAATTAGCCAGTCGTATCTTAGGTGGCCTAAAAAACGATACTTTATTTAGTTTAGTCACTGTACACGAATATTTATTTACGAAAAAAATGATGTCTGTGTCGTGCGTTCGTTACCCGAAGCCGCTTCGTGGTCGTGAGTCATACCGTCGTATCCCACGAAAACTGCCCCTACGGCAGTAGTTTCATATTTAAATTCTACGTTTATTTAGGCATAATTCAGTCTGAAAATTGTCTTAAAAAGTTCAATATTTTTCTTGATATTCAAGTTTATTAAAAGGCCACAATTACGTGGCGCAAAGTTTTACGTAAAAAAAAGCCACTATCGCCGTTAGGGCCACCTTAACGAGGCCCTAATGTTGTTTGTGGCCTTTTTCTGCAGAATTGAAAAAAAACAAATGTATGGAAGAGGTGGCCTTAATGCCATTTGTGTCTTTATTCCACGTCAAAATATATTTTTTGTCCTAATTAATGAGTTTTGGTATAATATATTGAATGAATTGGTGTATTTTACATAGTAAACGAAAGTCATGTTAAACCACAATCTAAGTGATGTGTTTTCATTAAATTTGATACAATTAAAACATTATGATATTTAAATTATATGAGACCTAAAGTCCGTAGAGGCTTTTTTATTTTATTATTTTAGGCAAGTCTTTTAAATTACATATATAAATACAAAAAGCCGTGAGATTATTATCTCCAAAGGGGTAGTCAGAGACTACACATACAGACCGAAAAAACAGTGCGGATGGAGTGTTTCGAAGAGCTAGCCATCATCAAACTCTGGAAAAGGTATGTTGACGATGTTTTCTGCATACTTTATGGTGGCAGGAAGCACATTGAAGATAATTTGGCCAATTTAAATGACATCCATCCTAAAATTAACTTCACCTATGAGATGGAAGAAGAAAGAAGCATTTCATTGTAACCTGACAGGTACTAAATTGGCTGCAGCTGTGGTAGCTTTTATGTAGGTCAAACAAAACAAAACCTGTCGCATTAAGGAGCACATTAAAGCTAATAACGAAACTTTGAAATCAGCCATTGCAGAACTTCTTATTTACTCCAGCCCGAACACTGGATTGAGTTTTTATAACCTTTAGATTATTTCGACAGAACGAAACTATGCACCAAGTCTGGTCAGAGAAGCTATTGAAATAAAAAAGCGCAAAATAATTCTAATCGTGAAGACAGGTTTAAAAGGTCGAATGTCTGGAATACCGTGATATTGTTATGTAATCTGAATAGTTCCCGGAGTGATACTGTGAGTTATCTGTGTTGTGAACAAGTTCGAGTTTGTAGTGCGATCAAGAACAGTTAGTGTCGAGCGCAGTAAACGAACAAGAATGAGGTTAGACCGTTTCGGCTGCACCTAACATTCACCCGCATTAACTGCAGTTACTCCGTGATCATGGTGCATGCAACTGCGCCAAAATATCGGGGACTCAAAACCAACAACATAATCATTATCATCAGCCCATAAACGTCCCACTGCTGGGCACAGGCCTCCCACGTGGACAATAGCACGTGGGTACGTGATATTGGGCCATAACCCACCACACTGGCCTAATGCGGGTTGGTGGGTTTTTACGACTGTCATCCTACTACAACAACCGGGACCAACGGCCTAACGTGCCTTTCGAAGCACGGAGGTGCTCGAGATGTTTTTAATTTGGTCACCCATCTAGCGACCCGGCATTGCAAAAGTGCCTTAGCGAGCAAGAACGCAAGCTGAACGCGCTAGCCGCTGCGCCATCGAGCTCCTTAACAACATAAACATGGTAAAAATTCCGTTTTTCTTAAAAGTTATCATAGTGACCATGAAAGTTTAAAATGTTATAAAATAAAATAAGTAGATACTTACCTTAAAATTAACTTTTATTTGATTTTATACCTACCGAATAATTTACTTTTTAATCCTACTAATATTATAAACGTGAAGTTTGTATGTATGGATATTTGTTACTCTTTCACGTAAAAACTACTGAATGGATTTGGATGAAATTCGGCATACAGATAGTTTATAACCTGGAATAACACATAGGATACTTTTTATCCCGATATTCCCACGGGAACATATGGATGGATGTTTGTTACTCTTTCACGTAAACCTACTGAATGGATTTGGATGACATTCGGCATACAGATAGTTTATAACCTGGATTAACACATAGGATACTTTTTATCCCGATATTCCCACGGGAACGGGAACCACACGGGTGAAACCGCGAGCGGCCGCTTGTTTATAATAATTTATTTCTTTAAAATGATAAGTTTCTTGAGAAATATAAATTATTAACCAGCTAATTCAAATTTAGAAAGGGCTTAACGGCGATTGTGGCTTATACATTTCTGACGAAAAAGGTCATAATGTACCTTAGGACCGTATTTTGGTGTTTTCTAATGGAAAACAACACAGAATACAATGCAGAATAAGGAATTAAGGGACATAACTATTAAAAATATAATTATTATTACCCAAAAAATCTTCTAGACCAACTACAGGATGCTAACACATGTTATTATCATAAAAAAATATTAATATCTTTATTACATTATTAAACTTCTCCTGAAAAGTTGCTGTTTAGCAATTACGCCCCTTTTCGTGGGATACGACGATTCTATGCACGTTTCCCGGAGCCGGCGCTAAAGTCCTACGGTTATAATTCCACCTACCTCTATAAAATCGGTTTCCACGATTTGAAAATCTCTGCGGATAACCCTGATAATGCGTGTTTTGGCGGGAACGTTCTCCCGTGTATCCTCTGGAAGGCCGGCTTGCATACCGCGTCCTTACACGTCCGCCGCGGCCTGTAGTTATCCTGTTCGAATAATTATTATATCTACGCTTATTATGGTGCATGCTTACCACGTCAGCGGAAGTAGATGCCCCTGGAGTAGAGATTTCTTCCTCCTGGGCCACCTGGATAGCGTCCTTTAAGTTCTGAAAATCACGAGCTGCTATTATTGTGCTTAACCTACGATTTCGTAGGCCGTCCGCGAAGCGTTTAATTGCCAATTCTTCATTAATGGGTCGTAAAATATTAAAACTGTCGGTGTTTCCCTCGGACTGCGAAATCGTTAAGTCCACGAACAATTCAGTAATTTGCTTACCGAAATCCGCCACAGACTTGTCATCTTGTCTCGCCACCCGTAGTTTCGTATGTATGGCGGTCGCAGCTTTTTTTGGCAACAGCACCTGTCGCATATCCTTTAACAATTCCTTGACAAACGAATATGAGCTAGACAACTTTAATTTAGCTGCCTGAGAGAGACGCGTTTTTAATACAAACGATATTGGATTTATTTTGGATGCTTCGTCTAAAGTAGTTTCGTGTACTCTATCCCATCAATTAATTCTTTCGTATTTCTCTCAGTATCATCCATCACCGGCAAAAGGCTTAGCGCGGTTTTAAAATCGAATTTAGCCATATTTTATGAATTCGTATTCGCTACTACTTATGCTTAAATCCGCGCTTGTCTCCGTTTCTAAGGGAGAGCATAAACTTTGAACCTCGGTAAATAAGTTTGAAAAGTTATCACTATACTGAATTATAAATTTCTTTTTTTGTTCGTCTTTAAAATCTAAAACCTTACTTATAGTGTCTTAATAACTGTTATAAAGATATTTCAATTCATTGGCCTCTTTAAACTTTTTTTCTAATATTTTACCTTTACGTCTTTTTGGGCCAATTTTTATTAAATATTTCCTTATTTCACATAATTTGTTATTTAATTCTTTAATAAAATCTGCGATTCATTTACACAAAATTAACAATAGTGGTATTGATTACACATTTTACATTTTAAATTATTAAATATTAAGCTTACTTAACCAAAGTTATGTGTTTATTGTTGAAATTTTGCATTCACAATGCTATATAAATATAGGATAAAATTTTTACTAGATAAAAATCAACCAGTCTCAGGAAGTTTGAATGGGATTCGAACCCACGACCTTTGGATGGCCGGTCCACTGCTGGCTTACAGCGTAAATCAAACTACTAGGAAAAATGCAGCGAGTCTTCTGGGGTCTCGGTAGCTCAGCGGTTAGAGCAGTGGACCGGCAATCCAAAGGTCGTGGGTTCGAATCCCACTCGAGCTTCCTGAGACTGGTTGATTTTTTTTTCTAGTAAAAATTTTATCCTGAGGTTATGTGGCTAATGTTCATAGTATACCTACCTGGTTTTTTCGAATTAAGACACAAGACCGATCACTTGACTTCACTTTTCATTACGCACTTTTTACCATGCATCACTAGCACTGATTATTTTACCGTTTGCCGCTCATTACACCCTCTCCTTGATTCTGATCGGGTACTCCGGGGACATCATCTGCATACGCACCACTCCAGCATCGACTCCACGCTGCACCTTCTTGTTAAAGCATTTGACGCAATAGCGTACGGTGATGATAACGGCCACAAGTAGGAGAATCAAAAGAAGAGCCACCATACTCCAAGATATTATTCCGACATGGGTCTCTATCTGGTTATTGTATCCTACCATGTGGTTATTGTATCCTATCTGCGTGTTTACTTCGGTGGCTGCAGGCTTATGGGGTGGTTTACTGTAAGGGTGAACCATTTTGAATTTTGTCTTCTTGACAGACAGGACGTTTGTTCTCGTTGAATCGCGAATGAATAGTTTGGACTTTCATCTTCACTATAATTTAATTAGCTTCCGATTTTATTGTTGAATGAAATCGCACTCCAATCCGTAAACGGCAGGGTCGCCATGTAAGGATGGGCGCAGTGGAGACGAGTGAAACAAAGAGTTGTGCGATTAGAACTGAATATATAATAGGGATTACAAGTTACATAGGGCTATAGGTAGTATGTTTATTTATACACTACAATAATGATATCATTCAATTTCAAATCGGTTCCATAGTTTTCAAACAGCGTTGGTTTTTCATTAAATGGCGATTATCTCGAAATGTCACTTTTGCAGATAACAGCATTTTACTCTATGGACGGCAGTATTATGCTTTACAAATCTGTTGTATTGTCATTAGGTCGAACACTAGGTAATGAAAATTTTAATTCACATTACTTAGTGAAACACATTTTAAAAGCCTTTTTGGGATCCGAGTGATCTGGTCGCTTGGCTACAAGGTAATATGCCAGCTAATGACACATTGTTTGAAGCTTCACGCAGGTTAGCGTGCCTGCTGCTTTTAGAATCGGGCCGACGTGTACACGACCTCACCTTGTCGAGGGTTTCCACAAGTCACTACACCGATGCCGGCGACCATATCATCCTGAGTCCAGTTTTTGGTTCAAAGACAGACACAGTTACTTATCGACAGTCAGGTTGGAAGTTGTTAAAACATAGTAATATATTTCCTGTACCTATTTTGGTTAAAGAAAGTTATAGAAGTTAGTGCACAGCGGCGGACAGCTGAATGTAACTGCACTATTTATCACAGTAGGTGTGCCGCACAGGTCGCCTCACGAACTGTGATTGGCAACTGTATTAAGACAGTGTTACAAGACGCTAGGATATCAGCATCTGCTGGTTCAGTGCGCTCGGCAGTAGCTCCTTAATCTAGTAGGTATGAAAATTTTCCTACTTAAGAAATTTTAAGTAGAGGTAATTGGCGAAGGAAAAACATTTTTGCCAAATTTTTATTGTCAGCAGATTATCTGAAGATCACAATCACAAAATATGTTGCAGTTAATTTTGGACCTATATAGGTTATTTGTGTATACAATTGAGTTTATTATAAAAACATAATGTTAATTTTATTTTTATCGAAAATTCATGTGAATGTGTATGTAATAAATTAGGTACTTTAAGTTATTCAGGCATTCTTTAGTCAATAGTCAAAATATATAGTCAATAGTCAAAATATATTTATTCAATAAACTCAATTAATAAGTACTTTGAAACGTCCAAATATTTTTTAACCTACCACCCATTCAGGACATCATTTTTTAACTGTGGCAAAGAACGGGCGCAAGAAACCACAGCGCACAGAAGCAACGACATTTACAAAATATATATATATTATATGTCGTTACCAGGTCACAAAATACAAAATATGAATTTGAATGTAAATAGTTTAATTAAATATGGTGCTCTATATAAATTAATTATAGGCAATTAGAAATAGCTGTTGGAGTAGGTACTTGGAGCATTTCAGACCCAAGCTGTTTTGTCTTCTGTATAATCCGACACTTTATAATAAGCTTTTTTATAAAGCTTTTCTTTGATTTTGATTTTAAATTTATCAAGATTTTCATTCATCACATAGCGACGTTTGCAGTCACCAGGAGTTATAAACACGTCTCTCACAGATACTGTGCATCGATAATAGTGCAAGTTTTAAAGTGCAGTTTTTAAAACCTGTATTATTGAGCAGAGACCATGCACACTATTCATTTAAGGGCTCCTAGCGAGATACATCTATATGAGGGTGCCCCACGCAAGGACCTCTTATGGTGACTAGAAAATGGCGCCAAAGAGAAGTAAGTCAGTTTAGCTACTTTTTAATGTCAAGAAAAGCAAAATGGCGGAAGTCAGTAACAGGAAGTTGACAGAACGGAAGTAGATGCACTCTCACAGATGCTTTTAGAACTTGTATTAAAGTTACACAAGAATGGTTCGATACAAAGTTTAGTTCTCATAGATCCCGATAGATGGCGGTGTACCATTCTGAATCGCGCTATTGAAAGTTGTTTTGTAGTTGGATATAAGCAAAAGGTGACATTGTAATTTTAACTATCCAATAAACCTGTCGTGTACTCAGTTGGTTTTTTTATTACAAAAGTACACCCTCGAATCTGACCTTGACGATCTGGGGTTGTTCATGGTCCTTCGAGCCGATCTAGATACTACTCAGACCTAGACCGGAAGACGTCTTGACGGTGGCGCATTTTTTGGAGTACTAAGGGGAAAAGGTGCTGGTTCCTGGAACGGGAAGTGGAACAGCTTCAGGAGTTGGAGCTGCTGCTGCAGAGGTTGGAGTTTGGTGGTGAATCCGGCTTCAGACTTCAAGGTGGTGCTGATGAGAAGGTGCCTCCAGGATCCTCGACGACGAGTGGTAAAACGTGACGAGTGAAGGAGACAACTGTCAGTGAGTGCTTGAACAATATTTTATGCTGAGAGAATTTGAACTTTATTTCGCTGAGAAGATTAACTTAAGAAAATTGGTGAATTTTGCAAGAAATCTCGGACTTAGAAAAATTTGTAACAGTTTGGACTTAGAATAATTTTGATGTTAAATTAAACTTAGTTATTTAAGATTAAGGAACATTGATCCGACGGGGAACCTATGCCCGATTTTAGTTAGAGGTAATTTAATTTCCAAATACTTAGAATATTTTAAGGATTTTAGACTTAGAAAATTTTTAACAGTTTGTAATTTTTTTTACTATGAATTTTTTTTGAAGTGTTTATTGATTTCGACTCAAAAGTTTTTGTGTGTTTTTGGACTTTAAAAGTTTTGTTTTACACTTAAAAGAGTTTTGATTTTTTTTTCACTTATTTTAGTTATACAAACACATTGAAACAGTAAGAATTAAAATATTTTTGCTTTTGTTTTATTAGTGAATATTGTTGTAATCTCTTTTTTATATTTGAAACGTTATTTACTGTGATAAATTTTGTTTTTATCAAAGTTTTAACACATTATTTTGTTTGTGGGGGTCAAGTCTCTGCGTTTTGTGTTCTTTGTTAGATCGGTTGATTTACATTAAACTTTTATTTGTTTATTTCTTTTGAGGTGGTATTTTTACTTTGGTTTTCTTTGTTATTTTAATATGCAAGCCATGGATTCGGAAATAAATTTACAAGTTGATAATTATGAAAAAATTTTAAAGGCACGGAAAAACTTTAAAAAGTCTCCTAAAGAGCGTATAAGTGAAGCTTATTGCCAGACTCGATTGGAGTCACTGGAACTATTGTGGTCGGAATTTTGTAACACTCATAGAACACTTGTAAAAAGCTACGGCTTGGCATTGAAAGAGCATGATTATACTAAGAAAGACGTTTATGACGTAACTGAGGATCAGTATACCGATTATAAAACAGAACTAAAGTCAATATTAAATTCATTTACAAAAAACAAGGATAATGTTGCTCAGAGTAGTGGTAAGTCTGTAGTTGCAAAGCCCGAACCGTTTATGTTGCCTAAAATTGTTATTCCTACATTTTCCTGAAAGTACACGGAATGGATCACTTTCAGAGATTTGTTTATGTCTTTAATTCATAATAATTGCAACTTAGACAATGTACAGAAAATGCACTATCTAAAAAGCTCGTTAGGAGGTGAGGCGGAGCAATTGCTCAGACAAATACCAATTTCTGAAGCTAATTATGATGATAGATGTTGGACTCAGTTAAAGGCAAGATATAATAATAAGCGATATCTTACGCATTTTATTCTAAAAAGATTACTCAGTCAAAGAAACATTACCATAGAGTCTTCAAGTAGTTTAAAGGAACTAATTGATACAACTAACGATTGCTTAAGTGGTTTATCGAATTTGGGAATTCATACGTGTAATTGGGATATCATAATTATACACATCCTTTGCTTAAAACTTGATGCTGAATCAAGGAAGCAGTGGGAGTTTAATATCACAAATAGTACCTCTTCGGAAGAACTTCCCACTTTTGCGCAATTTACAGAATTTTTAACTAATCGTTATAGAGCCCTTGAGTTTTTAGACACAAAAGTAGTTTCAAGTAAATCTCAATTTCATAGTCATTCTAACACTAATAATAATAACGTGGTCAAATTTAAAGCTCTACATGTGACGAAAACACAGTGTGTGTTTTGCTCCGAGGCTCACAAGCTTAGTGTTGGCGCTTAAGGCACCAACATGCGGCGGAGTTAATGGGCTGAAGGCAGGAAGGCTGAAGGAAGGATGTACTTACAGGGATGATGAGTCAGGAACCGTCGTGCGAGCTGACCACGGGCGGCAAGGCTTGAGGGGCGGCGATGTAGGTTGGTTCCTGGCGCACAGTCACTTCACTAAACAGTTCACTAGGGGCACTGGTTAAGGGCGTTTAGGTCGAGCTCTTCACTTTAGGTTCAGGAGTCACTATAATAAGGGTAGATACCAGCGCGCGTAATTTGTGTGCGTCTCGCATTAGCTAGCAAACAGACTGGTCGCGCGCGCGGCTCACCAAGCTAGCGGCGGCGGCTCGCGCAGCGGTGGCGCCGCGGCAGACAGGCGGACGCGGTCGTCAACAACCGCTGAGTGCGTCCCGGCTTTGGCGGGAACATCCTCCGGGGGCCAGGGGGGGCTCATCCACTGGGAGCCTGGCGATCCGGAATACAGGCCTCCGAAGATGTCCGTTCGCGGTGTCCAGGTCTACCACCCGCACGACGCCATCCTTCCCAGGCAGGGTGCGAGCAATGCGCCCCAGTCTCCATTGGAGGGCAGGCAGGTTGTCCTCCTTGATGAGGACGAGCTCGCCAACTCGGGGAGGGGAGGATGGGGACAACCATTTGGAGCGGGTTTGGAGGGTATGAAGGTAGGACTGGGTCCACAGCGTCCAGAAGCGCTGAAAAAGGGCCAGTACCATTTGGAATCGCCTACGTGTGGAGATCGGCCTATCTTCCACGGATAGTTCGGGAAGGGCCGTTAGTGGGCGGCCTATGAGGAAATGTCCGGCTGTAAGCGGCTCAAAGTCTGAGGGATCAGACGAAAGTGGGCAGAGAGGTCTAGAGTTAAGGACAGCTTCGATTCGTGCCAAAAGTGTAGAGAATTCCTCGAATGTGAGGTGCTGTTCGCCAATTACGCGATATAAAAGTTGCTTTGTTGATTTTACGTTGATCTCATGTAACGCACCGAACCATGGTCCCTTAGGGACGTTTAACAACCAAGTAATGTGCTGACCAGCGAGCTTGTGCGCAATCGTATCATTGTTCAAGGCAAGAAAGTTTTGTACTTCGATGAGCTGATTTCTAGCGCCTACATAATTTGTACCGCAGTCCGAGCGGATGAGAACCGGGGCACCGCGGCGTGCTATAAAACGCTGTAATGCCGCGAGGAACGCTTCCGTGCTGAGGTCCGAGACCGGTTCTAAATGAACCGCCTTAGTCGAGAGGCACACGAATATACAAAAGTACGCTTTTAAGAGTTTAACATTACGTAGGGTACTAGATTTAACGAGGAATGGTCCGGCAAAATCGGTCGTGACTTGACTAAATACTGGCTGAGGCGTAACTCTATCGGCTGGCAGGTCGGCCATGAAGGGCGCTTGCGGTTGGGCCCGGCATCGAAAGCATCTAATGCATTTAAAAACTCGGTGTCTAATAATACGGCGCGCGGACAATATCCAAAATTGTTGGCGTAGGATAGCGTGTAAAGTGTCAGCGCCAGGGTGGCAGTGTATTTTGTGGTAGTGGTCAATGATAAGGTCTACAAGTGGGCTAGAGCTGGGAAGTATGAGCGGGTGCTGCGCGTCATATCGGATAGACGCATGGGACAGTCGTCCACCAACTCTAAGGAGCTCATCTTTAATGAGAGGTGACAGCCGCTGGAGTCTGACGGAGCAGATTTTGCCAGTTTGAAGGCGGTGGATGTCCTCCGCAAACTCATTGTGCTGGACACTGCGCACCCAGTAAAGTAGGGCCTCTCTTCGTTCACTGACGTACAAGGGGCCTGAGCGTCGCGAATCTGGGTGGTGTCTGCAGTTGTGCAGAAAGCGTTTAAGACAAGCTGTCACTCCGACGAGCTTGTCTAGTGAACTGAACCGAGTGAGCAGGTCAAAGTCAAGACCGAGCACTGTGACCAGTGACGGGACGTGTTTGGGCTTAAGGCCGGGCAGGGCGTGATGGCCCAGAGCTAAGGGCATTGCAGGCCAAGACTCACAAGGCTGTCCAAGCCACGTGGGAGACCACCATAGGTCGTGGGCTGACAGGGATTGCGCAGACATCCCTCTGCTTGCGCAATCTGCCGGGTTGAGCTCGGAGGGTACGTGTCGCCAGGTACATTCTGGTGAGCCTGAGCTGATTTTGACTACCCTGTTGGCTTCAAAGGGTTGAAGACGGTGAGGCGGTGTATTGAGCCAGGCCAGGACTATCGTACTGTCTGACCAACATATATGTATGCAACATATATGGATCTGTGGGGTACTTTGAGTGAGATAGACATCTTAAATTTGCTCCATAGAATTTAATTTATTTTAATTGTTTTAAAGTACTTACAGTGTTAAATTCACTTAAATGTGTTAATAAATGTGCCAGTGAGTGTTGGCATTTAAACAAATTCACATAACAACACCTTTATCACTAACACGTCCTTGCTGCACAACTCACTCATCAATCATCTTCGCATCGGAAAGCCTTCAATTGCTGACAATGGACAACATCAATGTCAACGAGACTCTGCAGGACCTCACAACTCTGTTCCATTCTCGCATGGAGGAGTTCGAAAAAGCTCTTCTGCAGCATACGGAGTCATCTGTACCTGGAGCTCAGCTGCAAACAGTAAAGGCTCTATCGGCTGACTATCAACTATTTAAGAGCTTCGTTGTGAAAGCAGTCAGCACCTTGAAGCAGCAACTGGATCTCCTTAACACGGGTATGGACCGGATAGAAACCCACTCAAGGCGCAAGGTTCTGCTGATCCATGGTTTACCGGAGGATTCCAAGGAAAATGTGGCCGCCAGAGTGCAGGAGGTGCTGAGTGTCAGGATGAAGTTGACTCAAGTGCGACCCGAGTGTATCGAGACCTGCCATCGTCTTGGAGCTGCCAAAAAAGATAGGACTCGCCCGGTATTACTCCGTTTTGCAACATACAGTCATAGATCTACTGTATGGAATGCAAAGACTACGTTGAAAGGCTCGAGAATCTCCGTATCAGAATTTCTAACAAAGTCCAGGCAGAACGTATTTGCGGCAGCCCGTAAATATTTTGGCATCAAGAACTGTTGGACGTCTGATGGCATTATAGTGGTGCTGCTACCAGACAAAACCAGGCGGAAGATTACATCATTTGCTGAACTACAACTACTCCAGGCCAGTATTCCATGCACTGCAGGCAGATAGGTTATCTTTCGCCTAAACTTGTTCATTTCACACTGTAGGGTATCTGCACCTTGGATGAGTTGGTTTAAAATTGTTGTTGGTGCGTAGCACTTCGTTAGTTTTACTTTGCTTTACCCACTTTTACTTTTTTAAGTAGAACTCGTTTTCAATTTTTGTAAAATTATGTTACTTTTTGTTTGATATTAACTGTCAATGTCAAGTTGTCAACTGTCAATGTCCATCTCCCTGTCTTGTGAATGTTGCGTTCGGAAACCATTTTGAATTGTAACCTTGTTTCGATGTTTTGTGTACGAGTGTTAATCTCTAATGTCTTGCCAACGCTCGCTGGTGGTTTTATATTTTCATTTTATTTATTTATTTATTTATATATTTTATTAGGTTAAATGCCAGGTTGTTTATTTATTTTTGTTTAGTCGTGTATTTAAATATTTATTGTAAGTATGTTTATTAATTCTGATTATTTTTCTGATAGCTCAGACGAATTTGAAAGTGCTTGTAGCGATTTTTCCACATCTTCTGACACCGATGCTCTCTCACTGGATGTTAAGCTGCAATCAATTTTCCATAGAAAATCCAACTTCCTTAACCTGGTGCACATTAACGCGCAGAGTGTCCCTGCGCATATAGCTGATTTAAACGTATCTTTTAACAGCGGCATTGTCGATGGAATATTAGTTTCCGAGTCTTGGCTTAAACCGTCTCTTCAATCTCCACTTTTCTCAATTAATGGGTATAAGCTTTTCCGTAACGACAGGGTTGGGGCTGGTGGTGGTGGTGTCTGTATATACATCAAGGACCACATCCCGTGCTCTGTTGTCAGCCAGTCTCCTGGTACATACACCGGGTCCTTGGAATATCTGTTCTTGGAGCTTAGCCTACATCACTCCATTATTCTGGTGGGAACGGTTTACAGTCCCAGTAGTCATGTAAATTATTTTGAATCATTTGAGACAACCCTTGAATCCCTTAGTTCTTCTTACAACCATGTAATATTGATGGGTGATCTTAATACTTGTCTACTCAAAAATAACTCCCGGTCCTGTCGTCTTAATTCTATTGTAACGTCTGTCAACTTTGTTTTGCTCCCACTCTCGGCCACCCATCATTTTCCTAATTGTCAGCCATCTCTCTTAGACGTACAGATAGTTTCAAGTCCAGATTCAGTCCTTTTACATGGACAAACTACTGCCCCATTCTCATACCATGATCTCATATTTCTATCCTATCGAGTACGCAAACCCAAACCAAAAACCAAAGTCCTTTTTCGCCGTAATTTTGGTGGTGTATGTGTGGAACGCTTGAGGGAAGATTTTACTGAAATTGACTGGTCTGCATTGTTTGCGGCTTGCACAGTTAATGAGAAAGTTAATATTTTCAATAAAAATTTAACACACCTATATCATACACACGCTCCTCTCAGACCAGTGCGCGTTAAACACCTTCCTGCGCCATGGCTATCACCTATAATTAAAAAGACCATGCAACGCAGGGATAAGGCCAAGTCTGTTCTTAAGAGGTTTCCAAGTGATGATAATTTGCACTCCTATAAAAAGCTGCGCAACCTCTGCAACAGACTTTGTCGGTATGCCAAAAGGCGATACATTCATTCTTCGCTACACGACCTACCTCCAGCTCAAATCTGGAAGTTTTTAAGGACCATAGGTGTGGGTAGGGATGGGGATCGCAGCGGTTCTGGTGACTTACCTGACCTTACTCTGCTTAACAAACATTTTACTAACTCACCAGTTACTGTTGCCGATTCTACCAAAGCCGCCACGCTTGCCATGCTGGACAGTGCTGCCCGTCCTGACTGCGAGCCTTTCACATTTCGCGAGGTCGCTGTGGGGGAGGTTAAGAAAAGCATTCTTTCTATAACTTCCAAAGCTGTAGGTGAAGATGGCATTTGCCGTGACATGCTTATACCTATCCTTGACGACGTGGTGCCAATTATCACTCACATTATAAATTCTTCGCTAGCAACCAACGTCTTCCCTAGTGAGTGGAAATTGGCCCATGTTATTCCCATCCCGAAGAGCTCCTCCCCAAACACTTTTTCTCAATTCCGTCCCATCTCTATCCTTCCATTCCTCTCCAAGGTCCTTGAAGGTGCTGTTCAAAAACAACTGTGTGCATTTGTTTCCCAAAATAGCTTATTAAGTTCATACCAATCTGGTTTTCGTCCTGGCCATAGCACAGTTACCGCGTTGCTAAACGTCACAGACGATATTCGCCATGCCATGGACAACCGATTGTTTACGATTATTGTGTTACTCGACTTTAGCAGTGCCTTCAACTCTATTGACCATGACATCCTTCTTTCCATTCTCCGCTCTCTTAACTTTACCCCCGCTGCGATATCTTGGTTCTCAGACTACCTCTGCAATCGTTGCCAGAGAACCAAGAATGATGACTCTTTTTCGGAGTGGGCTCCGCTGACTACGGGTGTGCCACAAGGTGGTGTACTCTCACCCCTCCTCTTCTCTTTATTTATAAATGAGCTCACTAAAGTAATTTCATCCACGTACCACCTATATGCAGACGACTTGCAAATTTATAAACATTTTGATGCAGCCAACACACGCTCCGCTATCGAAGCGATTAACAACGATCTTCTCTTGGTGAAGACTTGGGCTGATGCATTTGGATTGCTTGTGAACCCAGCGAAGTCGCAAGCAATCATTATTGGTAGCAATAGGCTGTACGGCAAATTGGATTTTAATGATCTTCCCGATATCTCGTATGATGGTGTGAAGCTTGCATATGCCGAAAAAACCAAAAACCTAGGAATCATTATTGATCACACGCTATCTTGGAGATCACAGGTAAATGAGGTGAGTCGGCGCATGCACTATTCTTATCATTCCCTCAAGCGACTTCAGTTTTTCTTACCGTACAATACCAAAATTATGCTTGCTCAGTCCCTTTTGCTCCCTCTTCTCGACTATGCCGATGTTTGCTATTTAGATGCTACTGAGGAGTTACTTAACAAACTGGAACGACTGCAAAACCTGGCAATCCGATTTATATTTGGTTTGCGTAAGTATGACCATGTTTCAGAATTCCGGTCAAAGTTAAAGTGGCTTCCAATTAGACTACGCCGAGATATGCACATCCTTTGCCTCCTTTTCAAAATTCTTAACTATCCCCAACTTCCACATTATCTACGATCCCGATTTAACCTCTTACCAGACTCTTCCCGGCCTAAACGTTCCTGTGACACAAGAACCCTCCTTTATCCTCAATCCAACTCCAAATTTTTCCACAATTCGTTCACAGTGAATGCAGCCAGAATGTGGAATAAACTGCCTGCCAGTATCCGTGACAGCTCATCGGTGGAATCGTTCAAACACAAGCTCAAAGAGTACTACCTGTCCAACGCTATTATTAATCAGTAACTTAATTTATTAAATTAATGTTGTTTATTATTATATGTATATATTGTGTATATGTTATGTATTTATGTATTTATATATTATGTAGGTATGCTTATATATGTATAAATAGGTAATAAGTATATGTAGTTACGGATCAAATTATTTATTTGTCTGTCTTATCTAAGTGTGTATTTAAATTTACATTTTATTAGTCCCGCATACTTGCTTTTTTTAAAACTACAGCTAGGGTTGGCTGGAAGAGATCTCTTTTAGAGATAAGCTCACCCTTGTATATGTCTTGTGTAACGTGTGTGTAAATGTTATTTATTTGTACAATAAAGGATAATAATATGTTGTTGTATACTGATATGGGCCGATAACTGAACCGACACACGGATCATGAGCTGGGAGAGTAGGGTGGCGGCCGACAACTCTAACTTGGGGATTGTGAGGCGATTCTTGATTGGTGCGACTCGCGACTTGGCGACAATCAAGTGTACTAAAGTATCTCCGGAGGCATCGAGCTCATGGAGGTAAACAACGGCGGCAAACCCGGCTTCAGAGGCATCTGCAAACCCGTGAAGCGAGTATGCAGCTGAGCCTTTGCTTGCACAAACGTGCCGAGGGAAGCGAATGCTAGACAACAGCGGCAGATCCTCTGAGATGTGGTGCCACTCCTTTTGCACTTCAGAGGGAGTGGGCTCATCCCGTTCCAGCTTCAGTAGCCACAATTGCTGAAGCAGCAGCTTTGCGCGGAAGATAACGGGGGAAACCCAACCGTTTGGGTCATAAAGTGAGGCTACGGTGCTTAAAATAGACCGCTTTGTGACATGTGTGATGGGGGGCAGAGAGATGCGGTAGGTGAACTCGTCTGACTGAGGGCTCCACTGTATACCCAAGACCTTAATGGACGTGGACTCTGGGTTCATGTCGAAGTCCTTGGGCATGTCGCATTGGTTGTCGGGAAATCTCTCGAGCAGCTTAGGCGAGTTAGATGTCCACTTACTGAGCTGAAAGCCGCCTAGGTCTAGCAGACTTATCAACTCGTCCTGAAGTGCTTGGGCGGATTCAACCGTGTCATGGCCACACAAGATGTCATCAACGAAGATAGACTTGCGAAGAACCTGAGCGGCTCCAGGGTAGCGATGGCCTTCATCATCAGCCAGCTGGAGCAGGGTGCGGATTGCATGATATGGGCTTGATCTTAAGCCGTACGTGACTGTATTGAGGGCGTAGGTGAGCAGAGGGTGATCTGGTGAGGACCGCCATAGTATCAGCTGATACCGTCTCTGGTCTGGGGCAACCAGCACATTTCTGAACATCCTCTGGATGTCAGTGCTGAAAACGACTGGATGCGTTCTGAAGGACATGATGATGTCCACAATGTCCTGTTGAAGGGCGGGGCCTGTGTGTAGGCATTCATTTATGCTGACACCATTGGAGCTTTTGCAGCTAAAATCAAAAACAATGCGCAGCTTGTCCGACCCTGACATAAATACGCCATGGTGAGGGATGTAGAAGTGAGGTTTATGGGCGAATGTATTTGGGTGACAGGGAGCCATGTGCCCTAAGTCGATGTATTCGGCCATAAAGTCGACGTATTTAGAACGCAGAGACGGGTTCGCCATTAGCTTCTTCTCAATATTGAGGAATCTGCGTAATGCGATAGGGTGAGTTTTGCCTAGTTGAGGGGCGTCCTTTAGAAAGGGCAGAGCGACCGTATATCTGCCTGAGGGATCGCGTGTAGTGGTAGAGCGGAAGATTTCCTCGCATTGTTCCTCCAGGGGATCATTATGAGTGTGAGATTGAGGGAGGGGCTCCTCAGACTCCCAGAACCTTTCCAGACTCTGACGTATGTCCTGGGCTGATTCAGCTGAGTCTGGTTGTGAGCTGACGACGTGAGCTGAGTTAACCTGCTGCGCCGGCTGCGCATACAAGTCCTCAATGGGTCCTATCAACGCGAAGTCGAAAATCGTGCCGAAGGCTATGGGCTTGCCCGGGCCCAACGAGACCTTAGTCCCGTCCAACACTTGACCAAGAACGTCCGACCCCAATAAGAGGTCGATCGGGGCTGGTGTGTGGTAAAGCTGGTCAGCCAATGGCACGGGTGGCTGGCCTAGTACGTGGGAAATGTTTGGTACCTTCTCTAAGGGAAGGTAGCCAGTGACGTTTTTTAAAATGTGAGCTGTGGCAGTAATTGTAGGAGTATCATTGTGAGTGGGTCGGCATACTATTGTTATTGCCGCCTTTGACTCATGTTTGTGCTGATTCCCAACTCCTGTAATTTTTAAAGAAGTGGGTTTTGATGGCAGGTTCAAAAGTCGTGCCATGCGTGACGTTATTAACGTCAGCATACTGCCACAGTCCAATAAAGCTCTGGCTGTGTGAAGATGGCCATGTACGTCCGCGACTCTTAGTGAGACGGTTGGCAACAAAATGGGTGTGCCAGTGGGCACAGAAGGTGAGTGAGCTGATTGAGTATCAGCTGAAATTGTATGAGCTGAGTATGTATCAGCTGTGTGGGCATGGGTTGACTGGGCATGGGCTAAATCTACCTCTTCGCTAGGGTGCTCTGTGATAGTAGGGAGTCATAATTGCTGGCGGCGTTCGCGGGGTCTACCTGGCGAACCGGACCTGGGCGGGCTGGCTCTGTGAGCAGAGCTGGGTTGCGCCTGTTTGGCATGTGCGGGTTCGTGCCGCCTGCTGTTTCTGGGACGCTCCCTCGAGTGCTCTGTCAGCTGTGGTGGGGGCACATGTACAGACGACGAATGAGCTGAGTGCGTTGGGCCGTCTGGTCGATGGAGGGACGTGTGGTGGTTCGTACTCCCACAGTTCTTGCATGCCCCCCTTGACCTGCAATCGCTCTCGTAGTGACGGCCGAGACAACGCTGGCAGCGCTCGCGTGCCTGTACAAAGTCCCAACGGCCCTGTGTTGGCTGGGCATTGTACCATCTGCACGTCATGAGCGTATGTCCCCTAGTGGCACAATAGGGACAGTAGGGCGTCGAGCGTGAGGAAGAGGACGATGACGATGATGAGGAGCAGCTTTGCTGGTAGGCCGAGTAGACGGGGAAGGGCTGACTGCGAGCCGGGGAGGTGGATGGGCGGTGACGCATTTGTTGCGCTGGGCGGAACGGTTGGTGAGTAGGCTGCTCATGGGCGCGGTGAGGCGATGGAGCTGAGGAACGGCCACGGTAATGGTCGGGTTGTTGCTGAGCCATCTGAGCATAAGTGCGATGGGGCAGCTGAGGAGGCGCGCGGCTACGAGAAGGGCCGGGCTGGGGCTGAATGGGTTGAGCCATGGCTATGTTGGAGAACTCTGTCTCCACACAGCGCGCGTGCTCCTCGAGGTAGGAGATAAGGTCCCTTAACGTGGGCAGGGTGTTACTAGACCCGTGCCTGCGTTCAAATAGCGTGCGGAGCTCGCCCTTGAGCTTCCGCACCACTATTGACACAAACACGTAATCGTCTCCTATGGGCAAGTCTAAATTGTTGAGGGCACACTGAGCCGATATGAGCGGCGTGAGGAACAGTGTGCGGATGTTCGAGCGCGTATGGATGCTTGGCAGCCCCAGGATGATGTCCACAAAACTATCAATGAGAACCCGGCGGTTCTAGTACCGCTTGGTGAGGATGTCCATGGCCACGGCAAAATTTTCATTGGTGACCTTTAAGTGGGACACCATACTTAATGCCTCACCGCTGAGACATGAGAATAGGTAGTGGAGCTTGACTGCGTCCGACAGGGTCGCCATGTCGTCAGTCAGACTCCTAAACAGCGCAATGAAGGAAGGCCAGTCCTCCACTTTTGAGCTGAACCTGGGCAGCGCTATCTTGGGGAGGACGGCTGTGGGCGTATTGACGCCGAAACTGGGCTGAGCGCTATGGGTTGGGGATGACGTGGAAGAGGGTAAGATTTCCTCCCTAGCCACAAGAATCCCAAGGTACGCCCCGGAGGCTTTTGTGTGGTTCTCAGTGTATGCCTTCTCGGTCTTCTCGTCCAGGTCCTCCTCGTCAAGAATGCTATAATACACTGAGTCCAGCTTCTCCTTTATGCCCTGTATCTGTGCGAAACGCACGTTGAATTCCGTTATGGAATGTTTGGTGTCGCCAGCAATGATCAGTGATCCCATCTCTAGGAGCTGGTGTAAAGCTTTGGCGGCCTCCCTAAATATCGCGGCTTGTGACTTGGTCGGCATCGCGACGAATAAAAGGAGACAAAAAAAATAATAAAAAATAAAAAATTAAACAAATTTAAAGGCAGTAAAAAGAACAACACCCTGTATATATTCTATAGTTGGGCTGGAGGTATTTGTTTACTAAGGTAAGGGCAAATGGGCTAAAATTAACGCAACAATAAAGAAAGCAAAACTAAGTTGGGGCGCCTTGTATATGGCCTACGGGTGGGCAAACGCGTGTATGTGTAGGTATGTCTGTGTATATGTATGTATGCTTATTGAACGCGCGTACGTAACATTAGCCGACCGCAAGCAAAAAACAAACAAAAACAACAAAAACAAAAAGAATCACGTTATCCGTAGCCCACTGTTGGGCAAGGCGCTCACAATCGGGCAGACCTGTTGCCGACACTGGCGCGAAGAATGAGTCAGTCGCAAACAAAAAAAAATAAAAATAAACTAATAATAAAACTTAATTAAACTTAACTTGTGTAGAAGCGAAGGCGACGCACGCAAATAGCCGTAAGCGATATAAAAAAAACTGATGAAACTAAATGAAACACACTAAGCTCATGTGGTGAGCACGCACCAAGAATGAGCCGATTGCAAAGGCAAAAATAAAAAATAAAAAAATAGATATAAAATTAACACGAGCGAAAAAATAAAGCACGCTATTTGGCACGCGTGGTGAGCATGCACGAGATCTGAGCCGATTTAACACGACAAGAACATAAAAAATTCCTTAAAAAATAAAACGGGAAAAACAACAATATCGTCGTCTAGACGCGGGTGTGTTATTATTACGTAACCAAAGTTATATGTGCAACCGAAAAACGTAAAACGCAAACGTAACGCAATAATTTAACTACTAAACCTAACGCATCATTAGTACAAGTAATACACAATTAGTACACTAGCTCGCTCAAATCACAAACATTGTATGACACCATAAAATCAACATCAACAACATAAACACTAAACTTGTTAGCGTAAATTAACTAGGAGTTAGCACGAATCGGATACTGGTACGAACTTTTATTTGGAACACGATACCCGAAACACGAATTTTTATTCGTGTAGGTAGGTCAACTTTGCAACGACTGTCGTGCAGAAAAGATTTTGTATGGAGATGAAATTATAAATGTTAGGAAGTGAAATAGATATAATTATGAAACATTATTTTTAGCGGACTGTAAATAATTAATCAAAGTTAAGGGCTGATTCGGGGCTGATTATGGTCGAAAGACCATGAAATTTAGAGGTATTCCGTGCTCGATTGGACCAAAAATGTTGGCGCTTAAGGCACCAACATGCGGCGGAGTTAATGGGCTGAAGGCAGGAAGGCTGAAGGAAGGATGTACTTACAGGGATGATGAGTCAGGAACCGTCGTGCGAGCTGACCACGGGCGGCAAGGCTTGAGGGGCGGCGATGTAGGTTGGTTCCTGGCGCACAGTCACTTCACTAAACAGTTCACTAGGGGCACTGGTTAAGGGCGTTTAGGTCGAGCTCTTCACTTTAGGTTCAGGAGTCACTATAATAAGGGTAGATACCAGCGCGCGTAATTTGTGTGCGTCTCGCATTAGCTAGCAAACAGACTGGTCGCGCGCGCGGCTCACCAAGCTAGCGGCGGCGGCTCGCGCAGCGGTGGCGCCGCGGCAGACAGGCGGACGCGGTCGTCAACAACCGCTGAGTGCGTCCCGGCTTTGGCGGGAACACTTAGTATGTGTAGAAGATTTTCAACTCAAACAGTTGGCCAACGTCGTGAGTTCGTCCATACAAATAGTTTGTGTTATGTTTGCTTAGGAGCCAACCATGGG
Source organism: Scoparia ambigualis (assembly GCA_963921215.1). Lineage (NCBI taxonomy): Eukaryota > Metazoa > Arthropoda > Insecta > Lepidoptera > Crambidae > Scoparia > Scoparia ambigualis. The sequence goes on from OY992503.1 coordinate 22,497,054, forward strand.
GCGAAAGCATGTCAGGTTAATTTTAAATGTAAGTTATGTCATCGTCGACACTACACCCTATTACATCCTAAAGTTGGAGAAAGTGCGCAGACAAATGTTGTTAAGGTTAATTCGGATGGGGTGGATAGTTCAACAAGAGGGTTAGGGCCTAATATTGAGGCAGGTAGGGGTGAAACTTCATCAGCTTTTGTGGCATGCAATTTTTCGGCTGAAAAACTAAACCAAGTATTACTGGCGACGGCGCTAGTTCATGCCGAATCAAACAACGGCCACAATCATGTTTTGAGAGCTTTGTTGGATCAGGGCTCTCAAGGGAATTTTGTTACAGAAGCGACTGTAAATGATCTAAAAGTAAAAAGAACACCTATTCATGGTAAAATTTCAGGTGTGGGTGGAGATAAGGGATTAATCTCCAAGGCTGTAGTTACTCTGAAAATAAAATCAAGAGCAAACGCAAATATTAGTGTCACAATAAATGCGTACGTTCTGAAATCAATCACTTCGTTTCTTCCTGGGAGGAAACTAGAGCGATTAGATTTAACAGAATTTAATGAAATATAGAGTTAGCGGATCCTGAGTATCACCGTCCTAATAAAATCGATGTATTATTAGGCGCGGAAGTATACAGTCAGGTGATCCAAGAAGGTATCCGTAAGGCACCTAGTGGTTGTCTTGTTGCTCAATCTACTAGCTTAGGCTGGATACTGTCGGGTACTGTTGACTCACCAGTTAACCAAACTGGAGGTGCATTGGCATTACATTGCCAATTACAGGAAGGGGACGAAATATTACGAAAATTTTGGGAGATAGAGTCAGGCACGAGTTTGACTAAAGACCAATCTTTTTCAGAGGAGGAAAGAAAATGTGAAGAGTATTTTAAAGAAGCTACCACAAGAGATAAAGAAGGCAGATATGTGGTAAGGTTACCGTTTAAAGTGGAGAATCCAGACTGTAAAAAAGGGGATACGAGATACATAGCAGAGAAAAGATTAAAGGGAATAGAAAGAAGATTTGAAAAAGATAAGGAGTTCCAGAAAATCTATAAAACAGTTATAGAAGAATATTTAGATATGGGTTATATGGTTGAAGTTAAAAAACCTGATGCAAGAAGAAATGAGTCTGTTTATTTACCACACCATGCAGTGATAAGAGAAGACAAAGATACGTCCAAAGTGAGAGTAGTATTCAATGCCTCTCAACCAGGCCAGAATGGCGTATCTCTTAACGACGATCTTATGGTGGGACCAACTATACAACCTGATTTACGACATTTGGTACTACAGTGGAGGTTGTCTAGTATTTGCTTAACAGCAGATATTTCTAAAATGTACCTACAGATCAAAGTTCACGATGATGACACTGACTTCCAACGGTTGCTGTGGAGAAATAATCCAGATGAAGAAATTAAAGATTATAAACTTCTTAGGGTCACGTTTGGTACGGCCTCAGCTCCGTTCTTAGCAGTTCGAACACTTCAACAGGTTGCAGTTGATGATGGTGCTAAATATCCTCTTGCTGCTGAAAAAGTATTTAATAGTTATTATATGGATGATTTGATGAGCGGGTGCGAAACGGTAATAGAAGGGATACAAATATATAGCCAAATGAAAGGGTTATTGAACAAAGCAGGATTTAAATTACAAAAATGGGCTAGTAATAGTGAAGAATTGCTGAAAATGATAGAAAAGAAGGAAATGGAAGACAAGGTAAATAAGAAAAATAAGGAAATTAAAGAAGGGTTAAATATAAAAATGGACGAAATAATAAAAATACTTGGACTTACCTGGGAAAGACACGCCGATCAATTCCGGTACAAAGTTAATCTTCCAGAGCTGCTGCCACCTATCACTAAAAGGAAAATCATTGCTGACATCTCACGCCTCTTCGATCCCTTAGGTTGGATTACGCCGTGTATAATTATAGCTAAAGCCATGATTCAGAAATTATGGATAGCGGGCATAGCTTGGGATGTGGAAGCGCCTAAAGATATTTTAAAAGAATGGTGCGCATATCGCGAAGATCTGAATAATATAGCTGAGGTAAAAATACCAAGATGGGTGGGCACTATGTCCAATGATATCCGACGAGAGCTGCATGGGTTTTGTGACGCCTCTAAAATAGCATACGCTGCAGTGGTCTACCTAAGAACAATAGACCCGGATGGCAAAATCCATGTGTCCCTCATTGCAGCCAAATCGAAAGTAGCTCCAATCAAACAGGTATCGATCCCTAGGTTGGAACTATGTGGAGCTGTAGAATTGACGAGACAGCTTGTAGACGTAGCCAGGGTCTTGAAGATAGAGAGCACTCATTTGCATGCCTGGACGGATTCAACTATTGTGTTGGCATGGCTGAATAGTCTACCTAGCCGATGGAAAGTTAAATACTTACCGCGATGAATCCGCAACAATGGTCTCATATAAGTACCAAAGAGAACCCAGCAGACTGCGCTTCGAGAGGAGTGTTACCGTCAGATCTGAAACATCAAGTGTTGTGGTTTAATGGGCCAGAATTTCTTTTGTCAAAAGAAATACAATACAATAAACCTACAAATATAAATACAGAGCTAGAATCTATAAAAGTACATATGATAACTAAGGGAGACGAAGACGAAATTTTTGAAAGGTTTTCATCCATAACCAAACTGATTAGAGTTGTTGCATACTGCAGAAGGTTTGCAAAAATAAAAGACAAGTTAAAAATAAATTACAAAGGATATTAAAAGTCAGAAGAAATAAAAGAAGCTTTAGAAGTGTGCATTAAAAAAGATCAAGCAATTCATTTAGGGGAAGAAATTGAAACAGTAAAAAAGAAAAAGATATAAAAAAGAACATTTCTTTAAAATCATTAAATCCGTTTTTAGACGACAAAAATATATTAAGAGTGGGTGGACGATTGGAGCAATCGAATTTAGAGTGTAACAGGAAGCATCCCATAGTAATGGCAAAGAAATCTAGACTAACTACTTTGATAATAGCAAACGCACATCGTCAAACCTTACATGGAGGTTCACAATTAACTTTAAATTATATTAGAAATAAATATTTTATAATAGGTGCTAAGCAATTGGTTAAGTCTCACATACGAAAATGTGTGGAATGCGTAAAATATAGTGGGCGTACTTACCAACAATTGATGGGACAACTTCCTCCAGTTCGAGTGACTCCAGCACGTCCATTCCAAAGTAGTGGAGTTGACTTTGCAGGTCCGGTTCAAATACGTACTTCAAAAGGTCGAGGCCACAGATCCTATAAAGGATATATCTGTCTGTTTGTGTGTATGTCCACAAGGGCAGTACATATTGAAGCAGTTAGTGATCTAACAGCTCAGGGATTTTTACAATCCTTTAAACGTTTTGTCGCTAGAAGGGGTCGTTGCGATAATATTTGGAGTGACAACGGCACTAATTTTGTAGGAGCTGCGGGTGAAATACATACAAAAATGGCATTTTTCCAGAAATCGCTGAAACATTAGCCAACAACAGTACCTCTTGGCACTTTATACCACCCCATGCACCCAATTTTGGCGGATTATGGGAAGCCGGTATAAAGACAGTGAAGTTTCACTTAAAGAGAGTGGTCGGCTCTTCAACGTTAACCTATGAAGAGTTATCAACGGTACTTGCTCAAGTGGAAGCTTGTTTGAACTCTCGACCACTGACAAGACTGGATGATGACCCAAACAATTTAGATGTTTTGACCCCTGGACATTTCCTAATTGGCGAACCTTTGGTGACTGCACCAGACCGCAATTATGAAACATCCAATGTAGGTTCTCTCCGTAGATGGCAATACACACAACGAATGGCCCAAGAATTTTGGCGAAAATGGTCTCAAGAATACTTGAACCAATTTTTTCATAGATACCGTTGGTCAACCGCAACGCCACAACCAAAAGTAGGAGACATTGTTCTCATTAAAGAAGATGGCCTCCCCCCATGTCGTTGGCTTTATGGTAAAATTATAGAGGAACATCCTGGTCGCGACGGAATCACGAGGGTGGTCACATTGAAAAGTAAAAACTCAGTAATGAAAAGACCTACAAATAAATTATGTATCTTGCCTGTAACTAAATGAGTTAATAATATTATTTTATAGTTATGATTTTTTTTATAATTTATTTTAAGTTTAGTGATTCATGGTGGAGGTATACTGGTTTTTCTTTTCAAGATTTAGTTTTAATTTTATTTACATATTATTGTTTATACGGAAGCGTTGTTAATTAATTTTTAGTTAAAGATAATTATGAATCTTGTGTAAATGTTTAGCAGAGTACAATTGTTTTTTTTTTAATATTAAAGTAGCTTGGTTACTTTTATAAGGACAATATATCAGTTTGTCCTTTGTGTGCGGTAATGTTAGAACTTGTATTAAAGTTACACAAGAATGGTTCGATACAAAGTTTAGTTCTCATAGATCCCGATAGATGGCGGTGTACCATTCTGAATCGCGCTATTTAAAGTTGTTTTGTAGTTGGATATAAGCAAAAGGTGACATTGTAATTTTAACTATCCAATAAACCTGTCGTGTACTCAGTTGGTTTTTTTTATTACAAAAGTACACCCTCGAATCTGACCTTGACGATCTGGGGTTGTTCAGATGCTGTGCATCGTCTCTGCTCAATAATAAGTTACTAAGCTAAAAAATAGTGCAAGTTTTACATAACAAGTTTTATTGTTATGTAAAACTTGCACTATTCTTTAGCTTGATGATGAAATCCAAGCGTCCTTATCATTAACAAAATAAAAAATGTGATTTTGTTACAGCTTTCAGAACCAGATTTTAAATCTTCGCTAGCTTTAGCTGGCTTCGCTGCAGAGCATCAGGAAGTGCTGATCAAGCTATATGCCACTAAGAAAGCTGTATTATCCAATGCATTATACATCTTACATCAAAAAGAACCAACTTATCAAGATTTTATGTGGAGGTTTGAAGTTCAGGTATGTATCTATTATATAAATGTCAAATAAAATTACCTGCTTATTCTCGAAATACCTGTCTCATTACTAAGTTTTCTTCATTAGACTAAGTTTGTTTCGTCAATGTTTTTGTTCTCTGATATAAAATATATTACAGATAGCCAGTCGTATGTGTACAGAAGAAGTTAAACCAACAATCGCCATGGATTTTGTGTTAATGACATCTAAGAACTTTGCTCAAAGTAAAGATCCCAGTAGATCAGAAGTTTTACACAAGAATGTGTCCCCAATACATAGTAACTTGCCCATTCAAGATGCAAAGGCTGCCAGTCAGTGTCAGAATGTCATCAGCCATGTTTTGCTGCAATGTGATTTACCAAACTTGTTGCATATGACAAATAAGTTAGACCAAGCATTGAAAGAATCAAAGAGTCAGCATGTACGTAAAGTGCAAAGAGTGTTATAGTGAAAATTGTATATGATAACTTAGAGACTGCGAGAAGAGTGCCATTGGTGAGTATATAATTTAATGAGTGTTACATAATAAACGGCCAAGTGCGAGCTGGACTCGCAAACTGAAGGTTCTTTATCAAGCCAGACCCAAGATTTTATTTATTTTTATTTCTGAAGTTTTGGAAAGCTGTCATACACCCTTTGTTATTATTATTGTTAAACTTAATTAATGGCTTCGCGTTTTGCATTAAGCCAATTTCAAGTAGTTTAAATTTAAAAAAATATATTTAGATTTGTACGGTAGATTGAGTTAAAATGGAGTCTCACAACACGTGTTGTTGCTAAAAGAACACGGGAGAAACTCCCACCCTTTGTTAATTTCCAGAATTGTATTAGGTTAGGTCCATATTATTTTCTTAATATATTGTGTACTAGCGGCCCGCCCACGACTACGTCTGCGTGGACACCGTACCCCGTTACGAGTACTCCTCAGGCCCCAAGCGGTCGCATAAGACCTCACCTACAAAATTGACTTTGTACCGTGTTTTCATAGACTTACAGACTACTTTAGTATGAACAAGTTTGGTTATTTCGGTTCTGTGGTACATCTTATGTATTGTTATCGCAAAATATCGCATAGTCTATGCTCGATTCTGTCAAATTTGACGTTGACAGTTGCGCCAAAAAAAGTGTCAAAAAAATCCAAGACTGAGGGTTTAAAAGATATTATTCCACACAAAGCTAGTCCTGACATACAAAGACATTTTTACCAATTTTACTTATTTACCAATTTTAAAATTACAAGTTTAAAAAGCACTTCGCTAACCAATATGAGGTTTATATTGAGTGCTTTCAATTAAATTAAAGCGTACGTCGATTCAATTAGCCAAATAGGTGCAGCCGTTCTGAAGTGATGCAATGCGCGTACAAACATTTCGGAAATTGATTTTTATTAAAATAGATGTATGGAATTTTGATGTTACACAACAAAATAAATTGTCAGCTGGTACAGAACCTTCATAATAGTTTGTAAGAGTATGTAAATCCGTATGCGTTTGTAATAAATAAGAATAAAGCATATCTTCTAAATGCCAGATGCGCATTTTATCTTTGCGTATTAACATTAAAGGCTCCCACATACTCTTAGTAGGTGCAGTGCGGAACATAAAAATTTAGATTCAAAGCGGGCCTGCATTGCCAGTTTCTACGTCTGGTATTTACGATAAGTCAAAATGGCGGCCAAATCAAATATACGCGGAAAGACGCGCGCCTAGCTTTGGTGTATGAGGGCCTTTACATTATACCATATTGTTTGTATATTTTGATGTCAATAATAGTCCTATTAATAAAATAATAATAATTTTACATACGTTTTTATTATTTATGATACAAAATTTAGAATGAGTCATTCTCTTTTTTACGAGTAAAAAGTCCATCTGTGCTGAATTCGGACAGATCTAGTTCACTATCGTCCTTATGGGCGATAGCCTTTGGTTTCACAAATGAATTGTGGTTAACCACAGGCGGCATAGTTTCTGAATCGTCCAGGATTGAACTGCCCAGGCTGGTGTTGCTGCCGCCCACACTGGAAGCCCTCAACATTGGCCCTGCAAGTATATCGACTCCGCCGACTATTGCAGTAGATGGAGTTTCATTACGACGCGCCAGCTGCGATTCTATAGTGTTTTTTAGTTCAGCTATTTTTGGACTAGTTCTGGTGCTGACTTTTAGTTTGGTGTCGTTCTTTAATGGCTCGTTTTCGATACTGTAACAAAGTTGCACATTAATGGAAGCTCGCTTGCTATGCAATAATGTTGTATAAGTACATCTAATACGAAGGAACGTACATCGTTTAGCCTTATTTATAATACGTCTTGACAAGTAATGATACATACGTACTAAAAATATAGCACTGCATGAATAATATAAATATTTTAAAAGTCTACCAAAGAGACTCCCAATAATTATTTTAACATTTTTAATATTTCAAGTAGCATAATAAAGCAAAATATAAACAAACCTTGAAATGTCCCATTCCTCACCATCAAGGTTTATTAATCCTAGCTCATATTTCTCATTTCCATCACTTTTCTCAGTAATGCTCTGAGAAGGTGATGCACTTAGAGATTTCATTTGTATCGCATCCATATCGAATATAACTTTCTTTTTATTCAAAGAAGATGTTGAGGATGCGTTTTTTAAAACACCTTTTGTTTGTTTGGGACTATTTAAATTACCCTTAGCTGGTACTTCTTCAATCAAAATATGTTCAGACGATTCTGTATCACTACTGTCTTTATTAATGTCTTTTGATAGATTACTGTTGATAACTGTATCTGGTTTGACATGAGTAATATTTGTCGCAGACTGAGAGCGGAGTAGGTGATCGTCCTTTGCCACATATTTGCGAACTATATTATTGTAATCATTATTCGCTGAAAGAGGTCTACGCGCAGGAGATTTAATAAGATTATCTATAGATTTTGTTGTTTCCTGGACATTTGCTTTGTAATATTTATGGTCACTTTCTGAGTCGTCGTCAGAATCATCGGTTGTATGTGGTGAAGATTTTATCATCTGTCTTTTACTTTTGTCTGATATCGTTAGTTCAGGAGCTCTTTTTGGAGTTGGACGATTACGTTTTGGCTCCAAATTCAGGCTGTGTTTTGGTTGAGCTTCAATAGCATGATGCTTTTGGGAAGCAGGACTGGAGTGTGTAGAATCAGGAGGAGTATTTAGAAGTTTCAAAGCTCGTTTGGCAACTTCAGCATTCAATGATTTTCTATTGTCTTTCGCAGTTGTATCATTAGACTTGACCAAAGACAAAGCTTTATTTTTGACATTAGATATTACAGAAGTAAGACTGAAAGCCTTGGATATTTTACTTGGTGACACGTATTCTTGTTGCGGTATAGTTGCTTTCTTCGGCAAACTAGATTCCAGATATGCCAAAATAGAATACCTTACTTTTTCATGAGTGGGGTTTTTCTAAAAGATGAAAAATTTATTAGTACCATTTATAGAATATAGAAATAGAATAGTAAGTAAAGAGACTAGAGAGCCGTTAGTTATGCTATCTAATGCTTACTATTACATGCTTTGACAAATAAGATTAATATAATAGTCAGTTGGCATTACCTTGGATTTTTGCTCAACTTGCTGTTGCAATTGGTTTCGTTGTTTCTGATAGTTAGCTTTAGGAAGTACATTCTTTAAAGGGTCAACTCCATTTGATATTAATCGGTTATTAACCTCTTCCGTAATTTTGGCTCTAAGTAGTTTCAAGGGGCTGTAAAACAATCAAGTAATATTTATCAAAAGTAATAAAATCATAATAGCTACCTAGATGGCCTAAGATCAAGTATTACCACCTATTGTTTTCTGAGGTTTAAGCGAGCACTACACATTGAAATGAAACACTTTTTTACGGATTAACTCGCGTTTAATTTACTAAATAGTAAATTAAACGCGAGTTAATCCGTAAAAAAAGTGTTTTATTACCACCTAAACAGAGCCTAGAACAGGTCTAATCACAATACCGCTGTGCTATATAGCAAGATGGCTATTCTGGAAATTGCGCTGCGCAGCGTTTAAGAGAAACGTCTTTCCAGCCGACTTCTATCTAAGCGTACTTGCACAAAAGACATACTTACTCAAAAACCATACCCTAAGTATTATTTAGTAACAGCTGGTGCTTATCTAGAATACATTAGTACCATCCAGTCAGTGGCGTGCCTAGGGCTTCAGATTGGGGCAAGCCACGAAACCTGAAGTTCCTAATCTTGCTACCTAGGTACAATGTTGGTGCCCATTTGTGACACTAGCCACATTTTTTACTCAAATCGTCATAGGCCGTGGCATTCCAAACGTTCTTGTCGTTGGTAAAAAAACAGGCTATTACCTTCTATTACATCTTGAATGTGATTTTTGAGAATTTTATTTTAGCCAATTTAGGCGTTCTTTATCTCAGAAACAAAAATACATTAACAGTATTTACTTATTAAATAGTGTAGAATAACTATTGGCATAGTACGTAGCGGCCTCGCTTTTTGTAAATTTCGCTTAACTTTTATTTAAACTCAAAATTGCAGAGAAAGATTTTCATAAATTGCGCGAGGGCACTTTTTTGAGCTCCTGGATTGAACTAAACAAATGAAATAAAAAAATGAAAGAAAACCAAAAAAACTTCGAAAATCGCGTTAAGTTAACTGTGAATTTCTCTTATCTACGATAATATTATTGAGTTTTAGAATAATAACACTATAGAAAGATAGTCTTCATACAAGCGCTCTGTCAAAAATGAAGCACTAAACCGATGCGACACATAGACGCTGCGCGCATGGCTGTGATCTGCTGTCTCTTTCCAATTCTATGAATATGAAAGAGACAGAGTCAATCCTCAGCGCGGCAGCCGCTGCTACCGAGGCTTAAACTTAGAGAATCACACTGCAGTACGTTTATATTTTGACCTAATTAACTACAAGATACTATGAAATACTGAAAGCTTACCTGTGAAAAGTGATGTTATTACACTTCTTTTGTTTTTCAGATGTGTTGTGACATAATTTAACTGTACAAACCGTCATATTTTTTTTGTTTTCACGAGACACGTTCGGCGCGCTTTGACATTGAACACTACGGAGCGGTCCGGCGTTTGGAGCCATTTATGGCTCCGATTAAGATGCTTCAAAATAAGCGCGCGGACTTGGTTTCTATAGTGTTATTATTCTAAGTATTGAGTAAAATTTATACCAGAATAATTGTTACTTCATGAGGAATAAAAATGTTAATGAATTTATTATCCTATTTCGATAAAAACTATAAATACAACTAACTGCGCCGGCCGTCCGAACTCAGCTTATTCTCGCAGAGTGGAGATTCGTAATATTACGCATGCATTTATTATCCTATTTCGATAAAAACGATAAATACAACTGGAAAATTACTACAAAATGCGAAAATGGGCATTTTGCGCGGGAATCACAGTCGATATGTAGGCCTCTACACTTAATTTATTAATTATTAGGTACTTAATTAATTGAATGGAAGCAACCAACAATCCAAAGAGTTTTTTACATAGACCTATTATTATTAATGCCCTAGATGACTTTTAATAGTTTGCGAAATACATAAATGATGTGTGATGTTCAAAGAATTTATTTACCTCTGCCTTTCGTATGCCAATCATCAACACGTTTAAGTACACATTTGTTTGCAACACATCACATGCTCAACACATCTTAGTTCGTCACAGAGACCAATAAAGCGACGAACTGAACTCGGAACACATTTTTAACACAAATTACGAAAACACTTGTTACAAAACAATCCCTCAAATAAAGTGAAGTGTGACAATAACAAAGAATAAAAAATGGCTGGCTGCTGCACAGCACAATCGCGTATTAACGCTCGCCTCTGATTGGTTCGCCCGAGCTCGAGCTGTCGTCGGTCGCCTCTGATTGGTTCGCCCGCGTTTAAGTTGCACGTGATTCGGTAGAAATAAAGCCTGCTTTGTAGAAGGCCTTACTTGCGAACTTCATAACGCAAGCTGGCTTTAACGAAGAGTATGAATTTCTCATAGAATCTATACATACTTACGCAGTATTATGTTTATAGAGTAGCAATTTTGTTAAAGTTAGAAGAGAGCGGATATACTTTAAATCCGAAGCCCGGTTGCAAGCCAACTTGTGCGAGAGAGATGTAAAGCGTCGCACGATTTATAAGCAGCTTTATGCGATTTGTTTGGTGATTCTTAATATGAGAATCTTATAAAATTGATAATTTGAATGCTGATGAAAGAAAATTAACAATGGTAAAAAATATTAAGTGATTTTAATAATTGCGTTTTACCAGTAGTGATATTGAGTTTTTGTTAGGGCAAGCCGGGCTTTTCGGCTTGTATGAAGGTACCGCCACTGCATCCAGTACGTATTTCGAAGCTCCATCTCAATGCGTCCAATACTACGGGTGGTGGTGTCCAAGATAGTTTTGTAACATTATTTTATAATCTTACATAGGCGCGGAAAATTAATACTTAACCTAGAAATAACTAACTGCAATTTTCTTTTATATTGTTGTAAAATAAGTATAACCAGTAGTTATATAAAAAAAACAATAGTGAACATATTGTAAAAATGCGTTGAACGAAAAATCTAAATTTTCTTTTGAAACTGCTAGCAAAAAGGATAACCGTTTATCATGTGTTAAAATATCGTAAATTCAAACTTATGACAAAAATTACACGGATTTCATGTTTGGAAGTAACGCTATTGATAGTGCAATAAATATCACTATCGCCTGATTATTATTTTTAGGCACATTAACTAACTACTTAACCAATAAACACCAACGAAACGCATAAGTATAGTTTGTCTTGGTCAAAGTTAAACAAAAAACAACTAGCTCGAAAATAGTAAAAATTTTGATCAAATATTCACTAAATCAGTATAAATGAGTCTTACAATAAAAAAATATATAGTTATCTTTTTTGCTTTAACCACTGTAACTGAAATAAAAATAAAGACAGTACGCAACGCAAAGTTATTATATTATGTCTAATTATTATCGTAGTAGTAGGGTATTGACTTGCACTAATAGTTTTACTCAATAATCTTTCAGTTAAGTACCATTATTGGCTTACGATAAAAAAAAAAATTCGTGTATATTTTAAGTAACGAGAAAAGCTTTTATTTGCTACCTCTGGTTTCTTAGTCCAATTTGACCCTCTATTTGGTCTGTATTAAAGGACATTAAAAAATTTCGGTTACCTTTATGTCCAGCTGACTCAAATTTTCTCGTAGATTTCAGGGCCTAACAGTCGCCTAACGCACTGTTGTCGAAGACATATTACTGAGTTTATATGTATAAATAAAAATACAAAATTACCTTCCAGGGGTGAGAATGGGACCATTCTTTTCCATTTTACTTGGTTTTTTTACAGGTTTATCTTTCTTAGTCTGTTGTTCTTTGGTGTTTTGTTTCGGGATGTTATTTTTATTCGATTGCTGAACGTGATTGGACACTTTCTCTTTCCTTCTGTTAGCAACAACATGATTTTCTTCTTTTTTCAATTCCTTGTTAGTATGATTCCTTACGTTAATGGATTGTTGTTTTTTTAAACCTGGTTTTAGTTGTTGTGGTTTAGGATTTTCCACGCTCGAGACATCTGAAGAAGAGCTTGATGATCTTATATTCAACAAAGCTTGGGCTTTCTGGTGAAGCCTTTCAAGTGTCTCACGACTAGCTTCAGGTGAAGGTTTTTCTAAAGATTTCCTCTTGATTGGAGTCTGTATTACAACTTCTTTTTTATTGGAACCCTAAAACAACACGACTTTAGTTAATTACACTAGCTAGTTCATTAAGAAAGCAATAAAAAAATACACTAAAAAGTAAGCAGATTTCTCGCAAACAATTACCGAAGGGTTTTTGGTGTCACTGTCAACTGTATCGTGTGCGTGTCGTTCCTTTAGATTCTTTTGTAAAATAGCTTCTAGTTGCGCAACCCTTTCTCTTTCTCTTTCAGCTAGGGCGCTTGATTCCCTAGCTTCTCTGGCTACTTCATTAAGTTTTTGTAGTAACGTCTCATACTGTTTTGCATGGTCCTCAGCACGATTTGCCCATTGTAACATTTGAGTCTCATTTTCTTTACGTCGTTCACTTTCTTCCTTTTCTATTTTTAACTTCTGTAAATTAAAAATAAATTTAACATGATAAGTATAAAAACATTGTCATGCTATTCCATATTTCAGACTACTCGTATAACTACGTTACTTTTTTAAAAGTTTATTAAACTTACAGAATCAAATAGTTCTTGTTTTAATGTTAATATTTCTGAACCTTGTTTGTTTATAGTGATATTAAGATGTTCTATTATTTTGACATCTTTATCCAAACTTGGAGAAGTAGAAGAATCTTTGTCTTTCAAACTTTGAATAGTTTCCATAATCTGACTGCGCAGTAAATTAATTTCTCGTTTATATTTGTCATTTTCCTCCTTTTTCCACTCTTCAATTCGCTCTAGCAAATCAATCTCATTGTTAGTGGATACTTCAGCATCTTTAGTTTCGGTTGTGACTGATATATTAATGGGTTGCTCTTTATTTATGTTATTATTATTATTATGATTTATTTTGTTTGAACTTTCTTGTTTAGGTACGTTTACGTTTTTGAAAATATCTTCCATTTCTTTTAATTTTTGCTTCAGTTCTAATACTTCTTCGCTTAGTTTATTATTTTCAGTGTTGTTTGGGACTACCTTAACATTTTCATCAACATCTTTCTGTGGAGTATCCATTATGTTCGAATGTCTCCTAGAGATATGACTTTTTAGATAAAGTTGGTTCATGAATACTTTGTCGCAGTAAACACATTTATTGTATTGAATTGCATCTCCTGTGGTGCTAGTAGGGAAGAATTCGCTTTTATTAGAAAGAGTCTTCAAAATCATGTTCGCAATATTGTCATTACCATAAGGAAGTGGCGTTCTGTACGTATGTTTCGTTTTTCTCTTTAGTTTTCTTATTTCTTCGTCTCTGTCTTTTAGTTCCTTTTTTGTAACATCAAGTTCCTACAACAATAAAGATGTTGTAATAATAAAAAAACTCAATTACTATGTAATAATAACAATAAAATAATTTGTTTTAGTATGCACACAGAGAATCATATACTGGTACAATGACAGCTGCTGATAGGGCTAAAAGCGTATTGGGTATAAAAAAACTAAATAACTTGACTTTTTAAATGCTTAATAGTAGATTGTTATACAAGGGGCTAAAATGACCCATTATATACGAGGTAGTTTTACTCCCGAGATTTAGCGAGGGAGTAAATAGAAACCGAGTTTTAATGGGCTTTTAGCGCCGAGTGTTACACTCTGCTTTTCACTACGAATGCGAGAAAATAAAACAATCCAATACAATATGAATTGGTTTAATTTATTTAAAATTAACCCATTAGTTGCTTTAACGACACCCAAGGGAAGAGAATGGTTGGTAGTATTATTTTGATGAGCCCATCGCCACTCTATGCTGTTGGATAGTAGATATGTGCAGTCTTTCCATCTGTTCCCTTGGGTGTCGTCAAAGGCGACTAACGGACTAAAGACTGCACATACACCCAACAGCAAAGAGCGGCGATGGGCTCATCAAATTAATATTACCAACCCTTCACTTTTCTTCGATTTGGTAAAAGGGGACTAACGGACTAAAGACTGCACATACATCCAACAGCATAGAGCGGCGATGGGCTCATCAAAATAATATTACCAACCCTTCACTTTTCTTCGATTTGGTAAAAGGGGACTAACGGACTAAAGACTGCACATACATCCAACAGCATAGAGCGACGATGGGCTCATCAAATTAATACTACCAACCTCTCTCTTCTCTTTGGTGTCGTAAAAGGCGACTAATGGACTAAAGACTGCTCATACATCCAACAGCATAGAGCGGCGATGGGCTCTTCAAAATAATATTACCAACCCTTCACTTTTCTTCGATTTGGTAAAAGGGGACTAACGGACTAAAGACTGCACATACATCCAACAGCATAGAGCGGCGATGGGCTCATCAAAATAATACTACCAACACCTCTCTTCCCTTGGGTATCGTAAAAGCGACTAACGGGCTAAAGGCTCACCACCTAAGCACATGTGCAGACTGTGCAGTTTTTTCTTGCTGAAGCGTGGTCAGTGTTATCTCAAAAAAATTGTTGATATGTTAACAGTAATAAGTCGAGGCTTTATTCATGATTATTCTACATAAAACTAAATACTTTTTCGTTTTTTGTAGGCTCATTGTCATGTGACAGACAAAAATTTTAAAAAAAATTACTTTTTCCCCTAGGGCGAGAAAAGCTATTTTGGCCCCGCTCTAGAACGCTACAATGACGGTCTTTTTGAGCAAGAGGAGTGAAAAAAGTATTGTGATAAACCTGCGCCAGCGAGTTGATTTCCTCACGCAGCACGTAGACGCTCCTGTCGAGGTAGTGCCTGCAGAACTGCTGGTACTCCACGGTCAGCTGCGCCAGCCGAAACATCTTTAGGACACCCTCGTCCAATATGCGCACATCGAACTCCGACTCCAAAATGCAATCGAGTATCTGTAAGGTCAATATCTAACAAGTAAAATAGGTCACTACAAATTATGTCATCTGTTAGTCGTGGGAACTTCATGGGAAAGCAAGCAATTTTGTCTCCTGACCTACCAATTTCACTATTGAGATGGCACCCAATGATGATGATGAGTCGTAAGTCTCAAATTTAAAACGAATTTAGAAGGTTGATAAAACACGAGCTAAACAATAGAAGAGCTGTCGTCTGAATTGCAAAGTTCTTGGGTTTAAGACCTACCTGAAGAAAATCGACTTTTCACTTTCAAAACTGATTACGATATAAAATTGGATAAAATTGTAATTGCATAAATAAACTAGCTTTTTGGTTGATAAATGATTATAAAGATACTACTATGCATGGCCATGGAAGGTGTAATACTAGGAAAAATTAATACACAGTATGAAATATTATATTCTCCTTTGACGACCTCCGTGGTCGAGAAGTTGGCACGCCGGTTCTGGCGTCGCGTCATCTCTGGTAACCTGGGGTCAATTCCCGGTCGGGTCAATTTAGAAAAAACTTTTTTCTTAATGTTTTATATTTTAGCGTTTTATTAACGCTTAAATATACTTAAGTAAAATTTTAAACACTGAAAAAAGACGACAACACTGCAAGCACTGACAAATTTCGACGGTTGAAAGCCAGACCTCGGTAGCCAAGTGGTTAAGGCAGCCGCCCGGAATGCGGAAGGTGCGTGGTTCGATTCCCGCCTGAGATTGTCGTACTTTTTCAGTGTTTAAAACTTTTTTCGATTTCGAGTCTGGGAGTTTTCTATGTTTATCTGTTAGGTATATCTAGTTAACCATTTAAACAAGTTTCTAAATGAGCCGAGCGTAGAAAGTTATAAGTAGGTACAGTTAAGTACTTACATCATTTAAATGTTGTTCGATTAGATTAAACTTTCTTTCTCGAATCAAATTTTCAACATCAATGACTCCTGCAAATAAAAATTCTCATGTTACATTAACACAACTGGGAAAATAAAGTTGACTCTTTTGTAAACAACACACACAATCAACTTAATATGTTCTTATTATACAACACTGGAAATTCATAAAAGTTCAAAAAATCAATACTTATGGCTTTTCTTAATAAATCTAAATTAAAAAATGTTAAATAAAAACTTACTGATTTTATTCCAATCGATACGAATTCGCGGTCGGTGTGTGTTAAAAGTGAAGCCCGCTTCATCAGCTATCTTCGGAAAGTGATGGTGCAGCTGTGTGGACGTTTTGCACGCCATTGTATGCGATGCGTAACTCACTTATAATTGAAAACTAATAAAAAAAACGTTATTTAAAACCTAATCTTATCAAAGCAAAAGCTTTCTTTATTTTGACACACGTTACTGCAACATTCCAACTTGTTGATGAAATTGTTGCCTAGCAACAGAATCAGTGATGCGGAACCTGTCATCGTACACAGGTACAGACGACAGCTGCTCAACCTACCACAATATTATGCACATAAATTATGAACTGTATGGTTTGGGTTTAAGGATCAATATCGGAGTAGGATGACCTGCGCTGGCGTGTGTACATTTTGCATAGGGTGTGGAAATGTTAACTTATCTACCAAAGAACAGTAAGTATCTAAATAATGGGGTGCCGCCGATCGCAAAAACTGACATAAGTCTCTAGAGACTAAAGCAAAATCAATCATATTGATATTTATAATTAGAACAATATTCTGCTTTAAAGTTTCAGACTTAGTCATTTAAATACTTAGAGGAATGTTTTTATTCTGCGAAATGTGCAAAACCATCACGCGCTTGTGTTAAAAATTAAAATTTGCGTTTTTAAGAAGGAGGTGACCTGCAGAATATCATTACAAATATTTTCATGTAGTAATATTACTGTAACATGCGTAAAATTAAGATAGTTGTCAAAAAATATGTTTTTAGGAGTCATTACATTTATGTATTGTTTGTTATTGTTTAAAGAATTTGTTTCAAATTTCAACAAGGCCATGACCTTGTGCAATGATCAGGCTAACTTACATGTTCTTTTAATGTATTTTACTAATTCAGCGCATAGTACAAGTGACTTAAAAATACGTAAATTTTCACAATTTCGTGCAGGACCCCCCCTAACATGTTCGTTTTTATTAACTTTTACATTTTAATGAGCCATATAAAAGTGCAGCCTAGTTGGAAAGATCGATACTTTTATTTAGTTATTAAAACAAGACTTAGGTTTATCAATCCAATTTAATATTGTCAAACTGAATAATATTGTCAATCAAAATACTGTCAAATTTCCACAATCAATTTTGAACTTTACTGTTTGTATCCACTATTGGAGAAATTTGACAGTTTAGGGTAGGTTGATCTTACGCCGTGTGTACAGGAGGTTTGTATTACCACAGTAGAATCAGTATTGTAACTTCATAGTAACGGACGAAGCACGAGCCTTATAGACCGATAGCGCTAGGCTATTTTGGGGTCATAAGTTTAAAAAATTCTAAAGTTTGTTTTTTTCTTGCTTGTCGATACAGTCGTACATAAGAAGCATAATAGTGCGTTTTGTGTCACATCTGTCACTTGCATTTTCAGCAATTCGATGTTTTGTGGTTGATTCTTTTTATTCAAAGCAGAAGTGGCAAAATTAATTTAAAGTTTAAAATAATTATGGTATCATATCTATGATAGCCTGCGGAGTGTGCAAACACAGTTTGTGTCATCTTCGTCCAGTGCAAACTGAATTAGGGTCAGTATGTTAAAACATTGCAAACAAAAAATAACAATTGATGAAATAACTATTTCCTATCTGAGATCACTTTTATATGCCCATTAAATAATTTTGTGCCAAATTAAGCCACGCAATTGTAAGATTTTTTAAATATTTTGTTATTTCAAGCTACAAACACATAAAAAGAATATTACAATTATTAGAGTTCACATATTCAATATCATAAATGCATGAAAAATCGACTTTGTAAATTTGTGTCATTTTCATGCACGATATTTAAATAATTCAATAAAACACAAAAGCAAATTGTTGCGGTCTGGCCGACGCGGGCTGACCCGGGCGCACGCGGGCAGTCGACAGCGGGCGGGGGGGCATACGCACGCACACACGTTCGTTCGGTACGATTTCTTTCATATAAATTACATACCTATCATATTAAGTATTGATTGACTCTTATTTATCTCCGCTACGTAATAACAAATGTGTACCTACCTACGAGGGGCGTTCAAAATATTCTCGGTATGTGGATAAAAACAAACAAGTACGAAAAGTTTGATATTTTTATTTTTCAATATACTCCCCCCCTATGTTCATACACTTATAAGATCGATCAATTTTTTTTTTTAATCCCTCATAAAAATATTTTTTATCTTTGGTGTAAAAATGCTCCTCCACGGCCGTCTTCAACGCTTCATCGTCAGAAAATTTATTTCCACGCAGATCCTTTTTAAGATTGGGGAACAAAAAGAAGTCGCTTGGGGCTAAGTCCGGACTATAGGGTGGATGAGTAACAGTTTCAAACCCACATTCAACAATAGCTGCCTTGGCAATATGAGCAGTATGGACAGGGGCGTTGTCATGCAGAAGCAGAACACCTTTGGTTAACTTTCCTCGCCTCTTTTCTTTGATCGTATCTCTTAATTGACGTATAACGTTAGCGTAGTACTGCCCTGTGATATTTACACCTTTTTCTTTATAATCGATAAGCAAAACTCCTTCACAATCCCAAAATATTGTGGCCATGACCTTGCCAGCTGACGGGATTACCTTGAACTTCTTGGGATGAGCTGAACCCTTAATGTGCCACTGCATGGACTCCTGTTTGCTCTCTGGGTCATAATGATGAACCCAGGTTTCATCTCCAGTAACTATTTTTTGCAGCACCTCATCGGGATTTTCACCACACAGGTCGATAAAATCTGAACAGCAAGCCACACGCATATCCTTTTGAAGAAGAGTCAGCATTCGCGGAACCCATCTTGCACTTACTTTTGACATATTAAGATGGTCATGTATAATGTCATGTACGGTACCAATAGAGAGATTGGTTACTTGAGCTATAGATTTTACCTTCACTCGGACGTCTTCCAATATAAGTTTTTCCACTTTATCAATATTTTCTTGTGAGGTAGCCACTACAGGCCGGCCAGGTCTAGGGTCATCTTCAATACTCTCCCTTCCACGCTTAAATTCGCTTGACCATTTTTGAATAGTAGATAAAGAAGGAGCAGACTCACGGTAAACACAATCCATTTCCTCTTTTATGGTTTTTTGATTTTTACCCTGTTTTGTCAAGAATTTTATGACGGATCGGTGCTCTAATTTCGTTAAAATTGTTAATTCGCTCATGGTGTTCATGTTTGTTCGGCAATTGCAGAAAAACAAAAGAACATCTCGGTTCCAATTTTACTTTTTTTTAATGTCAATGGATGAATCTTAGCGGCCAGTAACAAATATATATATAAAAGAGGTTGTAACGTATCAATACCGAGAATATTTTGAACGCCCCTCGTACCTATATAGATTACAATAATGACGTGCTAATTTTGAACGAAGCGCGTCTGCAATGGCAAATGGTCAATGTGGTCAATACTTTGCTCTGATGCTACGGCCACACTAGACGGCGAAAATACTGGTTCCGTTTTCGCGATAAAAACTCGTGTTCCGTTGTCGCGATAAAGCTTAGCCACATAAAAAAAAACTTAGCGACCGACGGACGTCGCAATAATCTTGAACTTTGTCGCGATAATGCAATTTAAGAGGCCTATAACATCTCGACAGTGATTTTTGCGTAAAATGGCCAATTTTGGCGTTATGGATCTCAGAAACAAAGATACATTAACAATTATGACTTATTGAATAGTGTAGAAAAGCTATTGGAATAGTGCGTAGTGGCCTCGCTTTTTGTAAATTTTGCTTAACTTTTTAATTAAACCCAAAATTGCAGAGAAAAATTTTCATAAAGTGCGCGAAGGCACTTTTTTGAGCTCATCGATTGGACTACTGTTGTAGAGAAGTGAAATAAAAAAATTATAATGTTATCTATTATATAGTCGAATAGTGCTTAGTGGCCTCGGAATTTTTAGATATCATTGATTTTATATAGGAAAAAAATCTTATTCTAAACCAAAAAACTTCGAAAATCGCTATAAGTTAAATGTGAATTTCTCCTATCTACGATAACATTATTGAGCAAAATTTATACCAGAGTAATTGTTACTTCATGAGGAATAAAGATTTTATATTGAATTTATTATCCTATTTCGATAAAAACGATAAATACAACAGCAAAATTCCTACAAAATGCGATGCGCCGGCCGTCCGAATTCAACTTATGCTCACAGAATGGAGATTTGTAATATTAGGCACAAATTTATTATCCTATTTCGATAAAAACGATAAATACAACTGCAAAATTACTACAAAATGCGAAAATGAGCATTTTACGCAAAAATCACATTCAAAATGTAATAGGCCTCTTAACTACCTAGTGGTGGGTAATATATTCAAAACCATATATCGATTTTTGATATCGGATTATTAAACTATGGTAGGTACATAATTATATTTTAATATCGGTATCGACCATGTCTACGGACTATTAAAATTCATGCAATATCGTGTTTTTTCCACTATTTAGTTTCAGAACGCGTCGAATCGATATTGAATTTTGATGCAATATAGGTACTTAGTCAGTTTACCCGCGTTCTAAGTGAGTGAGTGCCTATTAATGTAGAGATAATGATTTAGATAAGTAAGTTAAATTTTTCTAAAATAAAATGTAGGTAAGTAGGTACCTATAATAATTTTATTTCTTTAAACTTCATACAATATAGTGATCTCTTAACGCACACCGCATTCCTAACGCGATATAGTGTTTTCCAAAATAGTATAGATTCAGACCGCATCGATATCGGATTTGACGAAATTGATGCAATAATTATACGTTTCAGTAACTATATACGATTTGTATCGCCCACTTCTAATTTCAACGGAAAAAAATGGAAGAGGCAGCTGCGCTTTATTACATGTCGGCAAATAATTATTTACTGCATCTTTATTATTTGAACAAAATAAATACAAGGGTGAAAATAAAAGACGATGGTGGATGTTATCTATCTATACACAAAAATCGGACTAAGTTAGTACTTTTATATTGTTTAACTTTGCTTAAGTTTGCTAGTTTTTAATACTAGTTTAATTGTAATATTTGATTATTTGCTTACAAATAAAAACTTTTAAAAATGTGTTTTTAAATTGGGAATAGGAAGGTTATAATTTCTTCCTAATAAACTTGAAAAAGAGTTGGAATAACTATTCGCTAGTTATTTTATGTACTCTATGGATTGGTCTATGGTTTTATTTGTTTTGCCTTCACTTTGATACTTCGGGTGTTCGTGATAATTAACTTTTGTTCATTTTAAAATTATTATTACCACTTAATTCTTAGGAGAATTCATTTGCTTTAATTTTTATTTTATTAAAATTGATAACATATTAAAAAGTTAATATTTAAAAGGCGGTTTGATGATCGGGTGGTCTAGCGGATTGCGAAGTGATTTGGGTCTTGGGGGTTCTTCTAATACTTTACGAATCTAAATCAATCCATAAATTATCGAAACCGAATAATTTCGATAGTCGTATTTGCAACACGTTCACACCTCTAGTTGTCTCGCAGTCAACTAAAGTGTGCGAAAGAAGTATAACCGCACGAAATTTATCGCGACAAAATCCTTTGATGTGCTGCAATTAACCGACAGCGGCGCGTTAATGCTACGGCCACACTATTTTCAAGATTCGCTTTGTCGCAACACGTCTGGCCAAACACTTCGTCTTAGCGCGATGCATCAATGCGATAACGCGCTGCTGTCGGTAAATTACCGCTCATCAAAGAATTTTGTCGCGATAAAGTTCGTGCAGCTACACTTTATTCGCACACTTTAGTTGACCTAAGAGGAGTTGACTGCGAGACAACTAGAGGTGTGAACTCTGTGAACGTGTTGCAAATACGATTATCGAAATTATTCTGTTTCGATCATTATGGATTGGAGTAACGATAAAATATTAGAAGTAATAAAATATTACGATTATGAACCGATTTTATGTTACCCCCAAGACACAAAACACAAAAAAAAATTACAACTGTCACACCATTCATTCAGCCCCAAACTAAGCATAACCCGAACTATGGTGACTGAATAACGGATACACAAACATACATAAGTCCTAACAATCATCCATGGCTCGCTCACAAAATGCTCGTGCTCACCACACAAACATTTGTCGCTGACTACTAAACCACCCGGCCGTCAAACCGCATATTAGTGCAACCCCGTCCTATCTATCACTCTGCCTCCTCAGTGAAGATAATTGCCATAAGCTTGGCAATGTCCTTGAGGGCAAAGAGCCTAAAATCAACTGGTTTCGGGTAGGCCGATCCCAGAAGATTCATTATTTTCCTGGCAAAAGAGTCGCAGTCACACAGTAGGTGCTGCATGGACTCCGATTCCCGTCCACATGCCCTGCACAGGTTGTCTGTTGCTAGTTGCATTTTGTGGAGCATTTGTTTTATGGCACAGTGCCGCCCAGTCAGGGCACCGGTGATTAATCGAGCCTGCCTTCGCCTATGAAGGATTTTGAGTGTCTTATGCCAGGTAACTCTTTCCATTCGGTTCTATGCCTGTTTTGGATGTGGTCCTTGAAGGCTTTGTTGATGGTACTCGATGCTAGTGCCACAAACGGCTCAGGACCAATATATGGGGTCCCTGAGCCCTCCCTAGCAAGTGCATCGGCCATTTCATTGCCTTGGATTCCCATGTGGTACGTTAAAATCAATGTATCCAGATCAACCTCACCCTGTTGTGCCTACCCAGCTTGTTTAAGTCTTTCGTGGTTTCAAGCACAAGGCTGGAGTAGATTCGAGGCGATATAAGTGACTTGGGCGCGGCTTGGCTGTCGCTCAGGATGAATATGTTACGCTTCTTGGGAGCAAGTTCTAGATTCTTTTTAACGCACAGGAGAATTGCGAAAGTTTCTGCCTGAAAAACAGAAGCGAACTTTCCCATACTCTGACTGTGCTTAAAGTCATTGCTAAAGATACCTGCTCCAGTGCCTGACTCCATTTTGGATCCGTCGGTGTACCAGATCAGGCTGTCTTTCTCTGGAGACGGTGGTCAGTGTCCCGGGTTGGGACATGTATACTGAATTTAGCTTTTTATGACTTTGTCTCTTTCATATCGCAGTTATGCGCGCAGCGTCTATGTGTCGCTTAGAGAATCGCATAGCTGAAACAATATATTTTAAAAACACTAAGTATCACGTTAGAAATGCGTGCGTTGAGATCACTAATCTACACAGCCGGTCGCGCGTCTGGAAGGCGCACGCCAGCGCCGTGAGGAACGGGTGCCGCGCCGCCAGCGCCAGCACGCGCCGCTCGTGATCCGATTCAAGAATATTGTACCGTATCGCTGATGTTTATTGAATTATCATTGATCGGTAGTTTTTAACAAACTAATGTGCTTGTAAAGATTTAATGAATAAAATTATTAGAGCTACTTACATAAATTTATTTTAGAAAAATTCAACTTACTTAACTAAATCCTTATCACTTAATTAATAGGCACTCACTCACTTAGAACAAGGTAAACTGACTGAGTCATCTAAATTAATTGAAAATAAACTTATAAGACCTTTATTGCATCAAAATCCGATATCGATTCGATGCGTTCTGAAACTATATCGTGGAAAAAACACGATATTGCATGAATTTTTAATAGTCCGTAGAAATGATCGATACCGATATCACCGATATTAAAATATAAGTTAGCTATAGTTTAGGAATCCGATATCAAATATCGATATATAGTTTCGAATATATTACCCACCACTAGTTGAAATGCATTATCGCGACAAAGTTCACAATTATTGCGACGTCTCGTCGCGAAGTTTTTTATGATGTGGCCAAGCTTTATCGCGACAACGGAACATGAAGTTTTTACCGCGACAACGGAATAAGAATTTTACCGCGATAGTGTGGCCGTAGCATAACGCGATAATGCATCGCGTTATTATGACGAAGTGTTTGGCCAGACGTGTCGCGACAACGCCAATCTTCGCACTAGCGCGATAGTGTGGCCGT
This sequence comes from Scoparia ambigualis, assembly GCA_963921215.1. Lineage (NCBI taxonomy): Eukaryota > Metazoa > Arthropoda > Insecta > Lepidoptera > Crambidae > Scoparia > Scoparia ambigualis. The sequence continues at coordinate 22,521,644 of OY992503.1, forward strand.
AGCATAAGGGTCAATATTATTTTCGATTGAGGGATGAATTATGTTAGACCGGGCCGTGCACGGGGCGTGCCGTATGCGTGGCCTGGACGGAGAACTGATTTGAGACGTTGCATACAGCATACATTTTGTATATAAATTAGGCTCAGGGCCCTGACGCGAGCATGACGCTTCGATTAGCTTCGAATCTTGCCCGCCGGCGCGGCGCCGCGCGCCGGCGCCGCCGCCCGCGTCCGCGCTCTTCCCCGCGCTCGCCCTACACGTGCTTAGAAGTCTGATTTTATTAAAATAATAAGAATTCGTGGATAAAAACGACACAAATTATGAATAGTGTTTTGTTACACCATAATAATCAAAAACACTTAAACTCTAATAACTTGCACTTTCTTTTGTAGCTTTTACAGGGTTTTGTAATAAAAAAATGAAATATCTATAAATGTCGTGGATGAATTCGACACAAAATAATTTGAACAACAGATATCAGTACTCTATAACGCGTAACACTTAATTAACCTATTGTAATATTCTTTCAGAGCTAGTTGGGCGACGTGATAAGTACTGGTTAAATATCAGGATTCTCGTGGACAGAAATGACACAAATTGCCTATGTACATCAGTTACTACTTCGTTATTATCATGACAGTAAAATTTTCATCTCTAATTTTATTTTCGTCCAATACTGATCGAAGCGACAAATACCTAAATTTCCACCTATGCAAGTACCTAGGATGACACAAATTAATATATTAGGTTGGGCAAAAGGTCCGGAAACTATATGTGAAACACAAACAACTTTAATATTTTTGAAACCTCAAAACCTAGCGCTATCGGTCTATTACCTACGCGCTCCGATCTCGGCATGCAACGGCATGCGGCTATCGCGAATGTACCGCACAGTGACGAACGGACGGTGTGTTGTTTTTTAAACGCTTACTGCGTGCTATTTTTTCGATTAAAATAAGTTCAAGTACCTACTTACTTATTACAGCAAGGATCAATTCTAGATGCTTTTTTGGCTGCATGAATTAAGTAGTGTACGTTATTTGTGTCCTTTCCAATGGATAGGTATTTCGTCTCTCTCCGAAAAAATGCCTAGATTAATAAATAAAGTGAATAGGGTATAGGAAAGTGATACACGAGTGAACTAGGTAGTTATAGGCGGTTCATGATACGGCAGGTTTATACGCTCGTGTTAAAACCTCCGGGTTGTACTTAGGTTTTTGGAAACATTATTGAACTAAATGATTGATTGATTTTGAAATTATCATTAGACTAGACTAATAAATGGTGATGCTATCGAACACGTTGGCGGAGAACTACTTTTAAACGTAGGTATATTGGGCCATAACCCACCACGCTGGCCCAATGCGGGTTGGTGGGCTAGACACCAACCGGGACCAACGGATTAACGTGCCTAAATTTAAAAAAACCGCTCTTTCATTCATTAATTTTGATAGAATTTTATATGCAGTTTTGTATCAAGAGCAAATAGTAGATTGTTATACAAGGGGCTAAAATGACCCATATACGAGGTAGTTTTAAATTGGACCGGAGGACTAAATAGAAACCGAGTTTTAATGGGTTTTTAGCGCCGTTGCACACTCTGCTTTTCACTACGAATGCGAGAAAATAATACAATCCAATACAGTATGCATTGGTTTATTTTATTAAAAATTAACCCGTTAGTTGTTTTTACGACACCCAAGGGAAGAAAGGGGTTGGTAGTATTATTTTGATGAGCCCATCACCGATCTATGCTGTTGGATGTATGTGCAGTCTTACCGTCTCTTCCCTTGGGAGTCGTAAACTAACGGACTAAAGTAAAAGGCGACTAACGGACTAATGACTGCTCATACATCCAACAGCATAGAGCGGCGATGGGCTCATCAAAATAATACTACCAACACCCCTCCTCCCTTCGGTGTCGTAAAAGGCGACTAATGGACTAAAGACTGCACATACATCCAACAGCTTAGAACAGCGATGGGCTCCTCAAAATAATAATACCAACCTCTCTTACCTTCGGTGTCGTAAAAGGCGACTAACGGACTAAAGGCTGCACATACATCCAACAGCATAGAGCGGCGATGGGCTCACCAAAATAATACTACCAACTCCTCTCTTCCCTTGGGTGTCGTAAAAGCGACTAACGGGCTAAAGGCTCACCACTAGGGGTTGCAATCTCGGTACTGTGGACAAAACAGGATTCCTGGTACTGCGCTAACTCTGGTACCGGGAAAACCGGGAAATTTCGGTACTTTTCGATACTGAGATTTTTTAACCAAGATGTAACAAACGTTTGATATATAGATCATTAAGAAAAAAAAATATTACACTAAAAGTTTTGTCAATTGTTCTGCCGTACTTAAGCTAAAAAAGGGTTAACCCTCGTTTGATCAATTTTGAGTTAATAATGCAAAGTAACAAAGCGCAAAATTCTTTACATTTTAATCTAGGTTCCATACCTGTATCATTATTAGTCATAGAGATACAGCTTGTCGGTAAACAGTTAAGTGACACTATTTTTACGATTTACTTAATTAAAAATCAGCTAAGCCACAATACTAGTCTATAAGGGGGCTAAAGTATCATAACTTAACGAAGACTAGATATTTTTGTATAAATTGCTTAGCTTTAATAGAGTTATTAATTTATGCTAGACTTAAATTAAGTTAAGGGACTTTAACCCTGCTAAAGGCTAGTACAGTTTAAGCTAATGTTCGTACAAAACTAAACTATAAATAGGTTAACAACAAAAACTTAATTACAATACACGTCATCCTTGGTTTAAAAAAGGTTAAGCCTCATTAATAGGCTAGAACACAGTTATCTGCAGTTGCACCTCGTGCCACGGACGCTATCGGCAGTTGCAATAACTGTCAATATTTGACAATTATTGTATTATGTATTGTTATGTATATGTATAATTGTCAATATTTAACAATTATTGTCAAATCTAATTCCATTAGAGTATATTGATCTATCTGTGATTTGGCCGGAGAGCCTACGAGCGGCGAATTTCGTCTCGTTCCTCCTAAAACACAATGTCTTGTAATATGGAAAGGTAAGTCATTTCTTGAAATAGGTTTTTATTATAGACATTATGATTTTACTTGTATAGCTTGACCACGACCGCTGTACCGCTGCTGCCATACAAGTTAGTAGGCTGCCATACTAATTATATATACAGCTATGCGATTCTTTAAGCGACTTATAGACGCTGCGCGCATGGGTGTGGTCATAGATGTTACAGCCGTCACATCTTTGCTACAGTCACGGCTGTGGTCAAAGTTGAGGCTGTTTTATTTACAGAATACCAATTGTATACCTACAAGAAAGGTCAAAGAAGTGATTCCCTATCACGCCGCGTGCCGCTTACAGCCGTGCGGAGCTTGTGTCGAACAGCGTTGAAAACTATTTATAGGTACGTACATTTTCAACTACATAATATGTATGTAGTTGAAAATGTACGTATATGTACTTAATGTGTATGTAATGTAAGTGGAGCTGTGCACAAATATTAGTAACCTTCCTAAAAACTATTAAATACGTTTGTTCAATAAGGTAATATAATAGCATTTACAACTTAAATTATGATTGTTGATTGATTTTATTATGAATTCCATTTGAAATAAATAATAATGTTTTAGTGAATAAAAGCCATGGCAAAAGAGAACAACAAAATTCTAACATTTCGATTTTAAAAACATCTCAAAATCCCAAGGAAAGTAATAATAGTATTGAAGAAGTCATAATGTTGTTTGACAAGTTTTATTTATCTTTTTATTAATAACATAAATGGAGGATTTTCACAATAACTAAAATTTACCTGTACCTATATACTTAAATATGAAACGTTTTTTTTAAGATGACTTGATGGAAGAACTTTCTAATTGGTCTTTACGTTACGGTGATTGGTACTACGTAATTGGTACTTACGTACGAAAATACGTTTAAGAAAACCCTTCATGAGACTGTTAATGATGAATCCGAAGTTAATCTTGACTACAATAGTGACAATTCTGTTAAGGACAAAAATTATGAACCTAATGAAGACAACTATGATTCAAGCTGTAGTGAAATAAGCAATTTATCAGAACAAACAACATCTTATCGTGTATATCAAGTGAAAAGATGCATATTTTCTACAGAAAACTTCAGACACATCTTGATAAAAAAATGGCAATTACCTGTGAAACGTCATATATCCTCACTATCTGAGAACGAAGGTCCAGTAAATTTAGATAATGACTGAATTAGTAACAGTAGAAGATCTTATAGGTCCTACAAATGAATCATCTGACAGTGCTAATTACTTTCTACCTCCTACAAAGAAGCCATGTCTGGAGGCTGTTGTAAGCGTCAATGTAACTGCAAAGGGTTATTCGAGCAGTGATTCTGATAACGAAGAAAGTTTTATCTTACTACAACAATCAAAATATTGCAAAACTATAGTTGTCCATAAACCAAATAACTGTGCCTAATATTGGATGCTTCACCCAAAAATGTTGTTGATTCGAGGGGAGTTGACAGCTTGAATCCCGATTCAAATATACCTACTTATGGTATCATGGCTTAATGAGACAATTAATTTGCCAAATTCAATAAACAGCAATAACACTCAGGAGACAGGTACAAATAACAGCTATGAGTCAGAAATGTCGCAAAAAGTATAAAAGAAAGTTGTGTATCCAGCTAAATGGAAAAGAAACGCAAGCAAGTTAGTGAGATTGCAAGGATCTCCGTATCATTTTACAATGGCCAAAAAGCCATGCATAATTTACTTTTAAGTCACCAAGAACATACTTATATCAGACGTTTACCAACGTTAAGAAGTTAAAACCATAAAGCTGCATTAAAACATAAAATTACAGTGCAGTTACCTAGGTATATACATTGTCAGCATTAATCGTACTATAATATAACGTAAACAAAGTACTTCATAAACTATATTATTTCAGATATAAAGTCGGATTTAGGCAAAAAAATTAAAAATAATATTTTTATTATTTAAAGATTTAAATGAGTCTTTAAAAACATAAAAGGTAAGAATGGTTACCATAAGTAAGACTGTTAAATATAATTGATTTTGTATTAAAATTTTACAAAAATATCTCAATTTTTTTCTAGATACGACCTTATGCTTTTCATGTTCAGAAGTATTTAGTATGTAATGTTGTGTGATTAAGTGAAATTTTATGGATCTAATTTTGATAATTATTATGCTAAGTACTTACAGATTTTTAATTTTATAATGTACAATTGAAACAATTTTAAAACAGAATTATTTTAAGCTTTTGCATAATTTTTAGTGATCTCATGTTAAACGTTTTCGAGAATTTAATTAATTTTAAAATACGACGTGGAAGATACGATGTAACTACGTTAAGGTAAAATTTTATGATGTTGTTTAATTTGCTTGAAGAGAGCTTTTATTTTTTAAAATTTAAGTTGTATGGTTTTATTACACATTTTCTTTGAAGTAATGGTTTTATTTTTTCAACTTTTCAATGATCTTTGCTAAACTATAACAGGGTTAACCACGAATAATATATACATAACTTTATTTTAGCTAAGTAATGTCTTGTAAATTCTTGCTATACTTTTTAAAATATTTCCTTTTCTTAGTTATATATAGGTTACAATACCTTAGCCATTATCTTATTTAGGATTGTGCTGCTGTTTTTCATATAGAAAGCTTAGTTATAAACCAGTTAAGAAGCTTAGCTATCTTATAGCTAAGCATTTCTGAATAATTTTGAAGTAAATTATTGATTGTGACAGTTACCCGAAATTACTACGCTAAAAGTCAGTTACGGTATGGTTAACCCTGTTTTAGTGCCGTAATTCTTTTAACTTTAGAAAAAAATACTTAACTTAATTTAAAAAAATCATTTTTTGGAATATTACTGTCAATATTTTAAAATGGGAATAATACCCTAAGGTAGAGTAAAATATGACCTATTTTTCTGTAGAAGAACGTTTTCTCTATCTAATATAGTTTTTTAGAGACGTCATTTCCCACGTTTTTTGACGATATCTCAAAATCGACTACTTGGGGTTAACCCTTTTCTAGCTTAAGTACGGCAGTGTTGTTGGAATCACTTTGTCGAATGGAATTGGATAGAGATTAGGGCATGCTCCCGGGAATTCCCGGTACCGATTTTTACCGGTATTTCCCGGGAAATTGACTTTTTACGCAGTACCAGTACTGAGAATTCGTTTTCCGGGAAATTCGGTACTTTCGGTACTTTTGTTATAACTTAAAATTACGCCAATATTAGGCGCCGCGTTTACGGTAGTCGTTACCGGTAACGTCGGCCTATGCTCTTAGTTGCAAGCCAGGCAAATTTCGTAGCGTTACCAAATATTTATCTACTGAGTTCTTAACCGTGACGTCACCGGCACTATTTACTGGGAAAAAAATTGTAACTAATGTACCCGTAGTGGTTACTTACTTAATGGAGTAACTGCTAATACTACCCACCTACGAGAATTTAATATAAAATCGTAAGAAGTATAGGTAGGTAGTAGGTACCGTATCCGTCTGTACCTACTTCTTACCTATCATCCGTACTACCTACCTTTCACTTTCCTACTTAATTGTCTTTGCACAGGTTGACATTACATAACATACTATGTAACATATACATACGTCTTCTTTGGCACAAGTCTAAATTCCATTTCGGTAACCCTAGTGTTTATACGTTCCGCTCAAGGTCACCAGCGCTCGAGCTCTCACGTACACGGAGTCACCGGTGGTGCTCAAAGTAAACATGTATAGGTAGTACAGTAATATATATTATATTACCGTGTAGCAGAGATGGGCGTAATCAACTACTTTTGTAATCAGATTAATAACCTGATTGAAAGTAATGATTACATTTAATCAGATTAAAGTAGTCGTGATTACTTTTAATCATGATTGAACATAAAATCTTTAATCTTGATTACAGTAGTCAGTAATCTAAATTACATGATTATTCTTAACTAAGTTTAAGTATATGAATTATGGTTTAGGAATTAATGAATATAATTTATATTTTATTGAGTTGACATTAATTATCACAATTTGTATGCATCTAGAAATTGAGTGGTTGGCTTTTTGTACTATAAATTATACCTACTACCACAGTATTACTATATTCATACAGTGGGGCAACGCGTTTGATGTGGGGCGATGCCGCCGCCCGCGTAGGTATCCACGCGGTCGTTCGCCGATATGCAAGGGTTGTCACAACATTCGAAATCAAATAATCGTTAAATTTTTATAAAATAATTATTTATTATCGATATTGTAATGCTTATTTTACATTTGAACAAATGAACATGTAACAGAAAATATACAATCTCTGCTCACAAGAATAACACAAAAAATAAAATAAAAATCTTTCCTACACTCACACCAATTATCCAGCCCAAGAGAAGCTTCGTTATGAAACTCGTTAAATGATTACTAGACAACGGATAAACATATTTAAAATACTTAAATACATACTTATTATACACAGAAAACCCCCAGACCGGAGAACAATTTAGAAAAACAATAGATTCTAAATTGACCCGACCGGGGATCGAACCCCTGTACAAACCACTCGACTAAGGAGGTAGTCGTCGTTCGAATGGAATAGAATAGAATTTCTTTATTGCGTGTAAGCTGCATTCATTAATTGTTAATAGTTGTTCAACACCTACATCAAAAAAAATTGTGATCGGGGCGATGACAACCAGGACCGACGTCAGCTTCGTGCTCTCCAGTGATAAATATATATGGAAAATGAAAATGAAATGAAATGAAAACTAGTTTATTTAGCTACAACACACGAGACAGTTACAACAATCACAGTTTATCAAAATATAGATTTAAAAAGAACAGATTAATATGAGAACACTTATTAAAAATAATAGCAATGTCTCACGGCCGCAGCTAAAAAGGTAGCCAATTCAGCAATTTGTCAGGTCCGATGGAGCCTGACGCTGGTTTTCAATGGGCTCCTTCAATAATTTTTTGACATATGGATGCCAATACTTTACAATGTACATACAGTAGGTAGGTTCTCAATTAAAAACTAAAAACTTAAGTAATATAAAACAGACTTACAATGTAGTACCTACTTTCACAATTAAAAACTAAAAACTTAAGTAATACCTATTTGTCAGATAAATAGGGAACAATACAGTTTTCACTTTATTGCACGCCAACCGGGGCGGCGGCATGGCAGTGCGCGACTCGCGGGCGACGGGGGCGGACGGTGGATCGCCGTTCGCCACCGATTCGCCCGACGACAGTCAAACAAAGCAGACAAACAGCGCGCAAAGACGCACAAAAGTTGTTATTAACTGCAATGATGTTACAATTAAATATCATTGATTAACTGAGTTACCATTGTGCCAGAATAACAAATACAAATAGATAAGGAAAAAGTGGAAAACACATTATGGTGAAATAAATAAAATTATGATGTTAAATAGTGAAGGGATATATTTATTCGGTAAGTACTTGGTATGTATATCTAATACTGGTGTATTTTGCAGATTCAAATCACTATTAATAAAAGCAAAGTGTACCTACTACCCGCCCGCTCTGCATTGTATGTAATTCCATTTTATATCATATTTTTATATCATCTTTTCAGCCTGTTATTTACTACAAAATTAACGCAAAATTGACGCAGAACCTGAAGTAGAACGAAGGCCTACAAGACAGGGTAAGCAACCTATCCTAATGTCCTTTAAAGCAGACGTGTTTTAATTTTTAGGGTCATAGCAATGCTTACGGTGTGGTGGGACTGACCCTCTGTCTCTTTCCAGGACTCCCGCGCGCCTAGGCGTGTCATCACCAGTACGGCGTATTCTACGGCAACCAGTACCCCGCACAGGACATATTCAGGCTGGCGCACACACACACACACACACACACACACACACACACACACACACACACACACAACTCATACACACAAACATACACTCATACACATGGAAAAAAGAAATATCCCACCGCCTAAATGAATGATATGTTAGCATTGCACATACCCAAGTCCAGTTGTGAACTAAGTAAGTAATTTTTCAGATGCTTTTTAAATACTGCTAAGGAATCTGCAACTCTCAAGGGCGGCGGGATATTATTCCATATCTTGGCCGCGGCGTACCGAAAGGCACCCCTGAAGGATGCGGACCTATGAGGCTTAGTGGACAGTTGCTGGGAACATAGTCTTCTCTCGCATTGCCTCCTGGAACCGATCCAGTCAAGTTTGTTAAATAAATATGCAGGTTCCTTGAATTTAATAACTCCAAACAGTAAACATGCCAAATGTAATTTGCGTCTTGCTTTCATCTTGAGAATCAGATTCTCGTTGAAGTATTGAGTGACGTGACTTCTAGCCGGAATTGAGAAACAAAATCTAGCACATGCATTTTGAACACGCTGAATTAGCCGCTCAGTCCTTGAGAGTAAACGTGGGCCGTAAACAGCGTCAGCATAATTTAACTTAGACAGTACCAGCGACTCGACTAACTGCACACGCAACTCCTCGGACAGAAATGGCCTTATTCTGTAAAGTAACTTTAGTCTGTAAAAGCAGTTCCTGGCCGATTCAGCAATATGCTCTTCAAATCTTAAGCTTTCGTCAGTATTGAGTCCGAGGTTTCGAGCTATATGTACTCTCTCAATTGGCTCCCCATTTAGCGTGATGTTTAGTGCCGATGGCAAATCACTTATTTGTTTTTTTGTACCAAACAACATATATTTTGTCTTTTTTGGGTTTAACAACAGACAGTTTATATTTGACCACCCTGAAATCCGGTTTAAGTCATCAGTCAACCCCTTCACTGCAATCTCATAATTGCTTGGTTTAAAAGATATATAGAGCTGAATATCATCTGCATAAATATGATACTTGCAGTTTTCTATACATTTTATGACGTCGGCACAGTACAAATTGAACAGGATCGGACCCAATATTGAACCCTGAGGGACTCCTCTATCGAGCGACTCAGGACTTGATTGCAAAATGGTTCCATCTCCTAAACGCAGGCTTACAAGTTGCTTTCGGTTGCTAAGGTAGCTGTCGAACCAAAGGACAGTCCCGCGGCCAAAACCGTATGAGTGCATTTTAGACAATAGTAAATTCAAATTTATAGCATCGAAAGCGCGTGAGTAGTCCAATAATACGAGCAATGTACACATGCCTTCCTCCTGAGCTGTTAATATGTTATCTGAACATTTAAAAAACTTAGTATTGCCCAGGATCGAACCTAAGCCTCGCCGACGAGAGGCGGGACCCAATACCTACCACCAGGCTTTCACGGCTTAGTAGCACGTTGGTATGCTAACTTATTACCCGTCTGCGGCGAAGCCAAAAAAGTAGGGTTGGGTTTGAACTGTATGTATGTATGCCCGTTTTTATGTTCTCTCTTACCTAATAAACGGCTGAACTAATTTTGATTAGTTGTTAAATTCGTCTTTATTGCGCGAGTGTCAAGTTAGTATATCAAATTAAAAAAAAAATAGCGGATTTGTTGTGCCAGCCAAGTTAATTTATCTAACAATTAACGATTTAATGTTAATTACGACTTTATTCACTTCAATTTCGCAAGCCCATATTGCAATGTCTAGAAAGCAACATCTTTGAATAATAATAAGTAGAAAAAAAATAATGATAATTTATTGCTATACAATATGTTCATTTATTTTTTAACGTTCCGACTGTTGGTTCTATTAATCAATCATAAAAGTAATCAAGATTACGATTACAGATTTATAATCATTAATCACCGATATGATTACATTGTTGAATTTTTGTAATCTGTAATCGTGATTGAAGATAACATATTGTAAGTAATCGTAATCCTTAATCATTAATCTGATTACTTTTTGCCCAAGACTGCCGTGTAGGTAGTCTGATGTGGTGTTGACTGTACTGACATACCTAGCCTAGGATTATATGAAATGGTAATTTGTTCACATTTAAGTACACATTATAAACACCATAACTTGTAATAAATTAAGTAAGTATTCAGATTTATTATTATTTAAAAGAAGACAACCCCAAAGTCATTAGAAGAGATAAGAGTACGCGATAGAAAGAGAGGCAACTTCTAGGTGAATTTAACTGTAGACAAGGGAGCGGTGTGCGACTTTATTTGCATTTTATTGTGTCTTAGCATGAGTCGCTATTTATTTAAATGACTTTGCGGAGTGAATCTTCTGTACTTGTACTATTATGTAAGTATTCTATGGTATTATGCACAGATAAGGGCAGGGGCAAATAAGATAATATCGTCGGCTTACTGCAAGAAATCACTAAAGAGCAGTAAGTAAGTAAGTAGTAAGTAGCAGCAATAGCTACACAAATTACAATGTGTCTTATCAGAAATAAAGCTTGTGACGGGTTGAAACAAATAATACTGTTTTGGCGGTGTGACCAGTTAGAACAAAATTTTGGTGTGAGGAGTTGATGCCCAAATCCACCCGCCCAGTACGTCCTGCAGCATGCCTAATCGCGTATTTAGTGAAATATTTTATTCGTGATTTAAACAAAATGCACTGTATGTATGTTTCTATTTTTTGTGTGGTATAAAATAGCATTACAAAGGTCATGTATGAGCGATTCTGTCAATTTTAATGTATTATTGCGTATTTACGTTTTCATCCCATTCATCCAATTCGGATGATTGTAGAATAATCTTATCTGTAAGAAGAATTGCGCGATCTGTACTTAACTACTCAAAACTTGCCATTTATTAATGTTTTGTTTGTATTGATGTCAGCTAAGATGTAAAGTAAGTAGGTTAAGGTACATATTTTACTTTTCTGCATTACGTCTTCTTGTATTATGCTCGCCTATCACGCACGAGTGTGTGCGTGGCGAGTGGAATATCTATCATATAGAGTGTAAGTAGGTATGCTCCGCGTTCGCCCCGCGCGCGCCTGCCCGCCGCGCCGCGCCCGCAGCCGCCCGCGTCCCGCATAAACAAACGTATGTTAGCCAATGATATTTTATGTTTAGATACGTTGCCTGGCCTCCGTAGTGGCAAGGACAAATCAAGGTAATTGCCCGAGTTTCACTCAGTCTAGAGTTGCAAAACTATCGATAGTTTCGTTATCGATAGTTGACCTCGAAACTAGTAACAATATCGATAGTATCGATAGTATCGATAGTACAAAATAAGCAATACTATTGATAAGAAGCAATACTATCGATAGTATCGATACTATTGCATCACAATACTATCGATAGTATGGATAGTATCAATTTTTTTAAAGTAATACTATCGATACTATCGATAGTATCGATAGTATTGATGTATTAAATCAATAATACTATCAATACTATCGATAGTTTCTAAAACTATCGATAGTATTACACTATCGATAGTTTAATAACCGCCGATAGTATCGTTTCCCAAATAATAGTTTATGTAGCCTTAGGGAAAATCGTTTTCTGACAGGTACTGTCTTGTGTAGTTGTAACTTATAATTAAAATAATACTAACAACCCATCTCTTTCCTTGGGTTTCGCAAAAGGCGACTAACGGACTAAAGACTGCACATACACACAACAATTTGACACAGGGCAACACTTGTCAAATATAAAATTTTTCCTTCTACTTTTAATTAACTAATAACTACAGTGAATTGCGAGCGGGTTATTTTATTGCCCATATTTAAAAAGTTACCAACCTACCTACTTTAAAAAAAGTTTCGTGAAGTTAAAAAAAAGAAAAGAAAATCAGCGATGTGGATACATTTTCGAAAGGAAGCTGATAGGCGAGTAATAATACATACTTCTAATTGCTTCATAAACTATAATTGGGAAACAATACTATCGGCTGTTATTAAACTATCGATAGTGTAATACTATCGATAGTATTGATAGTATTAGCGATTTAATACATCAATACTATCGATAGTATCGATACTGTCGATAGTATTACTTAAAAAAATCGATACTATCGATACTATCGATAGTATTGTGATGCAATAGTATCGATACTATCGATAGTATTGCTTCATATCAATAGTATTAGTTAATTTGTAATATCGATAGTATCGATACTATCGATAGGCTATCGATACTATTGTTATGACGTCAACTATCGATAGTCTATCGATAGTTTAGCGATAGTGGACTATCGATAGACAACTCTAACTCAGTCACACGTCAGCCAGTGTCACGTCAACACGATTTACACACGATCGTTACCTTTATAAGTTTTTGATTTGTTAATTGGTTAAAATGCCTTCCTATGTATCCAGAAATTGTAAAAATTATACTGCAACCGTGAGAGACAATAAAAATGTCAAATTTCATTCGTAAGTATTGTAAATATAAATTTAAAATACAAATTTTCATTAAGTGATGACATTTGCCATGTTGCCAATCCGATATGCATGAGTGAGGAGCGTATACTATGTTTTCTGTAAAAGTGAAAGAGAAAAACAATGGCGGCCGAGATAGCGCATAAATTCTATGAGCTCATTGGTCAACTACCAAAAGTCAAAATATTGTCTATTTCTTTTTAACAATAGGCTAATGACATGATTTTCCCTTTCGACGTGTATTACGTCATAGAAACAATTTCGCCATTTTAAAATGCAATTCATTCACGTATAACTAGTCTATTTATAAAAGGTCATTGATGTTAGCGAAATATTTTATTCGTGATTTAAACAAAATGCACTGCTTGTATGTTTCTAATTTTTTGTGTGGTATAAAATAGCATTACAAAGGCCATGTATGAGCGATTCTGTCAATTTTAATTTATTATTGCGTGTGTTATGAAAGAAAAAAGAAGCACACCACTTAACTTTCTAAACTTTGTTCAACATGTATACCACTAACCACTGATATTATTTCATAAATTTTAAAATTTTATTCAAAGACAAAAAGAGTGATTTTGTGATTTTCATAGTTCCACATATATTATGTTTCTAAACTTTTTAAAACACAAAGATAAGATAGTTCTTATTAAGAAACGGTCAACATTTCAAACTTTAATATTATATACATTACGTTACACGAAATATTATGAAATACCTAAACCATACCTAAAGCACAGTCATAAAACTTCTAACTTTTTAAAAGTAGCTCACAATCCACATAATCTATACACTCAGCAAAAACGAAAAGTTTTAGAATTATCGAAAGTAATTTTTTTCCGGCTACGCGACTATAAATCGCGAGCGTAACGAAGGACTCGAGGTTTACTCCCGAGCGTAGCGAGGGTGTTAAAAACTTAAATCACGAGCGAAGCGAGGGATTTAAGACGAGTCCTGAGTGTAGCGAGGGATTTAAGTTCACCCAAGACTAAGACAGCTTTATCACCGAGGAAAATACTCTACTTTTCGTACCATTTGCGAAAAAATTAACAAAATAATATTATGAGACAAGCATTTATTAAAAATAATGACAATTAAAAGTAAAAGTTAACATTCGAAACATTGGTCCAATTATTGTTAGAGAGAGTTACATTTTTGTTTGGTACATTTATTGTTGATGAGTTGATTTGTAATTTTTTTTATTTCTTTTTTTCTTTTTTTAATTTTTTTTAATATTTTTTAATTTGATTTATTTCCTTTTTCAAAAAGATGTATAATGCTTTATATACAAACTCAATGGTGTAAACACAGATGTAGTTCAGTATAAATTTCGGTAAGTATTCCAAATTTAAATCACATTCTCCCCCTAGAGCAGCGATCGGCAACACGCGGCCCGTGAATGTTTAGTAAAAGTGGGTTGACACATCGTCAGTTCCGACAGTTTCTGTCAGATACGGAAGCAAATCTTCGAGAGTGTCATTTTAACTGCCTCCCGTAAGTTGGGTATTCTCAATAAGGTGAGGCGGTATTTCACTCTTGAGCAGCGCTGTTTGCTGTACAAGACTCAGGTGCGATCGAGTATGGAGTGTTGTACCCATCTATGGGGCGGCTCCGCTAAATACCTCCTCGATGTACTTGATAGACTGCAAAGGCGAGTGATTCGTATTATTGGAGATGCTGAGGTTACAGCCTCTCTTGAGGACCTCCAGCTGCGTAGAGACATTGCTTTTCTCAGTGTCTTCTACCGAAATTACTACGGAGAGTGTTCTGAAGAACTTTTTGACCTAATCCCGCCCTCTCCTTTCGTATCCCGTACTGGTCTTAGGAATCACCACCATACCGTGCAGACTATCAGCACTCGTACCAAAAATTTGGCAAGTCGTTCCTCTGCAAGACCATTCGGCTTTGGAATTCTCTGCCAGCGCATGTGTTTCCCAGCTCCTATAGTCCCGGGCCTTTTAAGCAGGGCGTGAAACGGCATTTATGCAGGCCGTCATGAATGGGTGCGCTTGTTACCGTGCTTATTCGACGGTAAGGAGCGCTCTCGTTATTTTGGACTGCATCGGCTGTTTACCATCAGGCAGGATGTAGTTACCATGACGTGTCACAATAAAAAAAAAGATGTTTTTCTGAAGTGAGATGGTAAAGTAGAGGTGCAGACTGAAAAGATTTTTTTATCTCAGAAAAGAAATCAACACTTTTATAAATGAAAAAGGCAAATCTATTCCAGAGCTCACAGATACTCAATGGTTAAGAGATCTTAGATTTTTGACAGATGTAACTCATGAGTTAAATACGCTGAATGTAATGTTTCAAGGTAAAAACAAACTAATCTCTGATATGCACACAGACGTAAAGGCATTCCAAATGAAAAACAAAACTCGGAAAACATATTAATGAAAAAAAGTTAGATCATTTTGGCTGTCGAGGAAGCTGGAATTAGTTTTCATTGGAAAAGTGATAAAATTAAAGATATTTTAATACAACTGCAAACTCAACTCACCGACAGATTTGGTGATTTTGAGAAAGTTTCAAGCAAACTGAAGATTTTTGCAAACTGAGTCATTTACAAATGTACGTGATTGAAATCCAATCTAATGATGCTCTCAAAAGCTCTTTCTATGAAATCAACGATCTTGTTAATTTTTGCAACGGCTTGCCATCTGATTTTGACGAATTGAAAAGGTTTGCTCAGCAGTTCATTAAAATTTTTGGTAGCGCTTATTTATGTGATCAAACTTTTTAAATTGTCAATCATAAAAAAAATATGCTTCTCGTCTCACAGACAAGCAATTGAGAGCCATTCTACGAATTGCAACTACAAATATGACAGCTAACATACAAGAAATAGCCCCCCAAATGCAACCTCAGACATCACACTGAAATTTGTGTAAAATCAGTTACCTATTTAGGTACTTTGTAGTTATCATTTTTGAGTGATTTACGATGGTTATTTTTCTAGCTATTAAGCCCAAACATCTAAACATAATGTAAGAATTACGTGTTCGAATTAAATTCCGTATGTTTTAACCAATTTTTAATAGCATTTTAATTTTTTCTATGGGATAATGTTGATGACTAAATACGTGGGTATATTGGGCTTCTAGGGTTAATATCACAAGTGCGGGCCCGCCTATAGTTCATTTTTCCACCTTGTGGCCCTTGCCTGCCAAAAGGTTGCCGACCGGTGCCCTAGAGGATGAATGAAATTCAGTACAATTTTCTTTCCCTGTTTTTAACAGTTAAAAATGACTATTGTTGTGTTAGCTTTTTGTGGCATAGTACTTTTTTGAGCAAGTGGTACGAAAAAGCTATTTTATCCTCGCTCTGGAACGCTACGCAAGAGGAGTCAAAAAAAAATTAAGCACTTCTAGAGTTGCTCCCAAATAAATAGTTAATCTTTGCAAGGTCAGGTATAGCCAGGTATCCGAGCGCTTCTCTCTCGCTCTCTCGACCGACGCTACGACGCGCGACGGACGCTACGGGACGGGTAGGTATAACAGCCAAGCGGCGCGTTTTATAGGTTTTATTCTTAGATTAAAACAAAAAGGGAAGATATGGCATGCTCCTACTTGTAGTCAATCAAAATATAGTCCTACTCAACAACATGTGCAAACACTCACACACACGCACACCTATAAAGTGTAAATCGAGCGAGCGAGACAGAGCGGTAAGTTTCAATTTCAGCGCGAGGAAGTCATCGAGTAGCGCGTTGACGACGACTCGGTCGCTTATGAACGTCAGGATTGAGGAGCCACCCCTAATTTTTAAAGGGAATCATACCATCAATTAGTAGTATAGAGAATAATTTTGTAGGACAAATTCTGGAATTTGTAGTATAATACTTTCTAAGGTACATCAGTATAAAGGTGGCTCCTCAATCCATACAGTATGGATTGAGGAGCCACCCTAGAACTCGGAAAGTAATGAAGTTACATTTTTGAAAATTTTGTATGTTTTAGTAGGTATTTTGTAGGTTATCTACTAAAAATTTCAGTGCAGTACTGCCGAAATTAAAGAAAATACAATAGTTTTGTTGTGGCTCCTCAGCCCGTATACAAAAGCGTGAATTCCTATGAAATTGATCCACATATTAATATATTCGAACTAATGGACAATTAGTAGTATGTATGCTTGAATTTGTAGTATAGAAATAAAATAGTAAGATTAAGTAAATTAGCTAAAAAAAATACATTTCATCTGGCATCTCAATCCAGACACATTTAAATAATTGACTGAAAACTTGAAAACTATGTAATGTAGTAAAATTAAACGCGAGTTAATCCGTAAAAAGTGTTTCATTTCAATGTGTAGTGTTCACTTAAACCTAAGAAAACAATAATTATTATAATGTTATAAATATTGTTTAAATAATTTTAAAGCAAATTTTGTTTTATACAGATTACAAATAAAATTCTTTTCGACACTTTTTCAATTTGCAACTTAATAATTGCTAATACTTATCGATGATATTGGATAAATACATAGCTTTGCATTTTTAAAAGCTACATTACACTGGACTGTTCTAATCACATCATGTTCCTTTGATTCAGTAATATAATTTATGTTAAGCGTTTAAAACGTTAAACTTTTATCAGATCCTATTTCTGATGACAGAGATATAAGATCTGAATATTTGAAATAAAATACATACGTTTAAATAAAATTACAACCTAATTTATGTAAACAAATATATAAAATATACTTTGTACCTACTAAATTATATTTAAATATTACGTACAAAAGGAATTAAAGTAAAACTTTTATCATGTCCTATCTACCACATCTGCCATTTTGTAATACTTTACTGCACTGGCATCAAGAACTTTTTAGCCGAACCTTATAAATAAAAAAATGTAATCTATACATTTTACTATTGATTCTTATAAAACTAATTAAATAAATTATAACTTACACTTGACATATTAGCAGTCTCTATTTGGTGAAAAATGGGCTATGGTAGAAGGCTGCTTATGCTGTCCTCATTGCCTAGTCTCTGACTAACCCGTGGGGGATAATAGTCGTGATTATATGTATGTTAGTATGTATGTTCCTTGGTTTTAACACTTTGCATCGCTCAATCACTTTTCTGATTTAAATGTTAAACGAGAACAACAATAACAGTATAATTGTCTAAACATCATCCTGGCGTCATCTATTATCTTTTTGAAGGACTAATATGAACAGTGAAACGCAATTTGTTTTACTTTCCGTGTATTGTGAACCTTGTACAGTATACAATACAGTCGTTAAAATAAATAAGTACCTAGTAATAATACGTAAAAATTTACCTTTCACTTCAACTCTGTTAACAACACCGACACCCATACCCATTCATATATTATTTGTCATAATTACAAAAAAGGTATCAGTCTCGCTTAAATAAAACAAAATTAATTTCATACAAATACCTTTTATGTAGTTATTCGCTTCCCGGTAAGGTGTCACAACATACACGTGTACATACATACACGAACACTTTTCGGCGATATTCGCTTGCGCTCCATTCCGACCAGTGTTGTTCCTGACAAATTTAGGGTTGCCGTATTCTAATTCAAAAATTGCCGTATTTTAAGAAAAATCTTAAAGAAATGCCGTATTGCACAAAGTGTTTATATTATAAGGTTTAAATAAAAAAAATACAAGTGATGTCTTCTATGCGTGTACTACTTGTAAACTACTCATTTTATTCTTCACCATATAGGTTTTGAATAGTTTCTAGTAAAATATATTTTTTTTTACCTTCCTCTGATTCTGTCGCATTTAGTTCGTACTGTTATTTATCTTTCATATTACGAAACATTTCGTGTAGCACTTGAAGTTGTGTACAATTACCGTGATTACGGGTTGCTTGTCTGGCTAGAAGAGTTCCATTAATTGGAGTTATTATTTTTTTTCGAAGTCTCGTTTTTATATTATTATATACTTCACTGAAGAATACCTTTGCAGTCTGCGTTCGAGTGTGGCAAACATAATACATTTAAAGCAAAATATGCTAATGTTTTTAGTTCTGAGGTACTAGCACATACGAAGGCCCCTACGAAGGCCCACTTAAAAACGCGCACTTGCCACTGCCTAAAACATTCGAAATTTCGCGCCCACATTCACCATGGCCCTATATTAAATGTGCAATAGCGCCAAATCACTTCCGCGCTGCCATTTTGTTACAACTCGTTACATTCTCTCTGGACGCCGCCGTCGATGTCGCGTGTATATAACCTCGTTGTAATTGTTTTTGCAATTTTTTTCCACAAATAGCGTCAGTTTTCGAGTGATTCTATCATCATATTGTTAAATAATTATTGGAGAATAGAATGTAATGGTAAGTTTACCGATTATTTAGTTATTTGTGATTTTATGTTAATTTTTCCGCCACCATGAAAAATCTAAAGTATGGCTCGGGCCTACATAGTAGGGGCCTATGGGCTTTACTAAATCTATTAAAATGGCTAGTGCGCTTGGATTGTAATTACTTAAATACTTAAGTATAAATAAAAAGAAATTAGTTTGTTTAATTTATTTCTTTTTCATGTCAAACTATTAAAGGTATTTTAAAATAGACACAATATCGTGTAGGTGATTTAAACTCGCATTTCATATTTTGTATACTTATTAATGAGAATTTTAGTATTAACTAATATTAGTATTTCTTTTGTTAGATTATGTATTCACATCCACAACTAAAGAAAAAAATAAATTATTCTGTAGCGCTAGTAGAGCCCACTTTACATTTGAGTGGCAAATGAGGAATTAATATTTAGATTCTTGAATTAATAGTGTCTAGAGAATCGATTATGTCACCAAAAAAAATTTTTTTTTGGATTGTTTTAGAGCAGAATTTTACTTTTATGACTATTTTTGTTAATCGTTTATGGGTCAAGGCCCAGTGTTATTTTTTTATTATACCTTAAAAATATTGGTTGAATAACTTATATTTGAGACTGCTTAACGTGATTTGTGAATTATTTTTAGAAATATTAGGTAGATATTGAGTAAAAGTTAGTCATAAACGGGCCTTAGTAAGGGACTGTGCTTTTAATTAGACCTACTACATTGTTTTAAAAAAAACCTTTTAAATATAGTTTTTAATAAGAAAATAATATTTTTTGAATATTTTTAGAAGGATAATAAAAACATTACATCATTACAAATAGCTGTTTTTGTCAAACCTTTAAAACCTTTTTTTTTTATTGTGATTTTAAATAAGGTGGGCCTTCCTATGTGCCAGTACCTTGTTCCATCACGGAATTTAATCCAAAACTCATCGGTTTTCTGTGAGGTAGGTAATGTAATTTCATATAATGGTAAGTAATTTTTTATCACTGTTAGCATTTTTCCTTCATCCCTATATTGCCGTATATTTTGATACGGTAACGACATAGCTGCCGTATACCGTATTTTTGATGCCTAAGATACCTGAATGCCGTATATTACGGCAATTGCCGTATATTACGGCAATTGCCGTATCAGGAACAACGCTGATTCCGACCGCGTACAGTAGCGTGCGCGTAGATAGTGTGCAAGCGAACATCGCCGAAAAGTGGCCGACCGGGAACTTCCTCTACTGTACCTGTACTGTATTTGGAAAACTAAGCTACAAACTGAGGTAAAGTAAGTAAT
Source organism: Scoparia ambigualis (assembly GCA_963921215.1). NCBI lineage: Eukaryota > Metazoa > Arthropoda > Insecta > Lepidoptera > Crambidae > Scoparia > Scoparia ambigualis. Next base: position 22,542,585 of record OY992503.1, read on the forward strand.
CTCATAATAACGTATTTATTACTAGCTATTTTAAATTATGAAAAATCGTATCAGTTATTAACAAAAAGATTGGGACGTCTATTAAGCATCGTTTGAGAGAGAGAATGAGTGACAGCCACTTTTCAACCGCGCGGCTATGGTCAAACCCTTACAACTTTTTGAATATAGTTTCTACGAATTTGCTACTTTCATTGTTAGTGTTTTACAAATTCCTACGAACGACACTGTGCCTTTTTTATTTTTTTATATAAAAGAAGGAGGCAAACGAGCAGGCGGGTCACCAGACAGGAGAGTAATCACCGCCGCCCATGGACACCTGCAAAACCAGAGAAATCGCAGGCGCGTTGCCGTCCTTTAAGGAAGGAATAGGGTTAAGGAAGGAATAGGAATTGTGTGAGGGGGGATGGGCCTTCGGAACCCTCACTGGCCGGACGAGACACAATAGAACCAAGTGCCATTATTTCACGCCGAAAATTCGTAAGAGGGTGGTATTACGCCAGGCGAGCCGGCCTAATGCGTGCTGCAACGCAGCGTGGCTCTACCACTCAGTCAGTGTCACTCATTTAGCGCCACCCAGGGGTCACGTGTAGGGTCTCAAGGGTAAACCTACGGACGCGAGAAACTAACCCCCAAATCCAGTTCGAGCAATCAAAACGGGCACTTAGTATTTTGGCTTATTCAGTTTCGTAAATCATTTTATTTATTATTTATTAAAACTTTTGCAACAGTATATTACATGGCGGACTTAATGCCTAAAGGCATTCTCTACCAGTCAACCATAGGGTGGTGCAGAGATGACAAGGTAGGCGCAATTAGCTGCGGTGCCAAAAGATGTAAAAATAAAACATTTAAAATATATTTAAGCATATTATATATATATATATATATATATATATATACATAGGTGTAGGCATATACATAAATACTTTTACAAACATATAAACATACTTACATACACTAAATAATATTTAAATAGGGCGTTATTGAGATGATTCTGCCATGGTTCTATCAAAAAGTAGCATGTGGACTTTCTTTCTAAAAGCGTCACGAGTTGTAGCCATTCTGACTTCTTGAGGTAGCGGCGCGTTCCAGAGGAGTATGGACTGAATATGAAAGGAAGAATGAACAAAGCCAGAAGAGTGGCAGGGAGAGAGAAGGAGAAGATTATTTGAAGATCTAAGATTCCTGTCGTGAGAGGTGCAAAGATATTGAAAATGGGGAGTAAGATAGGAAGGAGCATTAGGAGAATTTAGGAAGGAGAAAAGTGTGGTAAGGGCGCGCCAACACCTCCGCTGGCGAATGGGCAACCATTTTAGCTCAGACCTATGCTGTGAGATGTGGTCGTACTTCTTCAGGTTGCAAATGAATCTGATACTGTTATTGAGCAATCTGTCAAGCTTATCAAGCAAGACTGAATTAAGATCGTAATAACACACGTCACCATAGTCAATCATAGGAAGAATTAAAGTCTGCGCAAGCATTACTTTTGTCTTGAACGGTAAAAAGTTCCTCAGACGATTTAAGGAACGCAGAGTCCAAGTAACTTTTTTACAGACACTAGCGACCTGAGAATGCCAACTGAGTGTATTATCGAGATGTATGCCGAGATTTTTAACGGTCATGCTAAATGGTATGACCGTACCGTCAAATATTATAGAAGCAACAGAGTTAATCCTCACTTTATTCGTCATTCGCAAGCTGCCAACAATTATCGCCTGACATTTTGTAGGGTTTACAGCCACACCAAACCTACGAGACCAGTCGCTAACAGCTTCCAAGTCCTGATTTATTTTAATAATAGCGTCTGATAAGTCATCTACACGTGTTTGGGTGTAAAGCTGAAGGTCATCGGCGTACAGATGATACGCACACTGAAGGTGGTGGGTGATAAAGTTGATAAATATTGAAAATAATAATGGAGAAAGAATACCGCCTTGTGGAACACCAGCATTCAGGTTACGCCAATTTGATGATGTCTCATCAATGCGGACCGACTGCTGACGCTCTTGAAGATAAGAGGTGAACCATTCCTTTACCTCAGATGAAACCATAAGATGAGAAAGGATAGAAAGGAGGATGTCATGACTGACGGCATTGAAGGCGTTCGAGAAGTCTATTAGTACCAAAACTGTGACTTTTGTATCCTCCATACCCTGTCTAATGTCGCTGGTAACTTTCAGGAGAGCGGAAACTGTGCTGTGCCCAGGCCTAAAACCAGATTGCAAAGGAACAACGAGGTTATTTTGGTAAATAAATCTTGCAAGTTGCTTTTGGACACAGACCTCGATTGCCTTGGACAGGAACGGAAGAATGGATATGGGTCGAAAATGGGTTGGATGGGACGGGTTAGAGATTTTGGGTAAAGGACGGACATAAGCCTTACGCCATTGGGAGGGGAATTGACAAGAGTCAAAGGAAAAGTTGATGATGTGGGTAATTGGAGAAATAACATGATCTAGGATAGAGACAATCATAAGACGACTGATGCCATCATGTCCCAGGGCTCCGGATTTGATGGAGAGGATAATCTTTTTGATTTCATCCTCAGTAACAGGAGAAAAATGAAAAGTGTCGGTAATGAGACGAGGCAGACCCGCAATGTAAGCTACCGTTTGACAAATGGTTGAATGATCTAAACTAACAGTAGTGGTGAAATGACGATTTAAATCATCCAACACAATTGTGTTAGGAAGAACAACACTACGGGCCTTGCCAATATCAAGGGTTCCAAAGAACTTCCAGATATTAGCGGGGGAGGACAATGAGATATTTTCATGAATGTGTCGGCGTTTAGCGTTGCGTATCATCTGATTGCATAGGTTTCTTGCAGACTTGTAAAGACACCAATTTCCCTCAGACCGCTCTCTTTTAAATTTTCGAAAAGCCCGATTTCTACGTCTCATCGCCATACGAATCCCTCTGGTCAGCCAAGGGGCAGGTGGACGCTTTAGCTTAACTGACTTAACTGGTGCATGCACATCATAAATTGAGAGGATTTCCTGGTTAAAGATACCAACCTTCTCATCGACCGTGGAGACAGACATTAAGTGTTCCCAATTGATTTGGGAAGCGTCTCTGAGCAATCTTTCTACATCCATACGACCAAAGCAACGCATGCGCAGCACTTTAGGGACAGGTTTTGGGGGCTTAAGGATGTAAGAGAGGAAAATTAAGTCATGATGGGAAAAACCGGGAGCTGGACATTGACCATGAGAGGAAACAAGAGATGAGTTGGATGCGAGGATGAGGTCTAGCCAGGTGTCCTCGCCTGTAATGTTACAGTGGGTGACTTGGAGTGGAAGGACATAAAGGCCAGCAGCTTCAATGATGTGAAGGAGTTTACGGGAACGTGGAGAATGACGGATGAGGTCTGTGTTGAAATCGCCCATGATGACGTGATGCGCATACTCTGACCCAAACGACTCAAGAACCAGTTCCAGATCCATGAAGTAATCTACAGCAGGAGGACAGTATACCACACCAAGGAGTGTCTTAACCCCTTTGACATTAATCTCTAGGAAGAGGTATTCAGCTGAAGGACAAGAAGTTGAGACAGTTGAAGCAAGAATTTTGTAAGGAAATTCACTACGCAAGTAAATGGCCACACCACCCCCTCCCCTTCCAATCCTGTCATTTCGGACAAGAATGAAACTAGTATATCATATTGTATGTTAAACAACAATAATTAATACACAAATAAACTTAATGTTTGCGCCTCATGCTATATTACCAGTGTGTGTGTTCTGTTGCAATAATTGAATTACTTAACTGATAGGTGTCGAAAATTGTATAAAAAGGAATCAAAGTTTACGTCATGTCCTATCTACTACATCTGATAATTTGTTATACTTTACGGTACTGGCATCAAAGATTATTGAGCCAAACATCATAAATAAATAAAACAATCTAATGAATCACACGTTTTATTCTTTTAAATCAAAGAAAAAAGTCAAAGTTCGAAAGTAAAGAAATAAGTTGTTACTTATTTAACAGCCTTTATTTGACAAAAAATGCTAATGCTGCATAACACAAATTACGAATAACGTTATGTTAAGACTGTATGAGAGCAATCTCTTTGCTTTTCCTGTACTTAAAAATGTAATTTGGGACAAAGTTGTCGGCGGGAATTTTACCTGTCACAAGCACGAGTAATTTTTAATTAGTATTTTTTTAACCTTAACTCCTAATTACTGTTGATTCTTGTTAAAGGTTGAAAAACCAATACAGTAATTCAATTTTGATCACGATGACGCATGAACTTTTTGATGTAGGGCGGACAATGAATAGGGAAGTGGGGTGGGTCATCTCTTTTATTTTTCTAACTACAAAGGATTATTATCCTACACCCTTTTGGCATTTTGGGTCAGGTTCTCAAGAAAAAAAACTTTAGTTTACATTCTATGATGCTAATAATTCAATAGTTTTCTTAGTTTTATATTTAGATTGTTAATTAGTTAGTTTTATATTACTACAGTAGTATTTAGTATAAGTAAGTACTTACTATATTTAATTAAAAGGTCGTGGATGAGGATTCAATCGAAACTACGCTGTATAAACATGTATGGTTTATTAGTAGTGATCGAAAGCTAGAAGTGTTAAATTTTTACTAAGAACTTTTAAAATGTAAACCTGTTTGCGTGATTTAGGAATCAATAAATAAATAAATGAAAGAGTCATTTATGATTCTTTACCATAACTAAGTTAGTAGCATGACAATTTGTACAATAAAATACTGTTTATGTTTTGTATAAACTTAAACAAATACTATGTAACCACAATTGTGATAAATTGCATTTCTGGTCGTGTTCTAAAATTAGAGTCTGAAGAGTTGTAGTCATTTTTTGAATCAATTATATCAGCAGTCGGAAATGCCCCATGGTATCATCATCAATCTTTACACGTCCCACTGCTGGGGACAGGCCTTCCCACGCTGGCTCAATGCGGATTAGTGTCTCATTTGCTTTAAGTTAACGTACGCGTATCGTTTTGTACATACGAAGCAAAACATACAATACGCTACCTCAATACGTGTACTTCTATATATTTATATATTTAAGTACACGTATTTTTATTCTCTTTGCCAGTATCGATATGGTCACCCTATATAATGAATTGTATGGAATATCTAATATTCGTCATAACTTCCTTTGAACAAATTGTACAATGTTATTTTGTACATAGATATTTAATATAAATTTCTACTAAATATTGGCATATAAAGCTTTTGATTATCTTCTATAGTTAGGTAGATACAGTCAATTATTTAAATGCAAGTGTCTGGATTGAGGAGCCAGATGAAATGTATTTTTTTAGCTAATTTACTTAATCTTACTATTTTATTTCTATACTATAAATTCAAGCATACATACTACTAATTGTCTATTAGTTCAAATATATTAATATGTGGATCAATTTCATAGGAATTCACGCTTTTGTATACGGGCTGAGGAGCCACAACAAAACTATTGTATTTTCTTTAATTTCGGCAGTACTGCACTGAAATGTTTAGTAGATAACCTACAAAATACTTACTAAGACATACTAAATTTTCAAAAATGTAACTTTATTACTTTCCGAGTTCTAGGGTGGCTCCTCAATCCATACTGTATGGATTGAGGAGCCACCTTTATACTGATGTACCTTAGAAAGTATTATACTACAAATTCCAGAATTTGTCCTACAAAATTATTCTCTATACTACTAATTGATGGTATGATTTTCCTTTAAAAATCAGGGGAGGCTCCTCAATCCTGACGTTCATGGTCGCTTCGCAATTCGCAACAGACGAGTACGTACGTACGATACGACCGATTCCGACGCCACTGAGGAGTAGCGTCTTTCTCTTTTTCACACAGCAAGCATAATATCCGCAATAGTGCGATGTACCTAGCCTGGGGGGTTACTCTTGAACGCAAACTCAATCTTAATACAATTCCAATGCGATTAATGCAATTGTGTTTCAAGTGTAAGCTTACTGTTCGCTCGGCAAATTGTGACTGTTTTCAATGATTTATTGACAAACTATTGTAATGGTGTACCTACCTATTATTCAAGTCAAGAGTTATATAAAAACAAATTAAATATTTTGCGGAAGAAAAATGTTTCATACTATAATTTTTTTAGTAATTTTTATAAGCTATATTTATCTGTAAAACTAATTACTGTATGTTTGATAATTTGTTATTGCAAATTTAAACTATTTCTATAAACATTTTTTTTTAAATTAGATTGAAAAATGACTTCAAAATAATGAGCAATTCCATTCGTCAACTTCACTTTATAAGATAATGACTTCATAAACAAAAACAATCACTTAGTTAGAAGGTATCCAGCTATTAAGTACAATAGGTAGTTCATTGATTCAGGTAGGGAATAATTAATAAAAATACGATTTATGTGGTAATGACCACTTTGCTTGTTATTAAACTTTATTGGTCCAAGATACTGAGCTTGTTTCATCGTAGAGAAATCTATCGCATTACCTATATCTAGAGGAGCAGTCTCATGGAAGGGGCGGCCTAGCGACATGCAGATAATCCATCATGTTTTTGTATTTTTTTTATATGCCGTTGGCCATTTGAAGCAAATGTAAGTTATAAGAAAAGTGTGCAACGTTCAACTCGACCCACAAAACGTGAACTCAAAGTACGCAGTTTATTTACTAAAAAAAAGAGTTTTGTGTTCTGAGTACTTCGCTCAGCACACGCTCTGTGCTCAAGTTCATAACTTTGTACAATAATGTAAAATGTTTGCGTATAAAAATAAATAACATCGCTTTGGCAGAAATCGTGTGTCCGATGGTGTCAGGTGGTGGTCCGGTGAGGCGTTTACGCGGCGGGCTTCTCTTCCGAGACGGCGGTGGCAGCGGAGGCCACCGAGCCGCTCTCGTCGGGCGAGGCCTGGCACGACAGCGACGGGAACCTCTTGTACAGCTCGGCGCGGTACTTCGGGTGGCTGCCACACAAACATTGGTATTGAAACGCCAACTTAGTGGAAGTAGCCACAGAACAGTTGAAGACTTTATTTTTTCAGTGCGGAAGTAACCAACTGCATATATGGTCTATAGTGGCTAAACTACCTGTGTAGACCCAGAGGTCCCGTGTTGGATTACCAGCGGTGAGTACATTTTTGTGTATTTGGTTTGTAGGTGGCAACAGTGGCATGGCAGGCAAGCCCTGCCTGGCTAGCTACCACAGTCTTATCTAAAGTCTGACGCCATAACAACTATGTTAATAACATACAACTAACAACATTGTTGTATCCCAACAGTTAAGAAATAAGGTAGCCAGTTTCGCATTGGTTGAGGATCCGGGTGAAGCGTGCTTCCACCAATCGCCACTTACCATCAGGTGAGGTAAACACCAAGTGCTTAAACGTAGTGGATAAAAAGAAAAGTAACACACAAACATAAGTATTTGAAAGTATTACTACCACAGGACGTAGCCTCGCATTGCACGGAACAATTTTATTCAACGAAGTTTTGTTAAAATATTTCACTTTCTGAATGCTGAAGCTACGGCCCCAGGATAATAAAAAAAATTGCCTTACGGTATTACTGACCTGATACCGTATACAATAGGGTTGTACACGGCGTTAGCCTTTGCGAAGAGCGAGCCCCAGATGGTGGCAAGAGGACTGATGGGTGCGCTCTCGAACACCCCCGTGTAGTTGATCACTAGGTAAGGAGTCCAGGCCATGAACCAAAGCGAAATTGTCATCAACGCTACCTGTAATTACAAGACATTTCAATAAGACATCAATTGTGAGTATATAAATGATAAGTTACAAAGAATATTGTGATCATGATTTTTCACCTTAGCCAGTTTGCATTCGGCACTAGTGTTAGCCGCTTCGGATGACCTGAGGGAAGCCACGTTCATTTTCTTCGCTTGTTCTCGCATACCCTTCTCGTGAGCAGCTACAGCCTAAAACAACATATTAGGAAAATAAAAATAAAATAAAAAGTAATGTTCTCTATTGCAAATTTTATGTCATTTGTACGTAATGTACCTGCACGATGAAGAAGTAAGAGTAGATGATCAGCAACAGAGGCATGAAGTACACGAAGACTGAGTAGATGAGAATATAACTGCGGCTGAACCAGTCCTTTGCCAAGTAATCAGTACCGCAAGCAGTCATGTTGCCCTCTGGCACATACCTGTGATAGAGATTTAGAAAATGAACAGACAGACAGAGTTATTACATAAGATTCACGACTATTATCCACAAAGGGTTAGTCAAAGACTAGGCAATGAGGACCGCAGAAGGAGTCCCCTGCCATAGTCCACGTTTTACCAAATTACAACATCGTGATAAACATTTGGAAAGTACCTGTTCCAGCCAAAGAACGGAGCGAGAGTCACTATTATCCACAAAGGGTTAGTCAAAGACTAGGCAATGAGGACCGCAGAAGGAGTCCCCTGCCATAGTCCACGTTTTACCAAATTACAACATCGTGATAAACATTTGGAAAGTACCTGTTCCAGCCAAAGAACGGAGCGAGAGTCCAGCCAAGAGAGAACACCCAAATGCCTAAGATGCGCAGCAGTGCACCGTTGTTGGTCATAGGCTTGGCAGCTATACCCTTGACGATCACGTTGTAGCGGTCGAAGGCGATCATCGTCATAGTCCAGATAGAAGCGCAGCCGAATAGTGAACCAGCACAAGCGTACAGTTCGCATGCCAAAGCACCTAGAAAAGAGCAATATACAATTAAACGTATCCGATTTTAAGCAAGATTGACCGATGAACCATTGAAGATTGCTGATCGATGGTCTTTTGGTAGACCACTGACCATCCGACCGTCCGAGGTAGCCGTAGGTGGGCAGTGGATGTAGCTCGCACAAGATCGACTTAGTTAGCATGTCAAAGAGAAGGCTCCCAAATGGTAACGGGCTGAAATATGAGAAGAACTGAAGACTACTTGGTAAAGAATTTAAACAAAAATCCAAAATAGATATCATCTCGTCGAGTTTTTCGATGCCTAGTAGACACACGCTGGCGACAAATATAAACCTTTTTTTTCCTCTTTTCTTATAAGTGATTAAATATGATTTGTAATACATACCAAATACCCAAGTTTCGTTATAACAATTAACAACCATAGCCGGTGACATTGCGCACATCATGAGGAAGTCCGAGAAAGCGAGATTTACAACCAGTAAGTTTGAAGGCGTTTTAAGACTCTGTAACATAAAAGTATACAGTTACAACTACTTCATTAAGTGAAACTACGTCAGAGAAGATGTATCACAAAATAACCAACCTTGGTGCATGTAAAAATGTAGATAACCATTCCGTTGCCAGTGATCGAGATGAAGCCGAGGACGCCGATAGTGAAACCCAATAGGCCGTGCCACAAAGGGTTCATTGGTGGAAATTGATACCTGAACAAAAAAAAATGAACCATTTTTCTAAGCAATTACCTTTAAAAATAACTAAAGAATGTGACAGGTGTTTAAACTTTCGCGGACAAGAGTAGCTACAGGCAGCAACTTTTAGTAATGTGTTCGGCTACTTTAGTTGCTGACCTAGTCGTTTACCTATATCATATACTCGTATTGCGATGTGCGATAGGTACTACTGTTTAGTATTTTGTGCTTCAACGTCCACCTTCGTTGGTTATCGTACTTAGATTCCGTTACTACATTGTAGTGTGGTGCTCTTACCAATATGGATCGACCATATGCAGCAATTCAGGTAGCACTTTGTCGACGACGGTCTGGTTAGAGGCGCCATAAGCCGCCACTTGACCGCCCCACGCCTGCAGCGCGGCGACGCCTGGGCCGGGGTCCAAGCTCGCGATCGTCATCTTCACGATTTCTGTTGATCAATTAACCTGCCGAGGAAGACAAATACTGTTCAAAAATAGTTCTTAACAAAAAACTACCCACATGAACATGAACATATGCACATGCGGACAATAGCGCTGTTCCGATGCAAGTTGATTGATTTTTGCCGTAAAACGGCAGCAACCGAAAGCAACGGCTTTCTTAACGTCCTTCGAAGCACAGGGGTGTTGATATATTTTAATTAGGTCACCTATTAAGGCGTCGCCGGTAGCCAAGCAGATCGATGCTCGAGTTGAACGCGAGAAATCGTGGTTCAATCCCCATTAGCTCTTAGCCTAGATACTGACTTGAACCCACTCCTACACAGTCATTTTAAGGTTAACAGGAGTATTATTGAGAGATTGATCTGGAGACCTGTAGTTCCCGGTTTCTTTTTGAAACCCATATCAGGCTTCAGTCCCTCACAATCTTGGGCATTTTTACTAATGTTTATTTAAAAAGAGGTCTAGCCTTAAGAACCAAATTGTGAAGGGTAAATAAATGATTTTTATTATTATTATTAATGTGTTAAACGGACATTAATTATTATTATCTTTTTTTAAATAAAAAAAATAATACTTAATAAAAAAATATTTAGTTGTTGTTGTTAACTTACAATATTTAGCAATCTGGACACGTAGAGACATGCGCTATCGTGCTCCAATTTCTTCTTTTTTTAAACATTTTTTTACATTATAAGTAGGTAAGTTACTTTTTTCATATATTACCCCTTACTGCATAGCATGTAGTTTCCGGCTTTTCATTTAATGTTGCCACAGGAAAAAACCATGCACTAAAGGAGATCATTCGGGCTACATACATTTTTGGGCCTTACATGAAAGTGCCGACCAACAAAAAATAATTGTACGTATTGTTAGAACTAGCTATTTGGAATAATAGTTAATATGGCACAAAAGTTGTACGATTGATCTGAGCCAAGTTATATAAGTTCGATGATTCATCATTTTCATACATTTTGATTTCTGAAAGTGCTGAAACTGGGAAACATAAAATAATGATAGATATTGCTAGAACTATTGATCTGAAGCAATTGTCAATGCAGCGCAAAAGCTATGAGGTAATCATCAATTCTGTTTATACAAAAAAAATTTAGGGATCAAAATAATGTATGAAAATGATGAATCTTCGAACACATATAACTTGGCTCGGAGCAATCCTACAACTTTTGTGCCATTTTAATTATTTCTCCAAATGGCCTAACAAGACGTCCAAAAGTTCTAACAATACGTATCATTTTTTTTATTGGCCGGCACTTTCAGAAAAAGCCCAAAAAAATTTGATGTCCTTTGAAAATTCTTAATACCCGATATGGCATGCTATGCAGTAAGGGGTTAATAGCAGACATGATTCACCTATTATAGTTAATTTTAATTCTGTTCTATAAAATGTTTGTGTAAAATATTTTTAAATAAGAAAACAAATAAATATCCTTAAAAGACAACCGACATTCCAAGGTAAAGCGAAAATTTAAGACGAAGTTGACTGTTAAAAACTCACTTAATGTCCAGGATAAGGGGATGGTCGCCCCGAGACGGTGATTACCAAAAATACTGAAGAAAATCGCTGCACGAACTACTCCAGTCTTTTACTACCGATCTCGTGTCGTGGGGTCGCCAGGCTGCGGAGGCTACTCGTCTTTTGCGGTGCGACGGCCGTCTTTTATACAGCCTTAAGGATTAAGAATACGACGTCACCGGGAAAATCGATATTCATAATGAGATATAGATATCTTAGAAAGTGCATACATTACCTAGGTGCTTACTTAGAACGGCGACTTCGCAGGGACGGCTTTGGATTTAATGCGGTACGGCCTAACTAGCGTCGTTGTTTTAGAATACATTTGGTTACTGAATAACCTACTCGTAAAGGATATTTCTAAATGACTTTACATGAGTGTGAGTTTTCCACCCACCATTCAATCACGTTAGCGTAGTATGAGAGTTGGTATGGCAGAATTTCAATTTCTCGTTTGCCACCAGGAGGCGCTGTTTTGATGCCATTCAGATTCAGATATATATTCTCATTTCGTAAACGTCATCGTATTTATTTATTTAAAATAAAGTGCTATCTTGAGAACGGCTGGACCGTTTCGGGCAATTTTTTGAAAAGCAACAGATCAGCTGCTATGTAAGTATGCAGTATTTGATTAATATTTGTATAAATTATTATAATAACCTAATTAAATAACTCTACAAATAAGAATGTAATAGTATAAGTAGGTAGCTGATTAAAAATTAAAAAGAATATTATTTTTTTGTTACTGGTTGTGTAAATGTGATTTAGTTACAATGAATTCAAAAACGAAATAAATTAATGTGAAATGAGAGGTATGCTTTTATTATTTAACTTAGGGAAAAAAAAAACAATGTATCCCGCGCAGACTCGCGTCTTGTGTGGCGCAATATAGAGATGGGCGGGTGGGTAAAAATTGGGGTGGGTAAAATTGGGAGGAAAGTTAAAAAAGGGTATATATATACCCATTTATACCGAGTATTTTTTATTAATACCGGGTAATAATTTAATACTATCTATAAAATTATTTAATTGGCTTTACCATTCGTACGTTACGTACGTTAGTTTCGGTTTTGACTATTATTTGATAAAATATTGATTTCAAATAAAACACAGTTAATTATATTTTAAATCTTTAATCAACACATATTTTCAATTAATTCACCACAAAATGGCGCAGATCTAGATAGTTGAATAAATGCACTTCGAATGAACATGTGCGCGTACGAAAAATACCATGTGGATTGGGGGCGAGAGGCTGCGTGCGGTAATAAGGCCCCACAGACGATCAGGTCGCCTGCAGGAATCGGCCAGCGCGTCTCAACAGCGTGCGCTTGACCGGCGGACCGCTGTGAAACGAGTTTTAGTATCGCGCGTTTCTTTGCAATGTACAGTTGTGTATAATCGTCATCATGGAGACAAACCGATTACGAGGATTAGCTCATTATTTTTATGGAAAAGAGTGCAACAGCGACGTCGTCGTAGAAGATTGCAAATTGATCCGTTTAATACCACAAGGTTACTAAAAGGCGCCTTCATAATATCGTTGATTTACGAGAAGATAGTTTACAGGTGTTTTAAACATTTTCGCCTTTCGTCCAGATCTTTTGAAGAATTACTCTACAAATTGGAAAGTAAGCTACCTTCCGCGTCCCTATCCTTGTACGTGTCACCTGAAGCATCCCACAAACATCTTCTTATACGAACTTCGTCGATCAGACGCCCCGTATCGAGGAACATGAAATCGTTACTCATTTTAAGGCTAATTTCACAGTTACGCGTTTGACCTGCGCCGGCCACACGCGCGCGGTTACAATTACACTAGATAGTAGTTGCGTTTCATAGTCATCACGCAGTTCAAACGCGTAACTACTATGCAGTGTAGCGCGCGCGTGTGGCCGGCGCTGATCAATCGCGTGACTGTGAAATCAGCCTAAGTGTACGCGACAGCGCGTGCAACGCGCGTCACTCTGAAACGCTAACTGCCACTAGAAGAGCTCGGACCGCGTGCGCTTCGGCAGCGCTCGCCGACGACGCGCGCCTCACGAACGGCGCGTTTGCACTGCGTGACTATGAAACGCAACTACTTTCTAGTTTAATTGTAAGCACGCGCGTGTGGCCGCGCGGCGCTGATCAAACGCGTGACTGTGAAATCAGCCCAACAGGCTGATACCTGCCGGCGAACTAATCGTGTGTGGCCCGCCGGCAGGTATCAGCATGTCAGTTAGTACTAGCCGCCCGCCGCCGCCCGTGCGTTGTACTACTAACTGACAGGCCGATACCTGCAGGCGACCTGATCGTCTGTGGGGCCCTAGGGGACTGCTAGAAACAGCAAGAAACTTCAAGGGCTGATCAGGTCAAGTGTTTTAAACATGACATAAAAGGAATTGGTGTTATTTTAATTTTTTTATTAAATAATTCATTTTGTAAATGTTAATTGGATAGTCTTTGGGTATCTAATTTATTTTAAAGCAATAACAAAAGAAAAATAAAATGAAAAACAATTAATAATAACGATTATTTACAACGCGCTGGCAACGGCCGACCGGCCGACCGTCTGTTGACCCGTTCGCGTCAGCTGGGCGATAAGTACCTACCTACTACGTTAGTCTGCAAAGTGCAATGAGACCCCATTTATTTTCCTGTTACAACTGAATTGAACTAACGCGTCTGTACCACCTTTCTTTTCTTACTAGAGCGGTTCCTCAGTCCTGGAAGCTTGCAAATGTACAGTCAGTGCCCAAGGAGGACGATCGTGCCGACCCCACTAATAACAGACCAATTGCCATCACCTCCATACTCTATAAAGTTATGAAAAGTGTATTGAATAAAAAGCTTTGGTCGTATCTAGAATTTCACGACCTCCCCAGCGACTGCCAATATGGCTTTCGGCGGGGCCGTTCCACGGAGGACCTTCTGGTGTACGTTACTCATTGCTGGGGCGAGGCAACCGAGAAGCATGGCGAAGCGCTTGCCGTGTCGCTTGACACATCGAAAGCCTTTGACCGGGTCTGGCACGATGGCTTGCTGAGCAAGCTTCCAGCGTACGGCATCTTTGCTGATTTTTGTGTCTTGATTTTGGACTTCCTAAGTGAACGGTCAATCAGAGTAGTCATTGCTGTTCCTCTAACCTCATGGCTATCGATGCCGGAGTCCCGCAGGGTTCCGTTCTCTCTGCTACCCTTTTCTTGTTGCATATTAACGATCTGCTGAAGCCGGGAATTGTTGGGTACCTATGCATACGCCAGGACGGTCACAGAGAGATATCTTTCTAGCGCAATTGTCGGCGGAACGGCTCTATAATAAAGCACAAGTCCGGTCGTGCGTGGAGTATTGCTGCCACCTTTGGGATGGCTCAGCAAAATATCAACTTGCCGCGCTCGATTGGGTGGAACGCAGAGCCAGGAAACTTATAGGTGACGATAAGCTTGTGAAAACCATGCTTCACAGTCTCGCTCACCGTCGCTCAGTTGCTTGCTTGCCGGTATTTTACAGGGGGACCGTGGAATGAGCTCGTGTAGCTCAACAGCACACTCTTCGAAGTATCTACTTCGAATAGGTATGCATACGCCAGCACGGTCACAGAGAGGTATGTTTCTAGCGCAAGGGTCGGCGGAACGGAAGTTCGTTCCTTAAGAGAGGCCATGGTTGAGCGGACAAACTTGACTTTAAGACTTGTCTCCCAATGGGGTGACAACAATTTGGTCAGTTTTAACGCCACCAAAACGAAGACGTGTTTGTTCTCGGCAAAAAGGAGTCCTTTTAACCTGGCTCCTACTTTCCAGGGGTGTAAATGTACCAATTACCGACAACCTCGATCTTCTAGGCATGAAGTTGACCTCCAATCTCAACTTTGGCGACAACATCGAAATCAAGGCTCAAACAGCGACGAAAAAGCTGGGTGTTCTAAATAAGGTTAAGCAATATTTCACGCCGGGACAGCTTCTAACTCTATATAAAGCACAAGTCCGGTCGTGCGTGGAGTATTGCTGCCACCTTTGGGATGGCTCAGCAAAATATCAACTTGCCGCGCTCGATTGGGTGGAACGAAGAGCCAGGAAACTTATAGGTGACGATAAGTTTGTGAAAACCAAGCTTCACAGTCTTGCTCACCGTCGCTCAGTTGCTTGCTTGTCGGTATTTTACAGGGGGACCGTGGAATGAGCTCTTTAAAGCCCGAGTGAATAGGCTGCTTCTGGGCAAGCTCGCTCCATCGTCGGCTTCTTCTTAATCCTACGGATAATAATGTGGCCAAGAGCAAGCCCATCTATTATAAAAAAGTAGTTTTTAAGGAACCGGGATTCGTATTTCAAATACCTAAAAGAACCAGGCATACCAGGGTGCATGCCCCAGATATGATATTATAATTAAAACAGAAATTTAACTAGAAATGATAACTATAACGTATGAACATTTTGAATGTCTTAATAACAAAAATCGTGCCTCAGCTCGAAAATGAATAGAATTCAACTAAGTATTAGGCTTTGAATGACTTAAAAATATGCTTTAGTCGGTAAGTAATAGTATCTATAACCTAATTCAATAATTAGTTTAAATTAAACTGATTTTAATTTTTACCCGGTATAAATTAAAAATGGTTGTGTAAAAATAGGTAAAAATGGGTATTTACCCACAAGTCGGGTATTTACCGGGTAAATGCCCATCTCTAGGCGCAAAGCATTTATTCGCAGCGCACCGCTTAGGCTTAGGCCGCTTCCATACCTAAGGGTTGATTTCATCTAATATGCATATGGAAATACAGCCCTGTATTCGAACATCTTACGCAGTTAATATTGTTATGAGGCCACTAAGAAGCACATAGGAATATAGGCTAACAAGATTATGTCTAACCTATACCTACAAACTGCACACTGGCAGTGGTCGCAGAAAATAAGTTACTTAATACCTACCTACCTAGCCCAATATAAAATATCTTGTAAAACACCATGAATATTATTTTCTAAGGTTCACGCGAGCACTGCACATTGAAATGATTGATGACATTTCATCCTGTAAAATGTTATGAGAGAGAGTAACTGATGCAGAATCTGAACGAAGATTCTGCATCAGTTTCTCTTCAAATCTTCAAACTACGTCATTAAATTTTAAACTTCATCAGGTTCGATTGGAGAATATTGACAGTTTTGGGTAGATTGACCTGTGCTGACTTTTGTACCTATTAGTAAACTAAAAATATTGGTTTTCAATGATTTATTGACAAACTATTGTAGTCGTGTACCTATTTTTCAAGTCAAGAGTAATATAAAAAAATGAAATATTTTGTTGAAGAAAAATGTTTCATAAGTAAGTACTATCTTTTTTTAATAAGAAAAATATTTGATAAACTGTATTTATCTGTAAAACTAATTACTGTATATTTGATAATTTGTTATTGCAAATTTAAACTATTTCTATAAAACAATATTTTTTTTAAATTATTATGAAATTGACTTCAAAATAATGAGCCATTCCATTCATCAACTTCACTTTATAAGATAATGACTTCATAAACAAAAACAATCACTTAGAAGGTATCCAGCTAATAAGTAAAATAGGTAGTTCATTGATTCAGGTAGGGAATAATAAAAATACGATTTATGTGGTAATGACCACTTTGCTTGTTATTAAACTTTATTGGTCCAAGATACAGAGCTTGTTTCATCGTAGAGAAATCTATCGCATTACCTATATCTAGAGGAGCAGTCTCATGGAAGGGGCGGCCTAGCGACATGCAGATAATCCATCATTTTTTTGTATTTTTTTTAAATGCCGTTGGCCATTTGAAGCAAATGTAAGTTATAAGAAAAGTGTGCAACGTTCAACTCGACCCACAAAACGTGAACTCAAAGTACGCAGTTTATTTATTAAAAAAAATGAGTTTTGTGTTCTGAGTACTTCGCTCAGCACACGCTCTGTGCCCAAGTTTATAACTTTGTACAATAATGTAAAATGTTTGCGTATAAAAATAAATAACATCGCTTTGGCAGAAATCGTGTGTCCGATGGTGTCAGGTGGTGGTCCGGTGAGGCGTTTACGCGGCGGGCTTCTCTTCCGAGATGGCGGTGGCGGCGGAGGCCACCGAGCCGCTCTCGTCGGGCGAGGCCTGGCACGACAGCGACGGGAACCTCTTGTACAGTTCGGCGCGGTACTTTGGGTGGCTGCCACACAAACATTGGTATTGAAACGCCAACTTAGTGGAAGTAGCCACAGAACATTTATTTTTTCCGTGGAATAACCAACCGCCTATATGGTCTAGTGGCTAAGCTACCTGTGTGGACCCAGAGGTCCTGTGTTCGATTGCCAGCGGTGAGTACATTTTTGTGTATTTGGTTTGGTAGGTGGCAGGGCTTGTTAAGTCCGCCTGGCTAGCTACCACAGTCTTATCTAAAGTCTGGCGCCATAACAACTTTGTAATAACATACAACTAACAACATTGTTGTGTTCCAGCAGTTAAGGAATAAGGTAGCCAGTTCCTCATTGGTTGAGGATCCGGGTGAAGCGTGCTTCCACCAATCGCCACTTATCATCAGGTGAGGTAAAAACCAAGTGCTTAAACGTAGTGAATAAAAAGAAAAGTAACACACAAACATAAGTATTTGAAAGTATTACTACCACAGGACGTAGCCTCGCATTGCACGGAACAATTTTTTTCAGCGAAGTTTTCTTAAAATATTTCACTTTTTGAATGCTGAAGCTACGCGGCCCCAGGATGATAAAAATAATTGCCATACGGTATTACTGACCTGATACCGTATACAATAGGGTTGTACACGGCGTTAGCCTTTGCGAAGAGCGAGCCCCAGATAGTGGCAAGTGGACTGATGGGTGCGCTCTCGAACACCCCCGTGTAGTTGATCACTAGGTAAGGAGTCCAGGCCATGAACCAAAGCGAAATTGTCATCAACGCTACCTGTAATTACAAGACATTCCAATAAGACATCAATTGTAAGTATATAAATGATAAGTTACAAAGAATATTGTGATAATGGTTTTTCACCTTAGCCAGTTTGCATTCGGCACTAGTGTTAGCCGCTTCGGATGACCTGAGGGAAGCCACGTTCATTTTCTTCGCCTGTTCTCGCATACTCTTCTCGTGAGCAGCTACAGCCTAAAACAACATAGTAGAAAAATAAAAATTAAATAAAAAACTTATGTTCTGTACTGTACATTTTATGTCATTCGTACGTAATGTACCTGCACGATGAAGAAGTAAGAGTAGATGATCAGAAACAGAGGCGTGAAGTACACGAAGGTTGAGTAGACGAGAATATAACTGCGGCTGAACCAGTCCTTTGTCAAGTAATCAGTACCGCAAGCAGTCATGTTGCCCTCTGGCACATACCTGTAATAGAGATTTAGAAAATGAACAGACAGACAGAGTTATTACATAAGATTCACGACTATTAACCACAAAGGGTTAGTCAAGACTAGGCAATGAGGACCGCAGAAGCAGTCCTCTGCCATTGTCCACGTTTTACCAAATTACAACAGCGTGATAAAGATTTGGAAAGTACCTGTTCCAGCCAAAGAACGGAGCGAGAGTCCAGCCAAGAGCGAACACCCAAATGCCTAAGATGCGAAGCAGTGCACCGTTGTTGGTCATAGGCTTGGCAGCTATACCCTTAACGATCACGTTGTAGCGGTCGAAGGCGATCATCGTCATAGTCCAGATAGAAGCGCAGCCGAATAGTGAACCAGTACAACCGTACAGTTCGCATGCCAGAGCACCTAGAAAAGAGCAATATGCAATTAAACGGATCCGATTTTAAACAAGAGGGACCGATGAAACATTGAAGATCGATGGTCTTTTGGTAGACCACGACCATCGTCCGAGGTGGCCGTAGGTGGGCAGTGGAGGTAGCTCGCACAAGATCGACTTAGTTGGCATGTCAAAGAGAAGGCTCATTCCTAAATGGTAACGGGCTGAAATATGAGAAGAACTAAATACTACCAGGTAAATATTTTAAACAAAATCCAGTATAAAATAGATTCATCTCGTCGAGTTTTTCGATGCCTAGAAGACACACGCTGGCGACAAATATAAACCTATTTTATCCTGTTTTCTTGTAAGCGATTAAATATGATTTCTAATAAGTACATACCAAATACCCAAGTTTCGTTATAACAACTAATAACCATAGCCGGTGACATTGAGACCATCATGAGGAAGTCCGAGAAAGCGAGATTTACAACCAGTAAGTTTGAAGGCGTTTTAAGACTCTGTAACATAAAAGTATACAGTTACAACTACTTCATTAAGTGAAACTACGTCAGAGAAGATGTATCACAAAATAACCAACCTTGGTGCATGTGAAAATGTAGATAACCATTCCGTTGCCAGCGATCGAGATGAAGCCGAGGACGCCGATAGTGAAACCCAATAGGCCGTGCCACAAAGGGTTCATAGGTGGAAATTGATACCTGAACAAACAAAATAAATGAACAATTTTTCTAAGAATTACCTTTAAAAATAACTAAAGAATGTGACAGGTGTTTCAGTTTTCGCGGACAAGAGTAGCTACAGGCAGCAACTTTAGTAAATGTTCGGCTATACTTTAGTTGCTGACCTAGTCGTTTACCTATATCTTATACTCGTACTGCGTTGTGCGTTACACTGTTTAGTATTTTGTGCTTCAACGTTCACCTTCGTTGGTGATCGTACTTAGATTCCAGTAGTTAGTACATTGTAGTGTGGTGCTCTTACCAATGTGGATCGACCAAATGCAGCAATTCAGGTGGCACTTTGTCGACGACGGTCTGGTTAGAGGCGCCATAAGCAGCCACTTGACCGCCCCACGCCTGCAGCGCGGCGAAGCCTGGGCCGGGGTCCAAGCTCGCGATCGTCATTTTCACGATTTCTGTTGAGCAATTAACCTGCCGAGGAAGACAGATATTGTTCAATAATAGTTCTTAACGAAAAACTACCCACATGAACATGCGGACATTAGTGCTGCGTGCTGATCCGATGCAAGTTGGTTAATTTTTACTGCCATTTTACAGCAAAAACCGAAAGCAACGGCTTACTTAACGTACTTCGAAGCACATGGGTGTTGAGAAATTTTAATTAGGTCACCTATTAAGGCGAGGTCGGTAGCCAAGCAGATCGATGCTCGAGTTGAACGCGAGAAATCGTGGTTCAATCCCTATTAGCTCCGTTAGACTAGATACTGACGTGAACTCGCTCCTACACAGTCATTTAAGATTAACAGGATGGGTTAACAGGACTATTATTAATGTGTTAAACGGACATTTATAACACTTAATCTTTTTTAAAATGAAAAAAAAATAATAATATAAAATGTTTATGTGTAAAATATTTTTAAATAAGAAAACAAATAAATATACATAAAAACACCGACGTTCCAAAGCGAATATTTAAGACGAAGTAGACTGTTAAAAACTCACTTAATGTCCAGGATAAGGGGATGGTCGCCCCGAGACGGTGATTACCAAAAATACTGAAGAAAATCGCTGCACGAACTACTCCAGTCTTTTACTACCGATCTCGTGTCGTGGGGTCGCCAGGCTGCGGAGGCTACTCGTCTTTTTTGGGGCGACAGCCGTCTTTTATACAGCTTTAAGGATTAAGAATACGACGTCACCGGGAAAATCGATATTCATAATGAGATATAGATATCTTAGAAGGTGAATATTTGGGTGCCTACTTAGAACGGCGACTTCGCAGGGACGGCTTTGGATGTAATGCGGTACGGCCTAACTAGCGTCGTCGTTTTAGAATACATTTGATTACTGAATAACCTACTCGTAAAGGATATTTCTAAATGAGTTTACATGAGTGTGAGTTTTCCACCCACGATTAACCACCGTTCAATCACGTTAGCGTGGTATGAGAGTTGGTATGGCAGAATTTCAACTCCTCTTTTGCCACCAGGAGGCGCTGTTTTGATGCCATTCAGATTCAGATATACATTCTCATTTCGTAAACGTCATCGTATTTATTTATTTAAAATAAAGTGCGTCACTTGAGAACGGCAGGACCGTTTCGGGCAATTTTTTGAACGCAAACGCAAACACAAAAAAGCGACAGATTAGCATTACTTTATTAATATTTGTATATATTATTATAATAACCTAATTAAATAACTCTACAAATAAAAATGTAAGTAAGTAGTAGGAGTAGCTGATAAAAAAATAAAAAAGAATATTTTTTTATTACCTAGTACTGGTTGTGTAAATGTGATTTAGTAACAATGAAACTCAAAAACGAAATAAATAAATGTGAAATGAGTATAGGTATGCCTTTATTATTTATCTTATGGAAAAAAACAATGTACGTAAGGGTTGATTTCATCTAATTTGCATATATGGAAATACAGCCCTGTATTCTAACGTCTTACGCAGTTAATATTGTTATGAGGCCACTAAGAAGCACAAAGGAATATAGGCTAACAAGATTATGTCCAACCTATACCTACAAACTGCACACTGGCAGTGGTCGCAGAAAAAAAGTTACTTACCTACCTACCTACCTAGCCCAATATAAAATATCTTGTAAAGCACCGTGAATATTGTTTACTAAGGTTTACGCGTGTACTGCACATTGAAATGAAACACTTTTTACTAGCTTTTATTTAACTTCACATGTATGTTCTGGCATTTTGCAATCAATATTTGACCCACTTCCCGGTTACAGATTGAGCTGAAATTTTGCAGACATGTGTAAATCACGTGACAATGCAATATTATGATGACATGGTGCTGATCTGATGATTGAGCTGGAAGTTGGCCATAGGAACTTCGCAATGAAACAACACAACCTCATCGAGTTTGGGCTCGTTTGAATCGTCTTGACGAGTAGTTTGTCTTTCAATGGTAACCAAGGTCTGATGATGGGGCTGGAAGGTGGTCATAGGAACGCTGTAATGAAACGACGCAACCCCATCGAGTTTCGGCTCGTTTCATTTGTCTTGACGAGTACTTTGTTTTTAGATGGTTACCAGGGTCTGGTCTGATGATGGAGCTGGAATGTGACCCTAGGAACTCAGTAAAGAAACGACGCAAACCCATCGAGTCTCGGCTCGTTTGATTCGTCTTGACGAGTACTTTGGTGCTAGATGGTAACCAGGGTCTGATGATGGAGCTGGAAGATGGCCATAGGAACTCAGTAATTAAACAACATAACCCCATCGAGTATGGGCTCGTTTGATTTGTCTTGACGAGTAGGGGAAGCTGGATACACTTGTTCCCTAGGGGACACATGGTAACCTTGATTCTCAAACCAGGCAAGCGTGTTACAGTTTTTTAGGTTGGCTATATTTATTCGTTTATGTTAATGCTCAGATTAAAGTTAATGTTAACTTTCGGTCATGATTTAGTTTGGCAGATGTGAAAGGTAAGGTACAAATGGTAGTGGGCAAAAATTTGTTGTGTTAAAATATTTAATGTTCGGTAAGTTTTGACTAAGTATATTTATTAACTATGATGCTATGAAACTGGCTTCCTTGAAATGTTTTTATCCTTTAAGACGTTTATTTTTCTGTAGATTAACGTTACTTAACTACCATGAAATAAGTGATAAATTGATTCGCAAAGAAACATGTTATATAACCTAAGTAAGAATGGGGAGACTTGGTCCTTTTCTTTGGGGGTGGTATGATCCCAAGGATCATGTGCCCTCTATAAGGGATCAAATCTACCCTATGTCAAAATTATCTATCAATTTTAAAAACTGTAAATATTTGCTTTTGTTTTTAAGAAACCATGCCACAGAAATATAAAGCATAAGAACGCGTAAAAAAAAGTATACCAGTTGATAAAGAGAAACTTAAAATAGGTAACTGTAGCTGATGTATTACACTTTATAGTTAATAATAGTCAAATAAGGAAGAACATTAAGTTTACAAAGTCATTGGGCATTTTGTTTGGACACTTGATCCACGGCGAACACAAACAAAATAGGGCAGACTATGCAAATAATTGTCACTGCAACACAATAATATAGGTCGCATGTCGCATGCTTGCAAACCGTGCGAGAATTGGCTACTTGACAGTTTTCGAAAAAGTATTTAAAAAGTTACAAACGCTTATTTTATACCCCGTACAATATTTTCTTTCTCGAAAAACCTTTATTTAACAGAAAAAAACATATTTTTCTTTGTTGATTTCAAACTTCGTGCGAAAACGGTTGGTCACGTGACATTTTGCTCGGTGACGTCACATTTCAATAAATATAGAAACTTAACTTGAAACCTGACAGATAGTTTCTGTATACTTTGTGAAATGTGACGTCACAATCCGTCACATGAAGCTCAATCATGGCCGTCCGTGTTTCGGGTCTTGTAATCCACAGATAAAAAAACGCAAATTTATTTTGTAAAAATATAATATTTACAATTTATCTTAATAAAAAAAACTATTGGATAATTATCGTTTAATCATAACCTACCATTTCCGACATATTTCATATTTTATTGTTACAACTGTCAATAGCCAATTGAAAAAAAAAAAATTATAAAAAAATACTTAACTACTTACTTAGTACATTTTGATTTATAAGATACTTTGGATAATTTTGTCCTTAAATAATTATACTTCTTCAGTGTAACTAAACAATTAAATGGAAAATTAAAATTAAAATTCTACAAAAAAAAAAATATTCTGCTTGATCAAAATCAATTACCTACTTGAGGTCAACTTGGGGAACACCGTCTAGGGGGCAAGCCCGTCCACACGGCTTTTTGCAGCTTACAACACGTCTGCTTTGTTTATTATTCTGACGGTAAAACAGTAATCGATTTTTGATTCCAATAGTCTTAGATAGATAGCGCTACTTATTGAAGTTTTGAAACATCACCCCAACCTACACGTGCTCCGAAAAAAAATATTTTTTATGTGATTTAATCAGTGTTTTTAATAGAGATTATGGTGAGTAGCTTTTAAAATGTCTGCTAAAGCAATTGGTTCTAGGAAAACTAGTATGTTATTAAATTAATTTGATGTCCTTTTTTCTAACCTAAAAATCTAATAGTGGGAAGGTCCGTATCCAGACCATCTGAGGCAAGTCCGGCGTATGCCGGGTCTTGCCTCAAAACAGGTGTTAAAAACCTTTTCTGTTTTAGCACATACCATCTACTTACTAAATGGCTTTGCTTGATTGCTGATGATTTATCCACCTTAATTCAATAAACCTTAAATCAAAAATAAAATAAATTACATCAGGAAAACTGACAAAGCTTCTTAATTCTAAAGAAAAATTAATAGAAGCTGTGCAAGCAATTCAAAGTGGAGAACTCAGTGACTATAAAGCGGAAGGTTTATAATACCACGCATGACATTAATGGACCATGAAAATAACAGAAGAATTAAATCTTAGTATGTTATGCGCCTTTATTGCCATTTTTTATACAAAGAATACAGTTTTTGTTTAGCCTATAAAAACTTTTGCCTCTGAATTACAAAGTCATAGTTACTAATAAACGGGGTTTCATTTAAAATGAAGGACTATTTTTTATTAAAATATATTGTCTTAAATAACTATCCATGTGAAAAAATGTTTTACACCCCTTCACCCAGTCATATGACGGAGTTGCCTCATTTTTTTGGTTTTTCAAACTGACGCGAATTTACACCATAAATTAATAACCGTAAAGTTTTTTATTCATTACTACCCACATGTGCCTATCACTGACTAGTTATTAGTCCATTTTTGTACGCACAACGTTGAATACTTTCACTAGACGGACTACGTCACGAACGAACGTACGAACCCTCGTCACGGAGAAGTCCGTCTAGAATAGAAGATGTGTTTTCTAAATACCACCCGTATTTGCCAAGACATTAGTACGCCCGGACATTTGCCTTATTTGTAATGTTCACAAATGACTACTTTGCCATCTGCTTTCTAGAATAATAACAGACCTATTGGCAAATCAATTGTAACTATTAAAAGTATACCGGTCTTACCCAAGTTGACCTTATTGTAATTTGTAAGATCATCTAAAAATCATCATCATCTACTCCCACGAAATACCGTGGGAATATTTTGCTATGCCATCCTGCGGTGTAGGCTTATTAGCTTTCACCGCAGTCTGGCATATCAGACTAGAACTAATACTTTCGTGTTCATTATCGGTAAGAAAACCAACATGTATTGTTCAATATATTTTTTCACCCGGGGATTTTGAACAAAAAATAATTATGAGGAATGAAAAGTGAGATTTAGTCAATGATATTATATAATATCATTGGATTTAGTTCTATAATTTAATACATAGGTACTTATTTGGTTTTTGTACTCAACCTTTTGTGATCTGGATCAAATGCCCAATGACCATAAGGTTTACTACATTTGAAAATATTCAGTTTCCAGGATAAATTTGCATTGTATTTTTAATACTTAATTAGTCTGATTACTTAATTAGTCAAGTAAGTTTATAATATGATGATCATTTACGTTAAGGTTTGTTATGAATATAGGTATGTTTCTAGACTACTTTAATTTGTAGTCCGAATATAAATTAGTTCTAAAGAGATTAAAACTATCTCATATTTGTTTCCCTTTTCGAAGTTGAGCTGCGTATGTGCATGAAGTTCAAATAAAAGAAGCCAATTACAGATTTTGACGTGACAACGTCTTATAAATTGGTTTGCCGGGTGACACTTCAAGAAACTGCGTTACGCTCCGCTCACGTTATGCGCTCACAATGAGAGCGAGTGAGAGGCACGCGTCCCTTCCACTCGGGCATGGTTAGCCCGCCTAAGAGCGAGAGAGACAGACATAGAACATAAATGTGTATTAAAATTGTTACTATTATTTCATCCTTCTTCCTACTATACGAATGAATATTCACATTAAAATTATTTTACCACTCAAAGTCGTTGTCACGTAAAACTTTCGCCCGTATACCGACTTTACAGGCAACCAATTTTTTGTATTATTATTTGGTACCGTTTTTGTGGTAGATTTAATCCCCAGGATCAAGTCTCCCAACTGGTGGGAAACAAGTCTCCCCTATATAGGGGAAACATGGTAAAGAGTTTCCATACGACATTAAAAGTAAATAGATAAATTCTAAATAAAATAACCTAAAAAAAAATTTAATACTATTAATAGTAAAAAAGTTAGAGACCAAAATGAAAAAAGGGGATCAATGATCCCAGTCATCCCTACTTTGGTCACAGAATAAATAATAGTACTACGCTTTGGTGCTAGATGGTAACCAGGGTCTGATGATGGAGCTGGAAGGTGGCCATAGGAACTCAGTCGGTAAATAAGCGACACAAACGCGTCGAGTTTGATTCGTCTTAATGGGTGAACCGTTTTTAATGAGTAGTAAGGGTTCAGTCGCAGAATGTACCTTTTGCATAATGCACTCCATGCGCAAAACGTCCCTTTCGCAAAATGTACCTACCATTCGCAAAATGTACCTTTCGCAATATGCACCTTTCGCAAAATGCACCTCTCGCAAAACGTACCTTTTTTCTACATTAACCCGTATAGTCCGTTAGTCGTCTTTTACGACACCCAAGGGAAGAGATGGAAAGACTGCACATGCATCCAACAGCATAGAGCGGCGATGGGCTTATCAAAATAATACTACCAACCCCTTTCTTCCCTTGGGTGTCGTAAAAGCAACTAACGATTTTATATAAAATAAACTATTTCAAAAATTGAAACTGGAAGATGGCCATAAACTTCTTACTGTATATTCAATACAAGCAAAACAAACATCAAAAGTGTATCAACTACAGGTACACTCATAAATAAGCAACATAGGCTTTTATAGCGGAGGATAGTAAAAAATAAACATGACGTTCGTTCGTTCTAAATTCTCCTAGGAACATCGCGTAAGATCTCGGTAGTCTTACGTATTATACCTAACTTAACCAAAACATTATTTGTCCTCTACAACAAAGCTAAAATAAATTTAATCCTTAGAAAATAAAATTTGCATTTGAAAAATACTACTGCTTCAGATGGGACTCGAACCCGAACCAGTGAACGAGCTGTTCGTCCCACTGAGCTACCGAGATATTTCCCTGTGGATTATTTTAAGTACTTTCATTGCGCTGCTATTAACCAGCATCGCTTCGCTATGTAATAAAATAAAGCATTAAATTGAACTGACTCGTAAGCGGACGACGACGGGGCTCGGCCTAGCACCGGCTCGGGCACGTGTCCACGGAACACGCGGCAACCCGCTCAATGTAGGTAGTTTCGGCCCTTCTAGGAACTACTTAAATTCACATAATCATCTTTACTATTACATCTTTAGTTAGATTTAATAGGGGTATACCTACATATTTATCACAAATTTTGGTTTTAATTATTAGTCAATATATAATAATAATAATAAACAATGTGGGTAAAGATTTGGCTGCATAATTTAGTTTCCTTTGCCATTTTATGGAATAAAACTACTACTGACACATACATCACAAACCAGCTGTACTGATATAGGGATGCTGATGGGAAGATGGAAAACATCGATATATTGAAAAACATGTATACTTAGTTCTCGATATTTGTTTGTATGATTTGTAGCTGATATCAAATAAGTTTTTTTTCAATACCTTTCTAATTACGAATCGTCAATAAGTGTTAGCTAATTAGTATGATAATTATTCCAATTCAAAGGGTTAATGCCCGCGATCGCGGAAATCGTATCAGGGCCCTGATTCTGTATCGCAATCTAACGATATTTTCCCAAAAACATATGCGTTTGACGTTTGTGCGCGGTAGGGGAAAATATCGTAACTTTTTAAGGAATTAACGTGGTTTTAAAACAAGGAATCGTTACAAAATAAGGGCCCTGAAAGGTACGAGGTACGACGATAACACGCTGGGATCAATGGGAAACCACGACTTTTTTTTAAAAAAGTACTTCTTTGTTATTTGAAGATGCGATCCGCCTCACACGAGTCTCTTGACCTAATTATATTCTTCTAGTTGTATTGTAACCTGTAATTTTTTACTTTTTTTTATAACAATGAGTACTTTTCAGAACTACTTGCATCATTTTACTAATGATGTTAATATAGTGTCGGCATTCGTTTGTAATCGATCTTTCTTAATTCAGAATGTTATTTCTTACATAAATTAAATTAACCGTGGACAAGATCAGACAAGAACCCCAGACTAAGTTCTTAGGTGTCACTATAAGCCAGACCCTTGGCTGGGATAAACATATAGCAAACGTATGCCAAATGATAAACAAATTTACGTACCTACGCTCTTCGTCAGGTTAATAATATTACCAATAAAAATACCGCAATCATTATTTACCGAGCTTATGTAGAATCTGTGTTACGTTATGGAATAGTACTGTAGGGCAATGGTACATACTGGAACAGAGCTTTTGTCGCGCAGAAAAAGTGCATTCGAGCAATTGCGGGAATTCGAACGGATGAATTCGAACGTTTTCCGGTCGCGTAGGGTTATTCCAAGCATTTTTCTTTCTATCGCCCTTTGCACACTCAGACTTCTCAGTCGCCTTTTTTGTGAGTGACATGGTCTCCGCTCCGTATGTGAACATAAGCAGAACCCACTGCCCGAATGCACGAACCTTCAAATGTAACGGTAGCTTACCACGCTAAATATTTAAGTTGGCACAAAATGTTTTATTTTTAGACCGACCTTGATTGACTCGCTTTTGAGGTCTTATGTGACCACCATCTCCCTTATACACTCTGATACCATAACAAACCAGTACAAGTCGTCAGAAAATCTAAGGTTCGAAAGTTTTTTTCCATTGATAACCAATTAACCATGCCCATCTTCCCATTTGAGCTTCCTAAATACTCCCTCGAGTGCTGCAGAGAACAGCTTAGGTGAGATGGTGTAGCCTTGTCTAACACCTCGGTGGCGGAGTGGTCTACGCAGCCGCCCGGATTGCGGAGGGCGGGGTTCGATTCCCGCCTGAAATAGACATTTTTTCAACGTTTTAATTATCTTTGATAATATTTTAGCGGTTTTTAAAATAATCAATTCTCAATTCAAAATAATCAATCTTCAGAAAATCTAAGGTTCAAAAGTTTTTTTCCATTGATAACCAATTAACCATGCCCATCTTCCCATTTGAGCTTCCTAAATACTCCCTCGAGTGCTGTAGAGAACAGCTTAGGTGAGATGGTGTAGCCTTGTCTAACACCTCGGTGGCGGAGTGGTCTACGCAGCCGCCCGGATTGCGGAGGGCGGGGTTCGATTCCCGCCTGAAATAGACATTTTTTCAACGTTTTAATTATTTTTGATAATATTTTAGCAGTTTTTAAAATAATCAAATATTACAAACTTCGTTGGAGTTTAAACTTCCTTGGTGAAGGCTAACACACGCAGTCGCGTTCGCATGTAGGTGTTTCAGCATTGAGATATATCTTTCGTCCACTGTTGATCCTATGATTGCTGCCTCTATAACTCAATAGAATGCCTTTTCATAGTCCACAAATTTTAATTGAGGGGCTTCCTGTATTCGTGGTACTTTTCGAAGACAGTTTATAACGTTTGAAAGTGGTCGTTAGTGCTGAATCCTGACCGGAAGCCGGTTTGCTCGCGTGCTTGGGCAAAGTCTAACTTACTCTCTAGCCTGTTTATTAGTCTATTACTCGGGTGAAGAGTTCATATAGGAGTGAGAGTAAGCTGATGGTTCTGTACTTTTCAATTTCTTGATATATAAAATATTCGGCCTTCGAGACAACAACCAGCTCATAATTAATATTACCCCCGCGAAATATCAGTTTTACCCCTGCGGGGGTAATTACCCCCAGGTTAGGAACTCAGGATCTAAAGGATTCGATTAACACCTTACTTATGAATCGATTCGAATGAATATCGTATTGAAGTGAATCGATTCAAATAAGATCGTATTCACTTGAACCAATCTTCATAAAAATCGAATCGTAGCATGCATGCCTAATGTAGGTTTCAAAATGTACTGTAGTGTTGTTGCGACAGCGATAGTTTCACTATCGATAGTTGACTTTAAAAACCAGTAGATATCGCGAATAGTCCTATCGAAAATATTGACATGCTGCAATAGTATCGATACTATCGATAGTATCATTAGTGAAATGTAGGCGATACTGTTTAACTTTTTCGATACTATCGATTCTATCGATATTATCGAAGTATGATAGTATGTATGGTATCGATAGTATCACGTCAAAAAGTCGATACTATCTATGACTATCGACGCGTATCGTAAGTATCGATAGTTTTGCTTCAGTAATTATCGACTTGTTTACGATACTATCAACTGGAAATAAAACGAAACCTAGTCGGTAATACAGGGACCCAAATATACAGCATGTTTAATGTATGAATGAACTCCGAATGTATAGATGAACTATGTAATCATCATCATGTAATATTATAAACAAAACAAATACTTCTTTGATAAATGGTTTTATTTCTACTGTCTTGGGGTTTTCATGCAAAAAAAACCGGAAAAAAAATGCAAAACTTATTTTTAGATCAAGATTGAAAAAAAAAAGAAATAGTTTCAATTGTAAATATTATGTTTCAATCAGTTAGCTTACTACATTACGAACACGTAGGCATAAGATACATGCATATTCCCTTCATAACTTCTGAGATATTAGTCACATGACGTAACCCGACACCCAAAACGCTTATCCCCTGCTGCCCCCCCCCCCCCCCCCACCCGACGCCATATTGGTTTCAAGTGTCAGCCACTTGAGAGGGAGGATATTACCTTTTATGAGCAAGCAATAGTATCGTTAAATGTTCGACTATCGATAGGGCAAAACCATTGATACTATAGATACTATCGAAAATGTTTATACTGATACTATCGATATTATCGACAGTATCGTCAAGGGTCAATAGTTTCGGTAGGACTATCGATAGTATAACTGATTTTCAAGGTTATGATTGTGTCATATTACTATATTATATACTATACTATACTATCGATAGACTATCGCTATCGCAACAACACTACTACTGTACTGTCATGTCAATGTCGGTGTCAGACAAGTTTAAAAGTTGTGCTTACGTTGTGTGGCTCTAAATTTCTTAATACTGCTTTAAAATAATAAAAATAGTTCATAAATCACAAGTCATGGATTCAATTATCGATATTAATATCAGTGATGATGATGAAGAAGAAGAAATAACAGCGGACGTTGTGTTAAAAACACTTCAGAGTGCATGGCAGAATGAACGTTTGGCGCCAGAAATATTGCCCCACAACAACGACATGCTCGAGTGTATGCTAGGACAAATACAGCACATGGAGCGAAATATAAATAAACTGCCTAAGACCGATCTGCGTGCTTCCATCCACAAAATGGAACTTAGTCGAATAAAGTTTATTATATGTAATTATCTAAGAACTAGACTTAACAAAATAGAAAAACATTGTATAAATATAATCAACGAAGAAAGGCAACGAATGGAAACGGGTTCAAACTATTTAACACCATCAGAATACAAATATGCTCAGGAACACCTGTCGAACATGGAGAACCATTTGAAAAAAGTGGTTCTAGATAAAATGCCTGGCAATATGAAGACACTGGAAATGAATAAAATGGTGATTTGCCCAAACTTACAGGAGCATGTGTTTTTAAAAGCAAACAGTACAATTACTGGTGTTGTGTTAGAGGATCTTTTAGGAGATCAAGATGAAGAAATTGATCTTGAAGGTATGTTCTTGTCTAAATAAATTTTAATATTTTAACTGCCGTGACAACAATTAAGTTTTACGAACATTGAAATGTCTTTCCTTCTCTATTTAGCACTATACACAAGAAAGTGACAGCAAGAGCCTAATTGACATTAAAACTTCATTGTCGTCCCTGAGTACGGCAGTTAGACTTATTTACACCACTAATAATAGGTATCCCCTAGTCTGTCATGAAGACTCCTAGGGGTTGCTAACAATTGAATTTCTATTAGGCATGAGTTTGATATATCAAAACGTAACTAATAACCTCTAAGAGTTTCATATCATAATATGATATTGATATTACGGTTGTACATAAAGAGCCGTTTACACGTATTAAGTTGTCAAGTAGGTAACTGAACTTAAGTTAATTTTAACTAAATTCTTGTGTGTAAACAGTCACTTAAAAGCTCTTTTAGTAAACGATTTAGTGGGCAAGTGAACAAGTAAAATAGAGTCGAGTCTATTTTTTGATAAGTAACTGCCCCTCCCGCACCGCTTGCATTCCCCGGTAGGCGTGGCTTCTACTAAATTGTCATTTAGTTGATGTGTGGACGCAACAATTTTGTGAAGTAGATAAGTTAAGGTATATATACATACTTCCATGGTTAAGAATATAGTCAACTAAAGAGTGCATAAGTTAGATACGTGTTAACAATCGATAACTTAAAATTAAATTAAAATTAACTTAAAATTTAGTTACCTACTTGACAACTTAATATGTGTGAATGGTCTATAACCGATATTACAAAAATTTAGTTACCTACTTGACAACTTAATACGTGTGAACGGTCCATAACCGATATTACAAAAACTACGATATCAAGATGAAATCAAAACACATGCGAGAATAAGTTAAAAACTGCAAACTACACTCGGCGTCAAAAAAATCGCACCTTTTAAAAATCATCTTTAAAAATTCTTAAACCTTATGTAGAGGATAGTGTTGGGTATCATTAGAAAGGTAACAAAAAGGAGTATCAAAAAACAATTAAATTTAACTTTCTGTTTAATTATAATTATACAAACAACATTAAAATTAATAAAATAATAAAAATCCTTAATTAAGTCCTAATTAACAACAGATAATTTACAAAGAAAAATGTACAAAAAGTGTCTTAAAATTAACTTAAAATCTAGTGTTACCCCCCCTTGCCCTGATCACGGCTTCCATACGGTCCCTCATGGACCTCACCAACTTCAGGAGCTCTTCTTGAGGGGTAAGCCCCCATTCTTCAATCACCGCGTCTTGGAGCTCCTGTAGAGTCGAAGGAGCTGGATCCCGAGATCGAACCTTACGTTTAAGATGGTCCCAGAGGTGCTCTATAGGATTCAGATCCGGACTTCGCGCTGGCCACTGCATCACAGAGGTTTGGGACCTCTGCAAGAAGTCGCTCACGATGCCTGCAGTGTGAGCGCGAGCGTTGTCGTGCATTAATGTGAACCCCTCGCCAAAAGATTCGGCAAAGGGGACCACATGCACTTCCAGGACCTCAGTGACATAGCGGCGAGCAGTCAGCGACCCTTGTCCGCGAGCACCTCCAGTCCGGGGAGACGCAGACAAGGTCGGTTTTGCCGGCAGCAGACATACCGCCCCAGAACATGCAGGATCCGCCACCATATTCCACCGTCTCCTGGATGCAGGCTTGGGCGAAACGTTCACCCTGCCTCCGGTATACTCTTCTCCGTCGGTCGTTGCAGAAAAGACACACTCGCGTCTCGTCTGAGAAGAGAACAGCTCTCCACTGCTCAAGGGTCCAATCGACGTGGTCACGAGCAAACTGCAAGCGGGCTCGCCGATGCGCTGCAGTCAATTTTGGACCCGTAGCAGCTCTGTGGGCCGCTATCTTCTTCTCCTTCAATCTTCTTCTAACCGTAGATACGCTTACGGTGCGTCTGCGAACTGCCTGGAGCTGCTGTTGCAACTCAACAGCGTTGGAGAAACGATTTCTCAAAGAGTTCGACACAACGAACCGGTCGTCTCTTTCCGAAGTGCAGCGACGTCTACCCGAACCGTGTCTGCGGATATAGCCACCGGTCTCTATGAAGCGCTGGTACACTCTTCGAACGGAATAACGGCTCAGGTTCAGTTGCCGGGCGACATCACACTGCCGCACCCCTGATTGCAGTAGTGCAACCACTTGAGCGGCTTTATCAGCTGTGGTATCCATCAAAATCTGTGCGTGTGTCCTCTTCAACGGTTGAATAGCGAATGACCCACATTGAACCCGTGTTGACCGTTTTATACCCACAAAGGAAGCGCAACTAGCAACTCTCACGGGTAGCAAAATTTGCATCGAATTTTTGTGACACTTTATTTGTTGCATTAGGTTTTATTTGATAATGAAAAGTAATGTTTTTTATTAAGTTAATTAAGTAACCTTGTAAATAAAATCATAATTAATGCGACTGCATGTGCATATCAAGAGTAAATGACATTTGAAAGTGATTTTCTAAGAGGTGCGATTTTTTTGACGCCGAGTGTATATACCCAAACGCAAACATCTTTCTTACTAAAGAGGTGTAAAAGAGATGGATAAAGCGAATATGAGGTATTAGCTTTTTATATGTCTTCTTATAGCAGTGTGAAAGAGATGAAGCGAATTTGTGCTTATTTGGTGCAATGCTTGTGAAATTAGTTTTACTACCTAGAGCTAGAGTTATGATTTGTTAGAGTTTTTTGGTGATAGTTGACCTTGGTGACATGTGTTGTGAAAGGATAATGCTCAAAAAAACCCAGGCCCGCCAGGCGCAATAGAAAAGTATCTCAAATTAATAAGTGATTAAATACTGCATAGTCGGCTTCATCAAAATCTATGTGTGAAATTGCTATTTGAAGTATTACCAGGGGAGTGTCACTCCGCAGTTTAGGTATGTTCGGCTGGCGCACACTGGGGCAAGGTACCCTCATATGTGGCAGATAATGTAAAAAAATATAACTCAATTTTGAACTACCTACAACAGCCTTTAATAAACCATATACCAATGCTTCATTTGACACTATCAAATCGACTGATACCTTACACGCATTCCTACTATAATTGATGTTTGTCGGTAGGTGTGATAGTGCGACTAATTATAAATTAAATTACATTTAATTTAGTTTTGTATAAATGGTGTTATTTTAGAAAATTATCATAATTAAGCTATGGAAAATTTAACTTCAGGTATGTCGCGGTATTTTAGGAACATTTAATTTGGTAT
Organism: Scoparia ambigualis; assembly: GCA_963921215.1. Lineage (NCBI taxonomy): Eukaryota > Metazoa > Arthropoda > Insecta > Lepidoptera > Crambidae > Scoparia > Scoparia ambigualis. Next base: position 22,577,797 of record OY992503.1, read on the forward strand.
TAGGGTACAGTAAACGTACTAAACCAGGAAATATATTTAATAAACTACGATTTTCACAAAATTAAAAAACAGCTAAGGTTTTAGTCATGTACTCCCGTGAATTCTACTTTAGTTTTTTTTGTAAGCAACCCTTGCAATATCAGCAATTAGAAACTAAAAAAAAAATTTGCTACTTTCTGCTACTTTATACATTACAGTAAAAGCTCTTTATTCGCGGTATATGTTCCAAAAATATGCCGCGAATACAGAAACCGTGAATACGGAATGGTAATTTATATAGGATTATATGGGATCAGAGATGGGCATTTACCCGGTAAATACCCGACTTGTGGGTAAATACCCATTTTTACCTATTTTTACCCACCCATTTTTAATTTATACCGGGTAAAAATTAAACTCAGTTTAATTTAAACCAATTATTGAATTTGGTTATTGATACTATTACATACCGACTAAAGCATATCTTTAAGTCATTCTAAGTCTAATAGTTAGTGGAATTCTATTCATTTTTGAGCTGAGGACGACTTTTGTTTATTAAGATATTCAAAATGTTCATACGTTAGTTATCATTTCTAGTTCAATTTCTGTTGTAATTATATTATCATCTCTGGGACGTGCACCCTGGTATTCCTTGTTCTTTTAGGTATTTGACATACGAATTATGAAGTCAACCTATTCCCGGTTCCTTAAAATCTACATTTTTATAATAGATAGGCTTGCTCTTGGCCACATTCTTATCCGTAGGATTAAGAAGAATCCGACGATGGAGCGAGCTTGCCCAGAAGCAGCCTATTCACTCGAGCTTTAAAGATGTTGGGCTATATGCACTCGGGAACACAGACGCCGGCAGGGAATTCCATACCTTGGCTGTACGCATTATGAATGAAAACGAATAGCGCTTGGTGCGTATGAGTGGAATATCAAAAGGGTGGTAAGTAACCCGCCGTACGTCTGGACTCCTGATACTAGAAAGGGGACGGTGGAATGAGCTCGTGTAGCTCAAAAGCACACTCTTCGAAGTACAACCTGTAAAATACCGACAAGCATGCAACTGAGCGACGGACGGTGAGCGAGACTGAAGCTTGGTTTTCACAAGCTTATCGGCACCTATAAGTTTCCTGGCTCTGCGTTCTACTGAATCGAGCGCGGCAAGTTGATATTTTGCTTAGCCGTCCCAAAGGTGGCAGCAATACTCCACGCACGACCAGACTTGTGCTTTATATAGAGTTAGAAGCTGTCCTGGCGTAAAATATCGCTTAACCTTATTTAGAACACCCAGCGTTTTCGCCGCAGTTTGAGCCTTGATTTCGATGTTGTTGCCCAAGTTGAGATTGGAGGTCAACTTCATGCCGAGGAGATCGAAGTTGTCGGTAATTGGTACATCTACACCCCGGAAAGTAGGAGCTAGGTTAAAAGGACTCCTTCCGTTAAACGAACTTCCTCTCCGCCGACCCTTGCGCTAGACAGATACCTCTTTGTGACAGTGCTGTCGTCTGCATACCCAACAATTCCCGGCTTGAGCAGATCGTTATTATACACCAAGAAAAGGGTAGCAGAGAGAACGGAACCCTGAGGGACCCCGGCATCGATAGCCATGAGGTCGGAGGAACAGCCATCAATGACTACTCTGATTGACCGTTCACTTAGGAAGTCCAAAATCCAGACACGAAAACAGCAAAGATGCCGTACGCTGGAAGCTTGCTCAGCAAGCTAGCGTGGCAGACCCGGTCAAAGGCTTTCGATATGTCAAGCGACACGGCAAGCGCTTCGCCATGCTTCTCGGTTACCTCGCCCCAGCAATGAGTGACGTACACCAGAAGGTCCTCCGTGGAACGGCCCCGCCGAAAGCCATATTGGCATTTGCAAGCTTCCAGGAATGAGGCCGCTCTAGTAAGAAGAGAAAGGCGGTTAGTCGCGTTAGAATCGGAGACATTCAGGCGCACAGACCCTAAGTAGTCTTGCTGGAATCCCTTCCGGGCCGTTGGCCTTATTTATTTTATTTGATAAAAATCATATAATTCAACTGACGCTGTATAAAGTGGGTAATGTAATTATCATTCTCCCTGTTACTGCAAGCTGGCAACGTCGCACGCGCAAAATATAAGGTGTCTGCTAGTGCTAGAAACCGCTAGAAACTTCAAGGGCTGGTCAGGTCAAGTGTTTTAAAAATGACAAAAAAGGAATTCGTAATTTTTCATTTTTAATCTAACACTTAACATAATAATAATTACAGTTAAAAAAGGGCCCGATCGGGGGGCCATTTCTTATCTTGTAACTCATGCTCCTGTCCCTTCGGGGAGGAGCTCTAGGAGAGGTAGGGCCTTTGGAGGCGACAATCGGCCTGCAGCGGGTGCCATTGGGCACCGATAACCTACGCTAGGGTGGTTCGGTCACCACCCTATTTGCGCCCATGCTTGTGGCAGGGATCGGGTGAACTCCTCACCTTCGACGCCACCCCCTCTCCCATCGGCTCAGCTATCCACTCCACTTATGGTGGTGCTTAGGATCCGTTGGCGCAAGGCCATCTCCCGCCTCGTGCTAGTAGGAGAGGAGGGGACTCGGATCCCGAATAGGAAATTGTTGCCCACCTGCGCGTTGCTCCCAAACCAGAGACTGTTTTGCTTCCTACACCCTCTGTTTGCGTTTGGGGCCTTGATGGCAGCGCTCGCCAGGCTCACGCCCGGTTCGACTCAGGGCTGTATTGTGTTGAGTTGGCTTGCGAGTTGGTTGGGCAACATCATTAATAATTAATATATTAATAATAATATTTTAATTTTATGCGCGTTATCGGAACCATAACATAACCTGATGCTATCGATAGTCGTTGGACTTAACTGCACCTCAAACACGCACATTTCATTTCAGTTGTAAAAGGAAAATAAATGGGGTCTTATTGCACTTTGCAGACTAACGTAGGTACTTATCGCACAGCTGACGCGAACGGGTCAACAGACGATGGTCGGCAGGCCGGCCGTCGTTGCCCGCGCGTTGTAAATAATCGTTATTTTTAATTGTTTTTGATTTCATTTTTCTTATGTTATTGCTTTAAAATAAATTTGGTACTCAAAGACTATCCAATTAAAATTCACAAAATGAATTATTTAATTAAAAATGTCAAAAACACCAATTCCTTTTTCGTCATGTTTAAAACACATAACCTGACCAGCCTTTGAAGTTTCTTGCGGTTTCTAGCAGTCCCCATAATACCGCACGCAGCCTCTTGCCCCCCACTCCACGTGGTATTTTCGTACGCGAACATGTTCATTCGAAGTGCATTTCAACTAGCTAGATCTGCGCCATTTTGTTGTGTTTTAGATAAAACTTATTAGTCCATTTGACGGCATTTACAAAAAAATTGGGTAGTGTCGGTAGCAGGGTGCGGGTGCGGCATCCTTTGACAGGAGGCGGCAGTGCTAAGGCGGCGCGATCAATTAGATCCGCGAATAAAGAAATTTTTAGCCGCGAATATAGGAATTGGGTCGCATTTTTTTAATCCGCGAATAGTGAAAACGCGAATGAAGGAAGCGCGAATAAGAAGCTTTTACTGTATAGCGATTTTTGTAGTTTTATTATTTATTTTCCATTATGCAAAATTACTTATTTTGTTTTAGGAACGAGTTTAAAAAAATATTTATTTTAAGAAATGAACTCGTTAACATAATTCGCGGTTCGGGAGAAGAAAGTAAAAAAATATTTTTTTTTATATTTTTGAGTTGCGAAAACGTACAAAATGTGATGATAAAGACGTTATTTATTTAAATCGGAAATTAGCAAAACTTAAGTATGAACATAGGTCACGATAGGCCTCCAACATTACACAAATACCTTATTCATGAGCCAGAAATTATATCCCCAGCACTTTTGCCTGTAGGACAGTTAACGGAAGAGTCACAAGAGGCTAGGAACAAGGACTTCAGGAACAAGGAGATACAGGGAGCATAATTCAAAAAAACATAGCCGAGAAAAATCAAACAGACATTTTTTTTATTGAGTTCTGATCCCTTAATTTCAAGGAAGTAAAAATAAAAAAATAAAAATCCTCGAAGTCTTACAAAAGAAGCATTATATTTATTAAAAGATCCATCTTCTAACATAAATTGTGACCATGAAAAAGAAACCGATGATGAGAATGATGATGATGAAGAAGATGACGATGCGTTAGCATAGTTTAAAATATTTAGCAGGACCATATTTAACAATATAGGAATATAAATTTGCAAGATTTTTTACGTGTTCCTTTTTCTTAATAGCTACCAACTACGTCTAATTGTATATAACTCTATAGATACATACATAATTATGTATATTAACATTTTAATATATTCAAATAACTATCTTAGTTGTATTTAGCATCCACAAAAGCAATTTAACTAGAAAACATATTTAATACCAACAAAAAGGGTACCTTGCCCCAGTGTGTGGCACGCCTCTCGTGCAGGCCACTGCAGGCGTATGGCAGTAGGCTGCCGCTCGTTCGCTCGGCTCGCACGCTCCACGTCGCGCGTAAAACGAACGATAATTTCTGTGATTTTTGTGCACCGAACAATGACTACCTACTAAACCATGTTATAATCCGTTTATAAAATACTGTTGTGTTTAAGGGTGTCTGAAATAAATAACAATCTAAATCTGTGCTTCGCCTATTTTCCACCAAATACTTAATAGTTGCCTAAGTCTAGTTATTTAGCCATAAAAACTTTAATGGTCAATCAAAAACAATTTTCATTCCTTACACTCGGAAATAGGTCTGCCGAAATTGCCTGAGGAGCGGGTTAAAAGTACTTAATACTTTTCGGCCCTAGGGAGAACCGTTTTTCTGACAGGTACTGTCATGTGTAGTTGTGACTTATTAATAAAATAATACTTACAACCCATCTCTTCCCTTGTATGTCTTAAAAGGTGACTAACGGACTAAAGACTGCACATACATCCAACAGCATAGAGCGGCGATGGGCTCATCAAAATAATACTACCAACCCCTCTCTTCTCTTTGGTGTCGTAAAAGGCGACTAACGGACTAAAGACTGCACATACATCCAACAGCATAGAGCGGCGATAGACTCATCAAAATAATGCTACCAACCCCTCTCTTCTCTTCGGTGTCGTAAAAGCGAATAACGGGCTAAAGGCTCACCACCTAAGCACATGTGCAGACTGTGGTTGCATGTGGTTTTTTGCTGAAGCGTGCACTGTGTGGACGTGGTCTGTGTTGTCCATAGATTCAAATGATTACTAATTTTACCATAAACTTTTTATAAATATATCTAATAAAAGTTGTAGTTTTATGTAAAATAAAATTCATTTTTTCTTTAGCTAATTCATATTTTTATTTACTTTCCTTGTATTCGTAATAAAAGCACAGGGTTTACTTAGGGTGAAAGACTTTATTTAGTCCAGTTGCTTATTGGGTAGTGTTTTGATTTAAGCTTACTTTCTAAAGGATGTTTGTGAATTAATTCACGCTATTTCCTTATTGATTTATTTTAATATATACTTAAATTTACCCATAAGTGAGAACCCTGCGCTCCTGACGTCAAATCGATATCGAGTCAGCGTTGCCTAACAGAATATGAACTATATTACTATATAATCCCTGAGACTGTACACCTCACGGTTATGTAGGTCCTTGGCATTTAAAAAGCCGCGACCCCCACATCTCCGCGGGATGTACAGCATCATAACAGATGAGCGCGGGTGTAGCATTCTGGAAGTCGTGAGCATTTGACGGACTCATCTATCCAATGCGTCCAATTCGGTCTGAGTCCATCTTAGTATGCCAAAGGAGTATGTGAGCAAAGGCATAACCCAGCCATTAAAAGCACGCGTCTTATTGCCACCCGATAAAAGACTGTTAAGTACTTTTCTTAGGCGGCATAAGAATCGCTTCCGTAATGACTGTTTTATGTCCCTGTCCTCACTACCCAAAGACTGACATACCAAGATATTTATAAGTTTCAACTTCAGAGAGAGATCTGAAGTTTTTCGTTTCGGAGAGTTGTAAATTGGTTGAATTTACTACTCTCCCACACCAAACTCCATCCTGATGGTACTGCTGAAAGTCTCAGTAATTTTCAGCAGTTTTACCAAGTCTGGGCAGTTTGGTGCGAACAACTTGAGGTCATCCATGTACAACAAATGCGACATAACTTCACCCGCTCTCCGCAGTCGATAGCCTAACCTTGAATTTCTCAACAAAGTACTCAGAGAATTCAAAGCTAGGCAAAACCATAAAGGACTCAGACTGTCGCCCTGGAATATGCCTTGCTCTATCCTTATAAGATCCTGCGTGGCAAAAACACTATCTCGACATCCTGGTTGACGTAAGACCGTGGTCCACTGCCACATAAATGACATCAAAAAGGATTTTAAAGTTATATCAATTTTATATAACTCTAAAATCCTCACCAACCATGTATGCGGCCCCGAATCATAGGCCTTCTTATAGTCAATCCAGGCTGTGGAGAGAGTCCCTCTGCGTCTGCCACGCCGAATCTTCTAGCATATGGTCATGTCAATGAGGAGAAGCTCTTTAGTACCACGGGACCCAACCCTACTTCCATTCTGAGTCACGTCCAAAATATTGTTTGCAACAATGTGCGAATTAATTTTCGTTCTCAGAATGGATGTAAGGTGCTTGTATAAAGTAGGTAAGCACGTGATGGGTCTATAATTTTTCGGTTCCGTGGTACTACCTGATTTATGGAGCAGAAAAGTGACACCAGTAGTCAACAAACTTGGGAGTGAGCCGAGCTCTATGGCTTCTTGGAATGGCGTTGCCAGTAACTCGTGTGAACATAGAAACCATTTGATCCAGAAGCAATCCGTCCGGTCCTGGGCATTTCCAATTTTGGGCCTTACGGATTGCACAACTTAGGTCAGCTGTACTAATATTTATCCCCTGCATGGTCTGGATAGGTTCCTGAACCTATTGATACGCCTCTCGATCCTCAATTGCCAAACAGGGGCAGTCTCGGTGCGCTGCGGCACTCGGTCAAAATCCTAGAATTTGACACGAGCAACGCTACATACCGCGATGGCTCCACAATAAAGGATCGGGTGGGTATCAATTAAATTTTCACTGGTTCCAAGATAAGGAATCAGTAAATCGTTCAAGGCACTCATTAACGCTAAATTATGCCTATTCGTTCGCAAACAAGGTATACACGGCCTAGATTTACGTGTGTCACGATACTGTAGAATGGCATCGTTCAAAGCGCTCCTCATTTGCTCATTCGCCTGTGTACTTACATTCGTATATATGAAATCTTCATCGTCGGGTACCGAATCTACTCGCGCCACCTAGACCGGCGTAACTGTCAGTAATTGTGGGGCAGGGCGATCCTGCACCGAAGAAGAAGCCGCACAAATACGTGTGACGTAATGGCAATGGCAAATGTTACGCTGGACCACCCGCACTTGATTCGACAATCGTTGGGCAGACACGTCGATAGTCGGTTCAAGGGTCTGAAACAAAGACAGCAGCCGAACATGATACGCAATAAGGTTAGTTCCTCCCTCTGTTGCCCCATAGTAGGCGCGCATGCAGTTCTCATTTATAGGCTGAGTTCATGGCATGCGGCGCACTACACCACCGGTAGCGGGGGTCGTACGCGGGGCAGATTGCCCCACTGATCCCAAGCGTGCCGGCAGCGGTGGTCGTTCACGTCGTGCAGGTCTTTGTAGTGGCGGAGACGGCAATCGCCCGATCGCGCTGCGCGACTCGTCTGTTGACACCCTGGTGAGGTCATCATTCGACGAGGAGCTTGAAGTCGGCAGAGCAGGCGATGGTGGAGGGCGTGCGCTTCGTTGAGCTCTGTTTCTTGTTATCATTTCTTAAGATTTTCATAATGGTGTCACTGATTGGTGTTCGCATGTTGATGTTGTACGTCAACATGTCAGTAGGTTCGGGTTGGATCAGTTTCTATTGTAAAAGTAATTTATATAATTATGTACTTAGTCTGGCCATAAATACTGTTATAATTAAGAAAAACTATAATATTACATTTGAATTTGGAACCTGTCATTCTTAAATGAATATTCATTGTGTTTTCTCGTTTTCGCGCTAGTCGGTGTTAAATATTTTTGTGATATTAAAATGGAGTGGGGTGATAAAGAGAACCGAACTGCTTTGATAGCATTACATAAAGTCGGTATGGAGCGAAATGCAATTTTTGAAACTCTTCATCCGCTTGGTATTAGTCGAATGTTTGTATATCAGGCTATTAATAGGTACAATGAAACGTCCTCTGTTTATGACAGAAAAAGATCTGGCCGTCCACGTAGTATTCGTACTAAAAAGGCGATCAAAGCAGTTACGGAAAGAATTCGGAGAAATCCTGTCCGAAAGCAAAAGATTTTATCTCGGGAAATGAATATAGCACCTTGGTTCTAGAACCAAGTCGTGTATTGGAAAAGATGACTTAGGACTTGCAGCATATAAGAGACGCACTGGTCATTATTAAACCGATAATTTAAAAATGAATAGGGTGGTAAAATCAAAACAACTTCTTAAGCGGTAGGTACGCAAAGGGCGGTCACAGAAAAAAATTATTTACTGACGAGAAAATTTTTACTCTCGAGCTACATTTTAACAAGCAGAATTTTTAGCTGTAAATTATTAACTAACATACGAGTAGCTCTTAAGTCCATACTCAGTTGGTTTACTGTTAATAATTTACAGCTAAATGCTAAAAAAACCAAATGCATTAATTTTACACTACCAAATGTTAAGACCGAACAAACTGATGTAAGGATAAACGGTGATAAATTAGATTTGGTAGACTCGGCTGTTTTTCTAGGGATAACCCTTGACTCAAAACTTCAATGGAATCCTCATATATCGAAATTGGCCGGCAAACTCAGTTCTGCTGCTTACGCCGTTAGAAAAATTAGGCAGTTATCTGACGTTGAAACTGCTAAAACGGTTTACTTTAGTTATTTTCACAGTGTCATGTCATATGGCGCCCTACTGTGGGGAACAGCGGCTGATGTTGAAACTATATTCATCATCATCATCATTAGCCTATACTCGTCTACTGCTGGACATAGGCCTCTCCAAGAACACGCTACTGAGCACGATCCGCGGCCACTCTCATCCAGCTCTTGCCAGCCACCTTGCGAAGATCGTCGCTCCACCTTGTCTGAGGGTCCTACGCTACGCTTGCCGATACGCGGTCTCCACTCCAGAACTCGTCTACCCCAACGGTCATCGGTTCTGCGACTGATATGGCCGGCCCACTGCCACTTCAGCTTGCTAATCCGGTGGGCTATGTCGATTACCTTGGTTCTCTGCCGGATCACCTCGTTTCGAATCCGATCCCTCAGAGAAACACCGAGCATAGCCCTTTCCATAGCTCGCTGAGCGACTTTAAACTTGTGAACCAGCCCTACCGTCAGTGTCCACGTTTCGGCTCCGTATGTCATGACGTGTAGGACGCACTGATTGAAGACTTTCGTCTTTAGACATTGCGGAATTGGCGACGTAAAGACCCGACGTAGTTTCCCATATGCAGCCCAGCCCAGCTGTATCCTTCTGTTGGCCTCTTTCTCGAAGTTGTTTCTACCCATCTGTAAAATTTGCCCGAGATAGACGTATTCTTTAACAACTTCGAGAGCACTGCCTTGTATTGCAATCGGTTCCGGGACGACACGTTCGTTGAACATAACCTTGGTTTTGTCCAGGTTCATCCGCAGACCGATGCGTCGAGAAGAATCAGCTAGGCCGTTCAGCATGTGTTGTAGCTCCTGCAACGTTTCGGCCATGATGACGATGTCGTCTGCAAATCGCAAGTGTGAGATGTATTCGCCGTTGATGTTGATGCCACGTCCTTTCCAGTCCAGCGTTTTAAACATATCCTCTAAGGCATTTGTGAATAGTTTTGGGGATATCACATCCCCCTGTCTCACACCTCGATGTAAGTGGAAATGTTTTGTCTGCTGGTTCTGTACTTGGACGGCCATAGTGGCGGCATTGTAGATATATCGCCAATCGACTTGGCATCGTTGCAGGGATTTAAGAACAGCCCAGGTCTCGATAGAGTCAAATGCCTTCTCATAGTCCACAAATGCAAGGCACAGGGGCCGATTATACTCTTCGGCCTTCTGTATAATCTGCCGCACTGTCAAAATGTGGTCTATGGTGCCGTATCCTCCTCGAAACCCGGCCTGCTCCGAGGGCTGAAATTCGTCGAGTTTTCGCGCAAGGCGGTTTGTGATGACTCTTGAAAACAGCTTGTAGACGTGGCTCAGGAGCGAAATGGGTCGGTAGTTCTTCAGAAGGGTTTTGTCTCCTTTTTTGAAGAATAACACGACGACACTCCTACTCCACGCCTCCGGAGTTCTCCCATCAAAGAGAACGGTGTTAAAGATGTATTGGAGCTCCTTTAACACAGGTTTACCGCCTGCTTTCAGGAGCTCAGATGTAACACCGTCTTCACCTGGGGCTTTTCCGTTTTTAAGCTGTCCAAGAGCCAGCTCAATTTTGCCTAGGCTGATTTCTGGCAAGTCTTCGGTAAGGTGGCGGGTCAACGTGGCTCTGGTGTCTTCCTTTTCGGGATCAGGTTGAGATGCATGCGAGGCGTATAGCTGGCTATAGAAGTTTTCTATTTCCGAAAGGACGTCTGGCTTCGAAGCAACGACTGCTCCGCTGGCCGTAGTCAACTTCGTCAGGTGGCTTCTACCAAGAGACTGGACAAACACTTTAGACCCCCGATTCTGCTCAATTACTCGTTTAATCGAGCGTGTATTGGAGCATCGGAGGTCATATCGCACCATTTTGCCAATCTTCTTGTTGAGGGCCCGTTGGTCGGACGAAGTGACAGGTGGGTCTTCGCGCCGTCTCTTCATAAGCCTGAGCGTTTCTTCCGAAAACTTTGACTTCCTGCCTTTACGCTGAACTTCGCAAAATCTCAAACCTTCCTCCCTGAGGATTTCAGACACGTTTTCGAGAGCCTGGTCAACGTCAACAGCATTTCTGGTTTCCACGGCAGCGAATCGGTTCTCGAGGTTTGATTGGAACGTTTTAGATCCCATGATGGTTTGGAGCAGATTAGGACGGAGCCTGGACTTCATCAAGCGAACGCGTTCAAGCTTAAAGTTGATATTCAGAGAGCCTCGTACAAGTCGGTGGTCACTGCCGGTATTGAACCTGTTGATCACTGAGACGTCTCTGAATATGTGCTTCTTATCCGCCATGATGAAGTCGATCTCATTTTTTGTCATAGTATCGGGGCTTCGCCATGTCCACTTCCGTTGGGGTTGTTTCTTGAAGAACGAATTCATCAAGAAAAGTCCCTCCCGCTCAAGGAAGTTGACAAGCATCTGCCCCCTATGATTCCTGCTGCCAAAACCATAAGATCCTACTACCGATTCGTCGCGATTCTGTACTCCCACTTTAGCGTTGAAGTCCCCCATGACAACATTATAGTGGGCCTTGGTGGTGAAGTGTGAGGCCTTGGATATGTCTCCAAACATATCTTCCACTTCTTCGTCCGAGTGTGTTGAGGTCGGTGCGTAAACTTGCACAACCTTGAGGCAATACCTCTCGGTTAGTTTAATTACGAGGTACGCAACCCTGCTTGACACACTCGACACTTCCACAACGTTGTCACAGAGGGCTTTATTTACCAGGAATCCTACGCCACCTTGGGATAGCTGGTCTCCCTCTCGGAAGTACATGAGGTGACCCGATCTAAGGGTTACAGTGTCCTCCCCCTCTCTTCGGACTTCACATAACCCAAGGATATGCCACCTAATCCTCCCGAGTTCCTCTTCGAGTTGCGCCAGGTGCTCGTCTAGCCGTAGCGTGCGTCCGTTATACGTCGCCAGGGTCAGTTGTTTATGGCGGCCTTTTGTAACCCGGGGATTCTTCGCACCCCCTATCCTGCCGTTACCGTGACCGCCGCCGTGATCCGGAATAGCAGAGCGGCCGGGAACTGGGGGCCGTGGTCTCTTTTGTGTCGCCATGGAGGGTTTGCCCATAATTGCCACGCTGGGCATGCGGGTTGGCAATCGCAGTGCGTAGCTTATCGCACCGGTGTCGCTGCTGCCCGACACCAGTCTGTGCACTTATTAAGCTACGCATGGGCTGTGATAGTTATCTTGCCATCGATCGGTCGTCAGAGCCTCGTTCGTTATTCGGCAAAATGCACCACGAGCAGGAGAGGTTGACTTGGGCTCCGATTGGTCAAAGATAGAACCCCGTTACACCCCAAACTATATTAATTTTACAGAAACGGGAAATAAGAACCATCTATAGACTAAGCTCACGAACTGCTCTAAGAGATATTTTTAAAGAAGTTGGTGTTCTTACAGCTGCATCTCAATATATTTATAATTGTATAGTTTTTGTGCGTTGCAATATTAACTCATTCACTAAACACGTTGACTAGAAATAATTTAAAACTTATGATGCCCCTGTTCAGGTTACAGAAGGTTCTCGGCTCTTTTTTGGGGCAAGGTATACACTATTATAATAAAATACCAAGTACTGTACTAGAATTACCTACAGATAAGTTTAAAAATCATGTAAAATCATGTTTACTTAAGAAAGGTTATTATACAGTTTATATTTAGAAGACAAAACAGCCTGGTAATGATAAAATAATCACATTACATTTTTTAAGTCCATTTTCTTTGTAACTAACTCATTTTACCCTGGTATATATATATATAGATAGCCTTTATCAGCAGCAGCCCCGGATCTGGGGGGGGGGGGGGGGGCAAGCCGGGGACTTTACAGACGAATGGACAACTCATCATTTACTTACTTCAACTTTACTTCAAGTACAGAAATTGCATGGCCATATAACTATTTGGGCGAATATTCTCCGCGAAATCAAAATATAGAAATTCAGAAAGAAGATAATTTATCCTTGCCCGTTCTATCGCCCTAATAGATGGTCTGCTCAAAACTTTGCAAAAAGTAAGACAAAATCCAATGGAATATTGGATAAAAAAGCCTAAAAAAAGTGCTGTTGACCCTATTTTGCAAAACAAACGAATTCCGAAACGTAAAAAATATTTCGATGAAATGTGTGAACAATGACCTAGAAGTACCTATAGACAAGAACATTCATACAAACCTTTTATTCAAATTCTGGAATGAGAGACCTAAAGTTCGCTGCAGCGCTTAAACATTTATGTCGTCTAATCAACAGACAGACATCGCAGCGCCAGATCAGTCAAAGACAACGTAGTGTGTAAAAAGTTGGCATCCCAAACAGATTGTCAATAACAATAATTAAAAAATTCTCTTTTCTATTATAATAATACGATATAACTACTTACATAATAATGAGTTAATTTCACTTACTTGACAACTGAATTATAGTAAACGTCTAGGTGTACACTTTGAAAAGATATAAAGAATTATTTTCGCCGCTCCGCACGCGCGAATGTCAAAGCCACACTAAAGCACGGTGCCGAGCCGACTCCGCAGATGAGTGGAACATAGTGCGTGTTCGGAACGGCCCATCTAGTATAACGTATATCGCTGTGTGTGAAGACGAATTTTATTACAAGCACTCCAACCTGTCCAACTATTTTCTAAAGAAATAATGATGGTATTTGATCGAATCATATCAGAAATTAAAAAGAGGTTTGATTGTGCTGAATGCTGAATTTAAATTTTGCTTTTCTTAAATGGTACCTACTAATATTTTGAAAATGTCAATTGAAAATCAGCAAAAGCATGGGGCAGATCTGACTCGAAAATACGAGCGAGATTTAAGCGTCGTTGAATTCTGCCAGGAACTCTACGTTTTTAAAGAGCAAGCTCCCCTTTTATTTGCTGATATAGAAAAGGCTAAAGCGAATCACACACTACGCAGATACGGTAATATTTTATCTGCGTATAAAAACTTATTTATCTGAAAGCATCACACACTAAACAGATACGATAATATACGAGACGATACATTCACTCGGAATCCTTCACACTGATGCCGATACGGCAGATGTTATCTGCAGATATATTTGTATACGCAGATAATAATCTCACCATCTGTCGGTATATGTCGGTGCTCACAGATACTGTACGATAAAATATAAATTATCTGCGCTGTGTGTGTTGGTTCATATGATTTATATAGAGAGCGATATTGAAAGATATCTGCTCAGATACAGATATCTTACCGTATCTGCGTAGTGTGTGATTAGCTTTACGGTTTCTATCTCTTGCAACTAAGCTTGCAACAGATTGATTTGCAGGATGCTTTTACTAATATTAGTATTGCCCTGCGAATTTACTCTACGCTTCCTACTACATCCGCAAGCTGTGACCAAAGTTTTAACTAATTAAAAATTATTTGCGATCTTCTATGAGCAAGGATCGCTTTATCGAGTCTTGAAATCTAAGCGATAAAAAATCTAATTGCACACGAGTTAAATTATGACAAGGCCATAGATTTATTTACTGAACAAAAAGGTCAAAGAGTAAAATTGTAATTTCTATTCATAAATGCAATAATATATTTGATTTTTATTTTTTTTCTGTACTGTGTAATTTATTTGGTCTGAGTGTGTAAGTATAAAATATATCTACCACACGTTCATGTCTAATCTGTAAATAAAAAGGCTTAACACAGAAAGAATAGTGATGGATGCATTACTTCCGGCTTCCGGAAGGCCTATTTAGGCTGTCCAAATGTCAATCAATTAGTGGACATCTGATAGCTGAAATTACCTTTAAAGACGATAAAGGTAAAAATAAATCTATATTAGTCGCGTAGCCGGAAAAAAATTACTTACGATAATTCTAAAACTTTTCGTTTTTGCTGAGTGTATAGATTATGTGGATTGTGAGCTACTTTTAAAAAGTTAGAAGTTTTATGACTGTGCTTTAGGTATGGTTTAGGTATTTCATAATATTTCGTGTAACGTAATGTATATAATTTTAAAGTTGAAATGTTGAGTGTTTCATAATAAGAACTATCTTATCTTTGTGTTGTAAAAAGTTTAGAAACATAATATATGTGGAACTATGAAAATCACAAAATCACTCTTTTTGTCTTTGAATAAAATTTTAAAATTTTTGAAATAATATTTAAGACTTTCAGTGGTTAGTGGTATACATGTTGAACAAAGTTTAGAAAGTTAAGTGGTGTGCTTCTTTGATAATTTCATTTTTCTTTCGTAACACACGCAATAATAAATTAAAATTGACAGAATCGCTCATACATGGCCTTTGTAATGCTATTTTATACCACACAAAAAATTAAAAACATACATTCAGTGCATTTTGTTTAAATCACGAATAAAATATTTCGCTAACATACGTTTGTTACGCGGGCGGCTGCGGCCGCGGCGCGGCGGTGGCGGCGGGCAGGCGCGGGGGTGGGGCGGCGCGAACGCTAAGCATACCTACTTACACTCTATATGACAGATATTCCACTCATCACGTCAGACGAGTGTGTACGTAAACTAAGTACCTTAACCTACTTACTTTACATCTTAGCTGACATAAATACAAACAAAACATTACTAAATTACAAGTTTTGAGTAGTTAAGTACAGATCGCGCAATTCTTCTTTCAGATAATATTATTCTACAATCATCCGAATTGGATGAATGGGATGAAAACGTAAACACGCAATAATAAATTAAAATTGACAGAATCGCTCATACATGGCCTTTGTAATGCTACTTTATACCACACGAAAAATATAATCATATATACAGTGCATTTTGTTTAAATCACGAATAAAATATTTCACTACATACTTACGCGATTAGGCATGCAGGACGTGGGCGGGTGGATTTGGACATCAACTCGTCACACCAAAATCTTGTTCTAACTGGTTAACCGCCAAAAGCATTATTATTTGTTTGAACCCGTCACAAGTTGATTTATTTCTAATAGGACACATTGTAATTTTTGTAGCTACTGCTTTATTATTATTCAATAGAGAGGATGGTTGGAATTTACCACCTGCCTGGGACCCCATCATACAGGTCATCAAATCCCAGGCCCAACAGCAACACATTGCCAGACCTAAAAATATTGTTAGCTCGTATTGTGTAAACTTGAACGCACCCGGTTAAATATAAAAATTATTGACGGTAGGCAAATCACTTCTAACAATGAGACGACCAACACCTCAGTCTCCCTGTGACCACGGACCCTGTAAAGGGTTCGAAACGTCAGGATAATATAAAAACTATGTAAATAGTAAATTAAACGCGAGTTAATCCGTAAAAAAGTGTTTCATTTCAATGTGTAGTGCTCGCTTAAACCTCAGAAAACAATATGTAGCTATTGCTGCTACTTAATACTTACTGCTCTTTAATGATTTCTTGCAGTAAGCCGACGATATTATCTTATTTGCCCCTGCCCTTTATCTGTGCATAATACCATAGAATACTTACATAATAGTACAATTACAGAAGATTCACACCGCGAAGTCATTTAAATAAATAGCGACTCTTGCTAAGACACAATAAAATGCAATTCAGGTCGCACACTCACACCGCTCCCTTATCTACAGTAAAATTCACCTAGAAGTTGCCTCTCTTTCTATCGCGTACTTTTATCTCTTCTAATGGCTTTTGGGTTGTCTTCTTTTAAATAATAATTAATCTGAATACTTACTTAATTTATTACAAGTTATGGTGTTTATAATGTGTACTTAAATGTGAACAAATTACCATTTCAAATAATCCTAGGCCAGGTATGTCAGTACAGTCAACGCCACATCAGACTACCTACACGGTAATATAATATATATTACTGTGCTACCTACAGCGTGTATCAAGCGGGGCCAGCCTTAATCCAGGGTTTCAAATTAACCCTAGTATAGACCCTTTCTTAATATACCCTAGTAAGATAAGCTCAAATTAATTTGTTTTTGCATTTACAAACAAAGTTAATCTGTCGTTAATTTAAAATCAGTACAAGCTAAAGCCATCACTAGCAGGGTCATGAACTCTGTATGATATACTGCCTACAGTGCAACTCCTTTTTATAAAACTGCGTGCCCTAGTCAGCCACGCCTCCGCCCTCTACCAGGCGCACAGTTTTACAAACAAGAGGTTTTACTGTGACGGCGGCGGGCGGCGAAAATCAAAAACCTTTGACCATGGCGGCACATTTGACACAAACAACCCGCCTGGGTTGTTTGTCGGCAGTCGCTCGGCGGCATTTTTTGTTGGATTTGTTATACAAAGACAGATCAGTAGGCAGCTATTTTACTTTCGTGATTTAATAATTTGTATAAGTACCTAAGTAATTATTATCAAAGTAATAAAAATATTTTCATTTTACAGTCACATTGTTTCGACTCTAAAGTAGATAGGTACGCTTACCTACGAGTAGGTAGGTACTGTTATATCGGAATTAGCTCTGTTTGCCATATTAAATTAAATTGCTGAGTTTCCCATTGCATTTGCGTCAATGCAATAGGAAACCCGAATCGTCATTATAGCTTCAGTTAGTTTTCGCATTAGATTGGATTGGACCTCCGTCGGGCATAGACTGTCCATTCTTTTAATAAATAAAATAACGTGTTTCAAATAAAATATCTTTTTTTAAAAAGACATTCCTGACCCGCCCCGTAACAGTGGTGTCAGAAGTGGGATACCAGTGTTGAAATTCGTTAATATTCGTTGATTCCATTCCACTGGTATTCCATCAACGGGTCGCGTGAAAGATTATCCGTTATAATACTCCGTATCGTCCAGTCCGTCTCCGGAACGTGAGTAACCACTAAGTAACTACGTTTCGTCAAGTTCCCGCTCGTCTCCTGTGGTTGAGTCGCGACAGTCAGCCTTACAGCCGTAAGCCTGCCGACCAGCTTCCGTAGATAGCCGCTGTATCCCGCCGGTGCGTAAGTCGCGCCGCCGCTGCCGCCGTCCCCCTGCTGCTGCCACCTGCTGGCCGCCGCCGTCGCCGCTGAAGCGACGCTCTGCCATCGCCGCCACGTGCCGGTGCCGCTCACGCCGGGTCACCGCCGCTGGTGGTAGTATTCGCCGCCGTTCCTGCCGCTCCAGTCGCTGGTCGCGTTGCCTGACGCGTAGCGTGCTACGCTGCTCCGATCCTGTGAACGCGCTGCTCCAGTTGCAGAGATGTCCAACTCCTTCGTGATCCTGCTAACTCTGTAAGTGGAACATAATATCATCTGTTACTGCTACAATTTTCTTATAAAGTGTTCTATAAATTGTGTTAGACGATATATCATACTTACCTTATAATATCCTATTTTCCTATGCTATAAATCCTTACCTTATTATTTAATGTGTATCCTTTAAACTTATCTAAATAATAATAACGTAATCCTTTATACTTACCAACCGTGTCCAAATAATACAAGTAAGTACTGTGTCTTTTACTTTCTATTTCTTTTCTATATCATAATGTCTACTGATTCGAAGAAAAGCAGTGCTAGCGCGGAAATCTCATTGAGCGAACAGTTTCCAATAAACTCGTGTTATGTAATTTTATTAGTCCTTACAAAGGAGACCGCGAAACTCTCACCGCTTTTCTTACAAATTGCCAAAACGCTCTAGATCTAGCATCGTTGAGTCAAAAAGTTTTATTAACGAAATATATTTTATCTCGTTTGGAGGGCAAGGCCCAAATCGCGTGTTCTAATAAAATTTTTGAAGATTTTAATCAATTAAAATGTTTTCTCAAACAAAATTTCGGTGAAAGGAAACATTATAACCATTTACTACTAGATCTACAGTCGTGTAAGCAACAATCAAACGATACTGTTGCACAGTTTGCGCTCCGCGTCGAAGGCTGCCTTACTGATCTGCAGTCTGAAATCTATAATTCCGAATCTCTAAAAAAAGATTTATCCGGGCGTATCGCTATGACAGAAGATCTAGCGCTCTTCTCATTTTCTCTAGGGCTACATCCGCGATTAAGCAATAACGTTAGATGCAGAAGCCCTAAATCTCTCAATGATGCAGTAAATATCGCTCTTGAGGAAGAAAAGATTCAAAATCTTTTATTTAAGACCGTGACTAAGCCTAAATGCAGAATCTGTGGAAAGCTCGGGCATCCAGAATCCGAATGTTTCGCTAAACCAAAGCGGGCGTTTCCGCCACGTGTTTCTTCTGAGCCCCAGCCGTCAACATCATATAATAATAATTCCGGCTCACACGCTTTCTGCAGGTATTGCAAACATAAGGGTCATGATATTTCACAATGTCGCAAACGGAAATTCTATAATGCACAGAATTCTAATAATTATAATAAGTCGTCGAATATGCATCACGTTACATACGACCCGCCGCCGACGCTATCGCCGCCGTCACCGACACCTTATCAAGTTTCGTGCGAAAACGTCGAAGAGTCTTACGACGATTTAAACTAAATAATCGGTCTACGAAAACGTGCCGTCGTTTTCCGAGTGATTTAGGCACACGCGCATTTCTAGTTAAGTCTCGTTCAAATAATAAATCTCAACATGCTCCGCCGCGAGTCTCTGTTTCGTTGAGTCCTAGAATTAATAAACCTCGATACTGTCCTCCAGGACCCACTGTTTCGTCGAGTCATACGTATAAAAATAAATCTCAACACGCTCCGCCGCGAGTCCCTGTTTCGTTGAGTCCTAGAAATAATAAACTTCGATACTGTCCCTCGGGACCCACTGTTTCGTCGAGTCCTACGTATGCACAAATAGCTCAACATGCTCCGCCGCGAGTCCCTGTTTCGTTGAGCCCAAAAAATAATAAACCTCGATACTGTCCCTCGGGACCCACTGTTTCGTCGAGTCCTACGTATGCACAAATAGCTCAACATGCTCCGCCGCGAGTCCCTGTTTCGTTGAGCCCAAAAAATAATAAACCTCGATACTGTCCTGCGGGACCCGCTGTTTCGTCGAGTCGTACGTATGAACATAATATATCTCAACATGCTCCGCCGCGAGTCCCTGTTTCGTTGAGTCCTAGTAATAACAAACTTCGATACTTTCCTTCGGGAACCGCTGTTTCATCGAATCCTAAATATAATAAACCTCAACACGCTCCACCGCGAGTCCCTATTTCGTTGAGTTCTGAATCTGTAAAACCCAAATATAATCTACCTAGAGTCCCGGTTCCACCGAGTAAAACGTCCCATTTGTCCTCGGGACCCTATGTATCGCACAATCCGGAAAACCGAATCGAGAATAATATAAATATTCCTGTATACGAGATTAATTCGTCATTAAAAAAAATATCCTTGCCACATGTACATCTTAAAACTAGTTTTTCTACGAAACCTCTTCGTTTTCTCTTAGATACGGGCGCAAGTATCAGTCTTGTTAAACGATCAAGCCTAAGCAAAGCACCTGACTTGTCTCGCGAAATTGTTAAAATAAGAGGAATCAATAGCATAGAATCTTGTTCAGAAACCCTTGGCACATTTCAAATGGATATTATCCTAGCCAAGAATACTTATACGTATAAATTTCATATAGTCAACGATGACGTCAGTCTAGAATATGACGGCAGCATCGGTAGCGATTTTTTGGGCTATTTCAAGGCCACTATAAACTATGATTTGAATTTAATAAATATTTACGGGCAAAATGTGCATATGAATTATATCCAGCCAACTTATATTATTCCCGCTCGAGCCGAAGCTGTTATCGAGTGTGCGGTATCAAATTACTCGCCCGAACGCTATCAAAACAATGAAGGGTTATTACTAGATCATTCTATAAGCGATGGTGTTTATGTCGCTAACTGTCTCGTTTTTATAAAACCTAATAAAAAAATAAACGTAACTATTTTAAATACTACTAATTCTGAAGTTGAGGTCAAGGACTATGCTGTAAAGTTAACGCCTCTAGAGCCTAAAAACGATATCACTGATTCATCTCAATGCGTAAATTCTATATCTTACACAGCATCCGATAGAATACAGAAGGTATTAAACCTTATTCGTTGCTCTCATTTAAACTCTGAAGAAAAAGAGTCACTTCTCGAGTGTTGCTCACAGTACACCGACATCTTTCATATGGAAGGCGAGCCTTTGTCCTTCACAAACGCGATTGAACATACCATAGACTCGGGAGATGCGCCTCCCACTCACGTAAAATCATATCGCTTTCCCGAATGTCATAAAGAGGAGGTAGACACTCAGATCCGTAAGATGCTCGATCAGAACATTATACGTCCTTCTGTTTCGCCATGGAGCGCCCCAGTATGGGTAGTCCCTAAAAAGATGGACGCTTCTGGTAAAAAGAAGTGGCGAATAGTTATAGACTATCGCCGCCTCAATGACGTCACCGTATCTGAGAGCTATCCTCTGCCTCTTATCACAGACATATTGGACCAATTAGGACACTCCAAATATTTTAGCACCCTGGACCTCTCCAGTGGCTTTCATCAGATCAGGATGAGTCCCAAGGACGCTCCTAAAACAGGTTTCACTGTCAATACCAATTCTAGCACTTCCGGACATTACGAATTTACTAGAATGCCCTTCGGGTTAAAAAATGCTCCTACCACCTTCCAAAAGCTGATGAATACAGCTCTGTCTGGCCTCCAAGGTCTTCACGCTTACGTGTATTTGGATGACGCCATAATCTATAGCCATGACCTCAGAAGTCATATCACAAAACTTACTTTAGTCTTTGATCGATTGAGAAAGTTTAATCTGAAACTACAGCCAGATAAGTGCGAGTTTCTACGGCGCGAAGTCGCCTATCTAGGCCATATAATAACACACAAAGGTGTGTCTCCGAATCCTGACAAAATCAAGGCCGTCTCTCAGTTTCCGACACCTAAAAATCCTAAAGATATAAAGTCTTTCCTAGGTCTAGTCGGATACTATCGTCGTTTTATAAATAACTTTTCTCAAATAACAAAACCATTGACTTCCTTATTAAAAAAGGACGCCACCTTCCAATGGTCTCATAATCAGGAGCAAGCCTTCATCCAATTAAAGGATAAACTAACTTCGGCACCTCTACTCCAGTATCCTGACTTCAAACAACCTTTTCTTTTGACCACCGACGCGTCTAACTACGCAATAGGCGCTATACTGTCGCAAGGCGAAATAGGTAAAGACAAGCCCGTCTCGTATGCGTCACGCACCTTAAACAAAGCCGAGGGCAACTATTCTACCATAGAAAAGGAGCTCTTAGCCATACTATTCGGTGTAAAGACCTTTCGTCCTTACTTATACGGTCGAACTTTTAAAATAATAACAGACCACAAACCACTTGTGTGGCTCTTTAATGTCAAGGATCCAGGCTCCAGGCTTATAAGATGGCGCCTAAAATTAGAAGAGTACGACTATGAGATCGTCTATAAAAAGGGAAAATTAAATGCAAATGCCGATGCATTATCCCGTTTTCCAGTAAACGTCTTAAGCGATGACGATAACACAGACTCCATGTTATGTAATCCGACGCTATTACCAGATAACGAAGACGACTCACATAATTTACCTTCCATATCAGAAACTTACGAACAGTTTCTTCAAATAATAAAACAACCCGGTGTCTCGTTTGACACTGAGATTCAAGAGCACAACGATTCCTTACTTAAGGCGAAGTGCAAACTGATCGCTTATCCAGCATCAGTCGATTTAGATGAGTCCGTGCCTTACTGTCAAGACATCATAGATGCTTGTCCAAATCCGCCGGACATTCGTAGTATTGAACATGATCTGCACACCTATTATTCTACGTCAAACGATAAACATACGTTTACTCATTTATTTGTAAAAGCCAATCACTTTGATGAAACGTCATATAGAGATATTTTTAATCTTCTACGAGATTATCGAGATATGATCAAGTACTGGTACATGGAGGAAAAAGAAATCGCTCTACCAGACTTCACGGATCCATTTACTAAACTATCATTTACTAAGGTCTATAACATTATATCGTTTCTATTTCACAATACTAATATTAAAGTTAACATATACCGCAATTCTATAAAGTATCCTACGCCGGACGAGATTAAACAAATTCTTAAAGATAATCACGACTCTCCTCTCGCCGGTCATCCCGGTATCTCGCGTATGTTAGAGAGAATTAAATCTCAATTTTGGTGGAAAAACATGCGACAAGATATTGAAGATTATGTAAAGAACTGTCGCTCTTGCCAAATCAATAAGCCCTTAAGGCAGACAAATCGGGCTCCTATGATAGTAACTTCCACAGCATCTCGGCCCAACGAAAAAGTTTATCTTGATTTGGTCGGTCCACTTCCGGAAACTCACGAGCACAAATATAAATTCTTACTTACCTTACAAGACGACTTAACCAAATTTTCTCAAGCATATCCTATGCTAACATGCTCTGCTGAAGAAACAGCTAAATTATTTGTAATCTTTATCTCCCATATGGGAATTCCTAAAATGGTCGTCTCAGATCAAGGTACAAATTTTTGCTCAGATGTATTTAAACAACTCGAGAAACTTTTTAGTATAAAACATATATTCGCATCTCCATATCATCCGCAAACGTGCGGTGCCCTAGAAAGGAGTCATTCTACTCTTAAAGAGTATCTTAGATCATATATCGGTGAAAATCAACACACATGGGATCTTTATATCCCAAGCGCAATGATTGCGTACAACTCTAACGTGCATAGCACTACAGGTTACTCGCCTTTAGAGTTGTTATTCGGTTATAAGCCTTATATACCTACGAGTATCGATACTCTCGATACCAATACATATACAGATTACATCCGAGCTCTTAATCATCGTCTTTATTATAGCCGCCAAAAAGCGCTTCAGAATATTCAAGCCTCTAAAGAAAAATCTAAAAATTATTACGATTCGCACACCAAACCTATAACTTATAGCGTTAATGATTTAGTATATGTACGTTGCCACCATAAGCAAAACAAAGCCTTATCTCCAGTGTGGAAGGGCCCTTTTAAAATAATAAAGCTAAATGGAAAACATACTGTTACCTTACTGATAAACCGTAAGCACGTACGTCATCACTATGACGAGATCAAGCCCGCTAGTGATAGCGCGTCATAACAAACACGTCACATGGCATGACGTCATATTATTACAACTCCTTATCATTTATTTCAGATCGGCGCTGTCTTCGGTCGCGTGCGAATTCGTATCGCCCATAGTCAGTAGTCCCGGGCTTTTCTTCGATAAACTCTTAGATGTTAAGTTTACTAATAGTGACTGGAATGTCGTAGCATATGTAGACATAAGTCATATACAGCCTAATTTAGATAAAATCGAATTTCTATTTGAAAAGTTAAACGTGTTTTGTAACTCATTTACATCTTCTAAGATAGAGACTGATTGTCTCAATTCTTTATCTGCGTTGAGAAATCAACATTTAAATAATGTTAATAAGTTTTCTTCTATTTCATATCTCCTGGTAGATGAAAGGCCAAATAAGCGTTATAAAAGAGCTCTCATCGATTTCGGAGGATCGTTGCTAAAAACTATTTTTGGTACATTAGATTCGGAAGATGCTGTTAAATATTCGAAGGCTATCGAAGATGTACAGACGGATGAGAAGCAGCTGGCTCATCTGATGAAAGATAATATCCACGTGATAAAATCTACTATCACATCTTTCAATAACTCTATATCCAAGGTCGACCAAAATGAGAAACATCTCATGAGAAATATGGAGACCATTCACAAAATCTTAGAGAATGTCTCAAACTCTAATGACAAATTAGAAATCAAATCGCAACTTAGCTCCTTATTAAATTCATTAGAGTCTATAATACTAACTTTATCTTTCGACATTGACGATATTAATAATGCTATTTTATTCGCGAAGCTCAATATTCTGCATCCGACTGTACTTAGCCCGCATCAACTATATAACGAACTAGATAAGCATAGGAATAGACTACCTAGCCATTATGAACTCGCTGTATCCTTAACTCTACAAAATATACATGAACTTATAGATATATCTAAGCTAATATGTTATTATCATTTAAATAGAATTATAATCGTTATTAAGATTCCTTTAGTGTTACCTCAGGTCTATGACCTTTATAACATAGTTCCTTTACCTGTCCCATATGATATATCGAAACCTGACACATTCATTCTCATCGAGCCGTCTAGCTCATACGTAGCAATAACAGCTGATCGCATGTTCTACTCACTGATAAGAGACATAGAGAAGTGCAAACTTATTAGTGACAAGTGTTATGTGTGCGTACTTATAAATGTGTTTTCAGTGATCGCGAATCCTACGTGTGAAACGACTCTATTAAGCGAAGTTGTGAAGAAAGTTCCAGATGTGTGCTCTACGAAATTGGCACACGGGTCAATCGATTTATTTCATAAGTTAAGTTTTAACCGATGGCTGTTTGTACAATCAGAGCCAGGGAAATGCCATATCACTTGCAGTAATCGAGATGTAAATTCAGATCTCATCTTGTTCGGAACTGGTATATTGTCATTGCCAAAAAATTGTAAAGCATTTTATAAAACATTACAGTTTACCGCCGTCGGCGAAACTACAATAGGTAATGTTACCAATAAAATCTCAGATTTTAATATTTTATTAGATGACTGCTGCGAACGGTCGAAAGTAAATAGAACTTTAGAGAAATTACCTTATACTAAGTTAGATAATATTAATAATCTTGATTCATTGTTACATGCTAGCATACATTTAAACTCTTTGGAACAAGACTTAAATAAATTAGAGACTCCTTCTCATTTTGAAACCTATGGTATTCACTATATGTCTCTTAGCTATATATCCAGCTTCCTAATATTAATGTATGTACTATTCAAATATCGTAAAGTATTTTGTAATCGCTCGTCATCTTGTTGTATTCAAATTTACAATCAATGTAATAATTCTAAAATAAAGAAAGATCCTGTATCTCAAATGGTCATCTATCGAGATGCACATGTAGAAACATCTGAGGAGGCTGATGTTACAGCAACGCCAACTCCTACTAAAAGAAATATTGTTTTCACTAAAACACATGATCTGTAACAATTTAATCTTTTATTTTAATACTATTTCTATATTTTCTTATGTTATAATCATGGATGCTGCATTCTGTAGCACATACATATCTTTAGATAAATAAGTTTAATATTGTAAGTTTTATTTACTCTTTTGTGATTTTAACCGCTCTGCCAAACGTAAGTCCAATCATAGTTCATCTCGTCTTGGGTTAATCTCTCATCACTTTGAATGGTGATGATCGATCTTAACGGGGGGGTTGTTATATCGGAATTAGCTCTGTTTGCCATATTAAATTAAATTGCTGAGTTTCCCATTGCATTTGCGTCAATGCAATAGGAAACCCGAATCGTCATTATAGCTTCAGTTAGTTTTCGCATTAGATTGGATTGGACCTCCGTCGGGCATAGACTGTCCATTCTTTTAATAAATAAAATAACGTGTTTCAAATAAAATATCTTTTTTTAAAAAGACATTCCTGACCCGCCCCGTAACAGTACCTACATAGGTCTTAGATTAAAATGACTTATTTTTGAAATAACTCAATACAACTAAAGCGAAGCACTTTGAGGTGTAGTCACAGAATAGATAATCGTACTACTCTTAAGCTGGCCACTGACGATCAGTTTTGCGCGTCAGTCCTGGCGTAAGGCTGATTTCACAGTCACGCGTTTGATCAGCGCCGGCCACACGCGCGCGGTTACAATTACACTAGATAGTAGTTGCGTTGCATAGTCATCACGCAGTTCAAACGCGCAACTACTATGTAGTGTAGCGCGCGCGTGTGGCCGGCGCTGATCAAACGCGTGACTGTGAAATCAGCCTAAAACTGTAGCGTCACTCCAAATGGTTTTACGCCAACAAGATTTCCCCACTCACTGGCGTCACTCTGGCTCATCAGTTTTCGACCGGCCGGTAAAATCAATTTTAAACTTTATTGTTAGGTACTAAGGATCAATATTCATTTGAGAAATTCACTCACTCACGGTCAGTCGATAAAAAAAATTGTCAAGCTAAAAACTGTTTAAAACATTAAAAATAACAAAGTTATCATGTAACAGTAAACAAAACAAATATTGTTACAATTCACTCTGAAATTGGAAATGTGCTAACGGTTACACTACACCACGTATTATTTTACTCGTATTTCGATGTATTTCTTACAACTTATTACCTACTGATCATTAGTCAGAATAATAATTTTCTAATAAACAACAGTACTTACATTAGATAAATCTGATAAAAACAGCACACAAAGATTCACTTCTTGCCGCTTGGGGCTTGAGAGGTAAAGCGAAGCACGTGTAGTCCACTGCACTTCACAATAAACAGTTTACAAAAGTGGCTCCAACACAGTCTCCTCAAAACCCGGGTCCCGCATATTTGGCTGGACCTCCGGACTCGTCCCACGAAAGGATCCAGTCTGCTGGAGACGCAAAACCATTCGTCGAAAGCAATCCGCCGATGGCAAGCGTCGCTGCTCAGCTTCTGGTCTGCCGTCGATGAATCTCTCGCGGTACAGTTCACGAGCACCACAGAGGCTGCCATTAGCTGCTCCGACACAAAGAATAATTTCGTAATACTCCTGATTACTTAGAAATGCCATATTAATTTAATAGGTAGTCGAATCGAAACCAAACAGCAAAAAAATAACTAAAAGTAGGTATGCACTCTGCAAGCTTTCACAAACAACTGCGAAAAAATTGTAGGCAAACATGCAAACAAACCTACCGTACCGTTGGGCGTTGCTATTGTGGGGTGTGCCGCCTACTCCTGGTACTTAGAATTCGGAAAATATAGTTCGCCCGCTACCACAACGGCACGTAAATGCGCGCACTGTCAACTGCGGTCTCATGCGACCGCTTGGGGTTCTAGAAGTTAATACCGCCCATAACCCTAGTAGTTTTTAGGGTTCGAAATTTAGACTACAGTTACGAAAACTAGCAATATTTTTTAAATTAGTTATGTGAATTTCACAGTTAACTTTAAGCGATTAATTAGTTAAGTTATTCATCAATTCATCACAAAATACTACCAAAGTGTAAACTGGCTTAAGCGCTGCGTATTATTTTTAGGTTTGTTGCTATTAATTTGGTCAATTAGTGATAAAATCTTCCATCACACGTAAGTTTTATTTAGTACATGTCACAGATGTTTAAAAATGTTATTCTTATTAACATTATTGTTGTAAACAAAAACAAATGTGTTAAGTATTGGAACTTTGTGTGATACAACCTCGTTAAACTTAGTTAGTTAGTAAAGTTTAACTATGTTGTATCACACTAGTTAAGATTTCAGGAATGCTTACATTTATAGCGGGTCAACCAAAGCGGTTAGAAAAATAAAATGAGCTACAGAACCCATTAACCCGCTTTCTTGTGACTCCGCCCATACCAGGAGTGACTCCTAGTACCAATACCGCCAATAAGTTAATACCGCCCATACTTTTTAGGGCTCGTAAATTAGACTTTGAGTTACGAAAACTAGCAATATTTTTAAATTAGTTAAGTCATTTTTTATCACTGTTCAAATTATTAACACTATTATTTTCTGTTTTTTTAGAGCCGACATAAAAGTTACAATGAAAACTCACATGGTGACAGATTTTTTTGTTTTGTTTTTTTTACTGCGTGTAAACGGGTGAGTTTAGTACAGTGCTAAATGAAACCCGTATTCATAAACATTTACTTGTCTAAGCCTCAGAACAATACTGCTTTAGTTATTGTTCAGCAGTGCGATTCTCTAAGTTAAAGCCTTGGTAGTAGCAGCTGCCGCAGCGCTGAGAATTGACTTGCCTCTTTCATATTCATAGAGTTGGAAAGAGACAGCAATCACAGCGTCTATGTGTCGCTTAGAAAATCACGGTCTAAGCAAAGTAGAAATGCTATGCGAAGTAAGACATTTCTCAGTGCGTTTCGTATGACCTGACCTGGTGATAGGAACACAGAATAATTGACTAAATGAACGTCTCAATTTTCTTTTCTAACTAATAAAAGTAGGTAGTCGTAACTTATGTTCTTAGTGAAAAAAAAACAAGACGGAACCCTTTAAACTTTATCAAAAATAAACAGTCGAAAGCGGGTGGAGTCAGCACAATAGGCACAAAAATACTAGGCTCACAGCAGAGGCAAAGGAGGAAGTAACACTAGACAGAATTCATTACTCCAATCAGCTGATTGATAGTGTTGTCATAATGTCGATAAACTTCCACAATGCCCGAGATATCAAGAAATGTTTTATGTGTACCAGCTCACTAAAAGTAAGTGATTAAGTACGTGAAATATGGCTGGCGCTGCTTGATACAAGCTGTATACATGTTTACTTTGAGCACTACCGGTGACACTCCATGTACGTGAGAACTAGAGTGCTGGAGACCTTGAGCGGAACGTATAAACACTAGGGTTAATACCGAAATGGTTAAGTAGGAAAGTGAAAGGTAGGTCGTACGGATGATAGTTAGGAAGTAGGTACAGACGGGTAACGTACCTACTACCTACCTATACTTCTTACAATTTTATATTAAATTCTCGTAGGTAGGTAGTATTAGCAGTTACTCCATTAAGTTAGTAACAACTAGGGCTTGCAGTCCCGGTACAGGGGAGAAAACAGGATTCCCGGTACTGCGCTATTTATGGTACCGGGAAAACCGGAAAATTTCGGTACTTTTCGGTACTGAATTTTTTTTAAACCCAGATGTAAGTAACGTTTGATATATGGATCAATGAGCAAAACAAAATATTACACAATTTTTTTTAATAAAAAAAATGTTTTGCTAATTGCTATACTAGCTAGCTGTGGCATCACTTTGTCGAATGGAATTGGTTGGAGGTCATCCGAGTTGAATGTTTTAAATTTAAAAGAGTCTATATACAATGGATTTTTATCATGACTGTTTTAAGGTGAGTAAATAATATAAATTCGTCCAAACCGAGACCGTTCAAACGGCGACAGACCCTTCTCCAACGGATCCCCTCGGCCGAGATTGTGGTATTGGGAGACTTCAATGTCCACCACGTCGAATGGCTTGGTTCACTCACAACTGACCACGCGGGTAGAGCCGTTCATGACTTCGCTTTGGCCTACAGTCTGTCCCAAATGGTAACAGAGCCTACGTGGGTTCTAGATGTGGAGGGCCATGCACCTTTCTTATTGGAACTTCTGCTGACCTCTCACCCAGACGGCTATCAAGTTTCTATTGATGCACCACTAGGCTCATCAGACCACGTCTGATTCGTAGCACTGTGCCTTTCACAGAAATTCCAAAAACGTCGAGTCTGGCATTATAGGTCAGCGGACTGAGATGCGATGGGAGTTTCTTTGCGTCCTACTACAAGTTTGCTTCTCGCTGGATGATCTTGATGTCGCCGCCGACTGTGTCGTTGATGTGATACAGCAGGGAATGGAACTTTTCAATCCAAACTCTAGTGGTTCCCATTGGCGGCAGGTCCCAACCATGGTTTGGTCGTTGCTTCAAAATGGCGTCTCGCCAAAAGCGACAACATTACATGGCCTGGGCTAATGCGGTGTCATCAAAGGATCCAAACACCAGTGCGCTCAGAAAGAGGTACAACTTTGCCGCCAAGTCCTTTAAGAAGGACATTGCCAAGGCGCAGTCATCATTCATAAGTGGAATTGGCGAGAGGCTAGTGCGTCTTCCTTCGGGTACGCGTGCGTTCCGGTCTCTCGCCAAAGCTATCTTAGGGAATTTTTGTCAGCCATCCCTACCACTATTGCACAAGACCGATGACTGCCTGACCCATACTGCAAAAGAGAAAGCCGATCTCTTGGGCACTCTTTTCGCATCAAACTCGACCTTGGACGATGGGAAATACTCTCCACTAACCATACCGCATTGCGTTTGTTCAATGCCAAACGTCCGGTTCCTACAATGGTCAGTTCGTAAGGCTCTTTTTACCCTTGATATCCATAAGTCGAGTGGGCCTGGTGCAGTTACTCCCATGAGTTGGCGCTGGTTCTAACGCGCGTTTTCCGGCTCTTGTACACTACTGGCGTTGTCCCGAGCTCTTGGAAGACAGCTCTTTTCCACCCGATTCTCCAAAACAATCGATCGTTCAGATCCGTCCAACTGCAGGCCAATAGCCATCACCTCTTTGCTCTTCAAAGTAATGGGGTCCATTACAAACCGCCATCTCTTAAGGTACCTAAAATAAAACCAACTACTAAGCGATCGCTAGTATGGTTTTCGTCGCGGTCGTTCTGCTGGTGATCTTTTAGTGTACCTTACTCACCGATGAGCAGAGGCTGTCGAGAGTAAAGGGGAGGCACTGGCAGTTAGCTTGGACGTAGCGAAAGCCTTTGACAGGGTATAGCACAGCGCTCTTCTCTCTAAACTTCCATCATACTGGCTTCCTAAATAATTGTGTTCGTGGGTGGCCAGCTTTCTTTCTGGGCGTAGCATCAGACTCGTAGTCGATGGTTCATGCTCTGACATGAACCCCCATAAATGCTGGAGTCCCACAGGGGTGTGTGTTAGCCCATACACTGTTTCTTCTGCATATCAATGACATGTTGCATAACAACAGCATTAATTGCTACGCGGACGTCAGTACGGGAGTAACGCTCTACACTGGACGAGCTAATATTTCTCGGGAAAGCGTCATCGAGAGCCGGAATAAACTTGTGACTGACACCAAAAACATGTTAAGTCGTGTCTTGAATTGGGGCCGACATAACTTAGTCTACTGTAACCCCACCAAAACACAAGTTTGCTCATTTACCGCGAAAAAACATCCCTTCGTCGTACCTCTGAACTGTTGAGGGAGCTCTCCTTGATACCAATCCGACTATTGGAATCCTTGTCGTTATGTTTCGAGTGACGTTCAGTTTCGAGGTCATTTAGAAGGTAAAGCTAAATTAGCAAACAAAAAAGAAATTATTTAAATGAAATTATTTAAAATTATTTAAATTAAATCATTGGAGTGCGATGACGATGAAACCGTACTGTTATACGAGAAACTCACAAAGGGTTTTTAAAAAAGATTTATTAATATTAAACGCGAGTGTATTGTACAAAGGTTGCCGGTTGACTGGTCGGCCAGTCTTCCAGTTCTAACTACGTAATATTCTAATGATACAATGTTGCAGAGAGGGCTGACAAAGCATTCTTTGTCAGCACAACCCTTTACAAATCACGGATATAACAACCCCCCCTTTAAGAGGAAACTTACAGAAGGTGAGTTTCCGTAAAACTACGTTACTCGCAATCGAGGCAATATTGTGATATCCGCAACAGGTTCAGGTTCGTCTAAAGGTTTTTTATAACATAAATATTTCCGTTTTTTAGACAATTTTAAAATTATGTAACTTAATATTATTAGACATACAATAAATGACAATATGCTAAAGATTGGAAAACTAATATGATTAGAGAGGTTTGGTTTTTCTAAAGTTTGTAAAGAATCTATAATTTGATCAGAGTTGTCTTTAAAAGATTTTAAATTATTTAAATTTACAGTTTTAATCTTAGAACTTGGAATGTTGATTGTGATTTCTTTAAAACGGTTAATATTACAGCAGCTATCATTTATAATATTGAATTCTGAATATATATATGGTATAGTTATACTAGGATTTGCATTTCTTACTAATTTAACATTTTTATGGAAAGCTATACATTCTGTTGGCATGTTAAGTACACCTGTACCTGATATTGTAAAGTCGGAGATTACATTGTTGCATTCTATAGAAAGTTTTGTAGGTTTTGATTGGACAAAAATCCAATTATTATTATTTAATTTATGCCAAATATCTATATCTCCAGAAATGAATTTAACAGGACAATTTTCTGGGAGAGAATGCAAAGCTTTTGTGATTATTTCTATTTCACATGAAGGGTTAGCAAAGACTGCGTATATATCTGTTATTTGACAAAGGTAAGTTTCTCTAGGTATAATTTTACAATGATTAAAGTCTTTGAGATAGGTGTACGAGGATTTATCTCTACTTACAGCTAAATATTGTTCAGAAGGTAATATCATCACAAAAGAATTAGGACTATCACTAATATGTGGAGTTGGTAACGGAATATTTTTATAAACATTATAATCTGAAAGACTTACAAGAGGTATTTTTACAATAAACATTAACTTATTATTTAAGTAGTAACATACTAGATCCGCTACATTGATCAACTTATGAATATTACTTAAATCTAAACTTACAGGAAAGTCCTTATATTTAGGCACAATTTTTAGGTTGCTAGTGATATCATTATACATTTGGTTTGGTGTAAGTATTGACGGATGTAAGATATTACTTTTTACAAAAAGAATTGAATTTAAAAGATCTTCAATTTTAAAGGAAATTGTTAACAAATTTGATTGCAATATATTAGAAATAACATTAAGTTTGGTCTTAAAGCTAACAACATTTATAACATCTGATACATTTTTAATTGAATAGGATAAATTGTCGATGACGTCATTCAATTTGGCCTGATTAATATTTATTTCGTGTAAAGAATCATTAATTTTAGAAATTGCAGTTTGTGAAACCATTATACTCTTTGTAATAGATTCTGCTAGCTTTTTGTCATTATTATATAAAACTTGGATTGCGTCATCATAACTTTTCGCATCGTCTTCATCTAATGTTCCAAATATGTGTTTAAATACGGTACCAACACCAGAGAACCAAGCAGATCTCTTAGAGATACCAGTAGAGATAATATGAGAAATTGATTCGAAATCTCGCAAAATATCATCATATAACACATGTAGAGGTTGTAATATATTTTGACATTGTGAATAATCAATTTCGTTACTTTCGCGACAATAGAATTGAACATTATCAAACACATTTTTAATATTTTCTATATGTGATTTTATTGGAGAAACGTCTACGGGAATAACAATATGAAAATAGTCATTCATAATCCTCAGTGTGCCGACAGGGTCAAATAGTATACCAGGGCTTTTAGTGATATATTCTATATACTGATGTTCTTTACTGGCTAGGATGCCATTACAAAATGATGCGGCCATCCTGTAATATAAGAATAATGATAATGGTTAAAGTAGTAATAAAAGGTAATAATAAAAGGTAAGTAATACCTAAAAGGAATAATAAAGAGTAATAAAACTAATTACATTATTACATTAAAACTTCTATTAACAAAAGTAAAGCTACATGGCAAATTATAAACAAAAATAAAAGTAATATACTTAAGGAGAACATAAATAAAATGAAAAATGATAATGGTAATACAGTCTCAAACCCGAAAGCGATAGCTCAATTATTTAATGATTTCTTTTCAAACGTAGCTAACTGTGAACAAACAAACACAATACCACATTTAACGGGTAAGAGTCAACCTAACTCTATTTTTATGAAACCTGTAACTCCTAAAGATATCTTTAAAATAATTAATTTTTTGAAAAATGTACGCAGCACGGGTTACGATGAGGTTACAGTTGGAGTTGTGAAAGACGTAGCTCATATAATTTCTACTGTTTTGAGCTATACTATTAACCTGAGTATAGAACACGGAGTTTTCCCAGATAAACTTAAGTACACCATTATAAAACCTATCTTTAAGAAGGGTGATGTTGAAGATCTCAATTGTTACAGACCCATAGCATTAATACCTATTTTCTCAAAAATTTACGAAAAAGTTATATATGCATCGTTGTACTCTTTTCTTGAAGCCAAAAACGTTCTTGCCAGCGAACAATACGGCTTTCGTAAAAGTCAATCAATAAATAATGCGATTTATAATTTTGTACAAACAGTAATAACCAATTTAGATAATGGTAAACCAGCTGTAGCCATGTACTTAGACATGTCAAAAGCGTTCGACCACGTTCGTCATGACATTTTGCTCCAAAAATTAAATGGCTATGGTGTTAGGGGTAATGTTAATAATCTTATAAAATCCTATTTAAGCAATAGACACCAAGCTACTCAAATAAACCGAGTATGCCCAATATCGAAAGAAGAAAAAGTATACGAATCTGAGTTCACTAATGTCCATTTTGGGGTACCACAAGGTAGCGTATTGGGCCCATTACTCTTTATTGTATATGTTAATGATCTACCATCCATAACGCACCATCAAATGACGCTTTTTGCTGACGACAGCACAGTTCTATTTAATGACGACAATATGCACTCTAGCATAAATGTGGAGATTGATATGTTTTTAACTAATGCAACTGAATGGCTATCATCTAATAATTTAAACATAAATCTGTCAAAAACAAAAATTATGAAATTTAGACAAAATTTTCTAGCATCTCCGAATTTAAATATAACATTCAAAGATACAAATATTGAAGAAGTAGATGAAATTAAGTTTTTGGGGCTACATATTGACAGAAGACTTAACTGGAAAAATCACATAGATTATATCTGTAAACGCTTGAATCAACAGTCATATGCTCTTTATAAATTAAGTAAAATAGCAGATAGATCTGCTGTTCTTAGTGCGTATCATAGTTATGTCTCTTCCATTTTAAGGTACGGTCTTATTTTTTGGGGCAATTCGGCCAACAAAGACCTAGCTTTTAAGGCGCAAAAGCGGTGTATCCGATCAATCGTAAATATTGATTCAACGGAATCCTGTGTTCCACATTTTAAGGAACTAAAAATACTATCACTCCCCAGTCTGTTTATTTACGAATGTGCCATCTTCGCTAAATTAAATATTCACCGTTTCAAATTTAGTAATAGAGCCAGACGTAAAGACAAAATGACACGTGAACCCCACAAAACTGCTCTTTTCCACAAAAGTGTGTTTTATCTAATCCCCGAGATATATAATAAATTGCCAAAGACTGTTGGAGATTTAGATTTGCATAATTATAAAAAGCAATTATTTCAATTGTTATTACACAAATGTTACTATACTTTAAAGGATTATCTCGATGATGTTTAATTTTAATTGTTCCCGTCTATTTCTTAATTTGTATTAATTAATTTTAATTGAACTTATAATTTATGTCTTATGTCTTAATTTTAATTGTTGTCTTGACATGTAAAAATGTTTCGTTAATTCTAAAGTGCTGCATTTTGAATTGAATTGTTATTATTTTAATTTTCTACGATTATGTTATAAAATGTCACTGACCTACTTAAAAATTATTGTATGCCATTATGGCGGGTCATAGCTGTGTACAATCTCGGAAACATGTAACAACTATCTGCTTACCTATGTACCACAATAAAGAATTTTGTATTTGTATTTGTATTTTGTAATCTATGATTTTTATCTAAAATATTCTAATTAAGTAAAGTAAATTATTTGTATAAAAGTATAATCTTATTTTTTTTTTTTAATTTTCAAAAGCTGGTTTGACTTCATCGTAGTGATGTTTCACATGACGTCTATTTATAAGGAGTGTGAGGGAATTATTCCCATGAATTTTAATAATTTTATATGGACCTTTCCATAAAGGCGAAAGGGCTTTGCGAAGTCTTAAATGATTTTTTAAATAGACATATTCTCCTGCTTTATACTTTACTGGTCGAGAATGTTTATCATAATAGGTTTTAGACCTTTCTTTGGAAGCATTTATATTTTCGACTGCTTTTTCGCGAGATATTTTCAAACGATGTTGTAACATTTTAATGTATTCTGGGTAAGTGACGTCAGATCGTGAATCAAATATGCTATCCGGAATGTACGGTTTATGACCGAAGACAAGTTCATATGGAGTGAACTGCGTAGTTGTATGAATGTTGCTATTATAAGTCAACATGGCTGTGTATACGAATTTATGCCAATTAGTTTGATTTTCGTTCACATATGATTTCAAATATTCTTTGAGAGTTGAATGGCTTCGTTCTAAAGCACCTTGAGTTTGGGGATGATAAGGTGAAGCCCATATTTGCTTTATTTTTAAAAATTCACAGGTTCTTTTAAATAGATCGGCTGTGAAATTTGTACCCTGATCAGTTAATATGGATTTGGGAATGCCGAATAATGATATAAAATGTACTAAGCATTCACATGTCTCTTCTGCAGTAGCATTTGAAATAGGATAGGCAATTGAAAATTTTGTTAGATCGTCTTGAAGAGTAAGTATAAATTTTAATTTCTGCAGCCCGGCTTCTGGTAATGGGCCTACGATATCGAGACTAATTCTTTCGAATGGTCGTGTAGAATTAGTTGTTATTTGCATGGGAGATCTGTTGATTTTTCTAAGTGGTTTGTTAGTTTGACACAGTTTACAATTTTTTACATAGTTTTCAATATCTGTACGCATATTCTTCCAGTAATAGCGTTCTTTTATTCTATTATACATTCTATTTGAACCTAGATGTCCTGCTACTGGAATATCATGGTTTTCTTTCATGATTTTTGAAATTTCAGTTGGCACAGGATATATAATAGTGTTATGATGTATGTTTATTGTTGTATTTGTATTATTAAACAGGTACATGAGCATACCATATATTTTTACAAAAGAAAGTTGTTGAAAAGGATTTTTAAAGTCAGATATTGCAATTTCGTTTATCTCGCCCTTAAGTAAGATATCGTCGCGTGCACTCTTAAGAGATTTAAATATTTCAGGATATGTGCAGTTGTCAAAGTAATAATGTTTTATGAATAGGAAGTAATAAACTTTATCCTTAATTTCTACCCTTTTAAAAAGAATTAAGTTCACGCTCGTCGTTGAGAATTTCAGAAGGATCATCTGTTGTTGCGAGAATATCTTGGACATAGGGATTTGATTCGTCAAAGTCAATTGAAATAGGGATTAGAATAGTTTTAGAGCTACTTTTAAGGAGACTTTCATTATGTTCTTTTATGTAAGTATTAAATATTACATCTTTGTTCGTAAATGATTTTAAGAAATTGTTATAGTCGTCATTATGACGATTTTCTTTATTTGTTTCAGGATCAAGATTAGAAGGTGAAGGATTTTGTTGTTCTTGAGGTAAGTTGGAAATTGAAGGAATTGTATTTTCAGGATCATATACATGGATTGGAATATCGTCATTATCTAGAAGAGATATAGAAGGTAAGTCATTACTATCTAAATCGAGGGGACTCGAAGGAAGGCGAATATCTAAGTCCTCTATTGTTATAGGACTGAACGGGAGAGAATCATCTGGATTTAATACAGGTTGTGGATTTTCGAGAACGTCATTATCAGGTTGAGATGGACTTTCAACAGGCTTTGAATTATTATTATTTTTAGGAAGAACAGGATTGACTGGATATCGAGATAATGCATCGGCATTGCTATTTATTTTACCCTTTTTAAATTCTATTTCATAATCGAACTCTTCGAGTTTTAATCGCCACCTTATAAGTTTGGATCCCGGATCCTTGTGATTGAATAACCATTTAAGTGGTCGGTGATCAGTAACAATAGTAAATCGGCGGCCATAAAGATATGGTCTAAAAGTTTTGGTACCAAAGATAATTGCTAGGCATTCTTTCTCAGTTGTGCTGTAGTTACTTTCGGCTTTATTTAAAGTTCGTGACGCATATGCAATAGGCCTATCATTACCTATAGGGCCTTGTGAGAGAATGGCTGAGATAGCAAAATTAGAAGCGTCGCAAGTTAAAACAAAGGGTTTTGCGAAATCTGGGTAAGCCAAAATAGGAGCGGAAATTAAACAAGTTTTTAATTGTTCAAAGGCTAACTGGTGTTCGTTTTGCCAATGAAAAGTGACGTCTTTCTTCAAAAGGTTTGTAAGAGGTTTAGCGATTTTGGATAGGTTTGGTATGAAACGACGATAATAGGATACTAAGCCTAGGAAGGATTTTATGTCTTTGGGACATTTAGGTTGAGGAAACATTTGAACGGCTTTAGTCTTTTCTGGATTAGGTTTTACTCCGTGATCGGTTATGATGTGACCAAGGTAAGATACTTCTTTACGAAGAAATTCACATTTATCAGGCTGAAGCTTTAAGTTAAAATGCCTGAGTCTGTCGAAGACGTTAGAAAGGGATTTTATGTGAGAATCAAGGTCGTATGAATAGATCACGATATCGTCTAGATATACGAAGCATTGTATGCCTTGTAGGCCTGAAAGAGCCGAATTCATTAACCTCTGGAAGGTAGAAGGTGCATTTTTAAGGCCAAATGGCATCCGAGTAAATTCGAAGTGTCCTTGTGGGACAGAAAAGGCTGTTTTAGGTGCATCGCGTTCAGACATTTTAATCTGATGAAAGCCAGATGCAAGGTCAAGTGTACTGAAGTACTTACATTTACCTAACTGATCTAAAATTTCTGATATATTGGGAATTGGATAGGAATCACCTATTGTGATATCATTTAGACGACGGTAGTCAATGACTACTCGCCATTTACGTTGGCCAGAAGCATCTGCCTTCTTGGGTACCACCCATATAGGAGAAGACCAAGGTGACATTGAAGTTTTAATAATTCCTTCATCAAGCATCTTATTTATTTGGGTATGTACTTCTTGTTTGTGTACATCAGGAAATCGATAAGATTTGGTATTGATAGGATCAGAAGAAGATGTAGATATTTCGTGTTGTATAGCGTCGGTATATGAGAGGTGTTCGTTAGGACGGTGAAAAATATCGGAGAATGTAGAACAGAGTTCATATAAAGCATCTGTTTCTTCGCGATTTAAATGAGAGACTCGCAAAAGGTCGAGAATTTGATTAGTTCGGTCTAGAACGTTATTTGAATTGTCGTAAGGATGTATAGTATTAATAATTTGACACTTGTTGTTTTTATCTAATGGCGATATTTTTAACTTTAAATTGGAACCTATGGTCAAAGGCGATTCGGAAATATTGACGACAGAAATGTTTATTCTTTGATTTGATTTTACTTTTACAATGCAATTGGCTATAAGGAGTGATTCAATAGGATTTTGATCTATGATAAGTCCTTCTTTTATTTCAGGATTTAGTACTGAACATTCTATGATTGTTTCTGTTCGAGGTGCAATGGTATAAATGGGTTCATTAAATTTAAGTTTAAGTTTTACTTTATCAATTATTAGTAAATCCTTTTCGAAATCAATTTTACTGTGAGATTCAAATAAAAAGTCATTTCCTATGATTCCATCATATGGAAAGTCTAAGCCGGCGACGAGATGAAATTGATGACTTAATGAATCGAATTCTACAAGAATAGAACCTTGTGACTGCATAGGATTAATTGTTGATCCTATTCCAGTAAAGGTTGCAAAGTTTTCTATTATTTTGTTAGGCATTTTTTCTACAGAACATAATTGAATTAAGCTTATAGATGCTCCGCTGTCGACTAGAAGTGTTAAAGGCTTAGAGGATACTGATGTCTGGACTTCGATAAAAGGTAAGTATTTTCTTATTGGATTTGTAGTAATATTGTATATGCTAACTTTCTCTTTTTCTTTTTCAGGTATGCTGCGAGGAGTAGAAAGAGAATATTCAGACGTTGATATCTTGTCATTAGTAGGTAAAGTAATGGAAATAGATTTTTTGACACCACTATGAATTTGGGGCTGATTACCCTGTTTGTTAGTGGGCTGTTTAGAATTAGTAAGATCTCTACCAAAAGTTTGGGGCTGGTTACCCTGTTTGTAGGTAGGATTTGAATTAGTAAGATCTCTACCAAAAGTTTGGGGCTGGTTACCCTGTTTGTAGGTAGGATTTGAATTAGTAAGATCTCTACCAAAAGTTTGGGGTTGGTTACCCTGTTTGTAGGTAGGATTTGAATTAGTAAGATCTCTACCAAAAGTTTGGGGCTGGTTACCCTGTTTGTAGGTAGGATTTGAATTAGTAAGATCTCTACCAAAAGTTTGGGGCTGGTTACCCTGTTTGTAGGTAGGATTTGAATTAGTAAGATCTCTACCAAAAGTTTGGGGCTGGTTACCCTGTTTGTAGGTAGGATTTGAATTGGTAAGATCTCTACCAAAAGTTTGGGGCTGGTTACCCTGTTTGTAAGTAGGATTTGAATTAGTAATAGAGTTAGATATAGAATGAATTAGAGAATTAGATCTGGTATCGATTTTAGCGCTTAAATTTCTCGCACGGTACCGGACGGGAAATCTTGCCCGTTTAAATGATTGTCTGTTTCGTCAGTACCTTGTTCTTCTGAGTTAACGACATGAATAGGCTGATTACGACTTTGAAAGTTAAAATTAGGCGAAGGACGATTATTTTGGTTAAAATTGTTTTGGTTATTATTAAAGCGTCTATTATTATATTCGCGTTTACGACAACGCTCTATTGTGTGCCCTGGAATTTGGCAGTATCGACACACTGGCGGATTATATCTGGAAGTAGAAGGGATAACATTTTCATGATTAATTTGATTAGTAAAATTCGTGCCACGCTGTGTAAATGATCGATTATGATTGAAGTTCGGCGATTGTCTATTAGGTCGCCACTGATTTTGAGAAAAGCTAGTATTAGTCTTGCGAAGAGTAGATTGAATGATTTTTTCT
Organism: Scoparia ambigualis; assembly: GCA_963921215.1. Classification (NCBI taxonomy): domain Eukaryota; kingdom Metazoa; phylum Arthropoda; class Insecta; order Lepidoptera; family Crambidae; genus Scoparia; species Scoparia ambigualis. Next base: position 22,619,049 of record OY992503.1, read on the forward strand.
TCCGACAAGGCAGAATTGATTGCGTCATTTAACGTCTCTGGATCGCGGCATCGAACTACTGTTGACAGTCTGGGGCTCAAACCCAAAATAAAAGTATACAGAGCTAGGTCTTGCATAGCAGCGACACGGCCTGCCAGTTCGGCTTTCTTTTTAGTTGGAATAGATATGTTGATTTCAGTTAATAATTTGGACAGGCATGATTCTATCCGAAGCGCGAACTGATTGACTGTTTCGTTAAACAACTGATGACACGCTTGAAGGTCTGAGAGCAGTGCGGCGTAGTGTTTTCGTTCACCGAATTGCGATTTTAAGAAATCCTCTAATTGTTGGTATGTTTCGAATTCTTTTATGGAACAAGCGGTTTCTGCTTGTCCCTCGAGTTGCGAAATAATATATTTTAAAAGAATATCTTGCTGCTGTGTAGCAGCAAGATTAATTGCATTTCTGCAATTGTTAATGAATGCATTTAAATTTTCTCGGTTACCATCGAACTTCTTAATAAATTTACAGAGGATATTTAAGTCTATTTCTCTAGCCGGCTGCGTCATGCTTTGTTCGTCTTTGGGCATCGGTATTCGTTAATATAAACAAGCGATAAGACGCCGGACGCGGACCGCGGGCGATAACGCTACACTGATCTCAGATTGAAACAAAGGATTAATAACTTAATGAATAACTATTTTTAGAACAATGGAAAAAATGTTTTAAGCTTAACTGAACTCTTAAAACGAATTTAGTTTTATGCACTTTCACTTTTATATTCACTTGACTTCATAGACACAGATGTAGAATAGTTTTCACTTACAGGAACGTAGCGATGATGGTGATCTGGCTCATGATTACCAGGTTGCAGGTCTCTGGATACAGCAGGAAGTAGTAGTCGATTGACAATAAATCGTAATTAGCACAAAATAGTATATTTGATAACTGGATATGGAAGTAGATCGCGTTCACTGGAATCAGCTCGGATGGGTGACCGTTTTGTTGAGGTCACTGAAAATGGTTCGGATGGGTGACCGTTTTTTGGAGATGAGTTCAACCGGTTTCAAGAAATCACTTGTTGAGACACTCGCGTAACTGGACTCACTTTCACGGAACTGAGGCGAACCCCTGGATCTTCAAAGATCCCTTTACGCTGCCACCAATGTTATACGAGAAACTCACAAAGGGTTTTTAAAAAAGATTTATTAATATTAAACGCGAGTGTATTGTACAAAGGTTGCCGGTTGACTGGTCGGCCAGTCTTCCAGTTCTAACTACGTAATATTCTAATGATACAATGTTGCAGAGAGGGCTGACAAAGCATTCTTTGTCAGCACAACCCTTTACAAATCACGGATATAACAGTACGGTGTAGGGTACGGGTACATTAGTAACAATTTTTTCCCCCGTAAATAGTACCGGTGACGTCACGGTTGAGAACTGTGGAGATAAAAATTTGGTAACACTACGAAATTTGTTTGGTTTACAACTAAGAGCATTGGCCGAGGTTACCGGTAAAGACCACCGCAAAGGCGGAGCCTAATATTAGCGTAATTTGAAGTTATAACAAAACTACCGAAAGTACCGAATTTCCCGGCAAACAAATTCTCAGTACTGGTACTGCGTTAAAAGTCAATTTTCCGGGAAATACCAGGAAAAATCGGTACCGGGAATTCCCGAAAGCAAGCCCTAGTAACTACCGCTCTAGTTAGGTACTTGTAAATTGTAATAATATAGGTAGGTATGTACATATGTACATGTACATACGGAGTTTTAAGTGAGAATAATAGTCGGGGATACCACTCGTAATTAAATAAATAAATCTTTCCTACAATCACACCAATTATCTAGCCCAAGAGAAGCTTCGAAGAAACTCGTTAAATGGTTACTAGACAACGGATAAACATACTTAAAATACTTAAATACATACTTATTATACATAGAAAACACCCAGACCCAAGACAATTATGAAACCAATACTTTCTAAATTGACCCGGCCGGGGATCGAACCCGGGACCTCAAAGATGGCGACACCATGGAAACCGGTGTACAAACCAAGGTACTTAATAATTGTAGGTGACTAGTAGAATTGATATTATAATACTTAATTAAGTAAATGGGTACCTAGCTACGTACTTACGTAGACATACAGACGCGGGGGACTTGTTTTATAATAAGTAGGTAGGTAGTGATGAATGATTTAGTGATAATAAGAGTTCCTACCTACCTACTTTCCTTACTATAATTTAGGAAATACTTTTGCATGCTTACCTGAAGCTCTTAATTGATTAATTGTCAAAAAAACACGTAAGGGTTGTGGAAAAAACTTATATCGTATGACGTGGCCCTAGCTAGATACGCAATTCTATATATATTGTAAAAATTACTTTCCTATTATTGTGATTTGTGAACATGACAGGATGATAGATTGATTAACCAAAATGAAAAATAAATAGATAAGTACCTACTTAATCATTTGCAGTTTTTTTTTAATTATGAATATGTTACATACTCATCCGTTTACGTTACGTACGTTTTCATCCCATTCATCCAATTCGGATGATTGTAGAATAATCTTATCTGAAAGAAGAATTGCGAGATATGTACTTAACTACTCAAAACTTGTAATTTAGTAATGTTTTGTTTGTATTTATGTCAGCTAAGATGTAAAGTAAGTAGGTTAAGGTACTTAGTTTACGTACACACTCGTCTGACGTGATGAGTGGAATATCTGTGATATAGAGTGTAAGTAGGTATGCTTAGCGTTCGCGCCGCCCCACCCCCGCGCCTGCCCGCCGCCACCGCCGCGCCGCGGCCGCAGCCGCCCGCGTAACAAACGTATGTTAGCGAAATATTTTATTCGTGATTTAAACAAAATGCACTGTATGTATGTTTCTAATTTTTTGTGTGGGATAAAATAGCATTACAAAGGCCATTTATGAGCGATTTTATCAATTTTAATTTATTATTGCGTGTGTTACGAAAGAAAAATGAAATTATCAAATAAGCACACCACTTAACTTTCTAAACTTTGTTCAACATGTATACCACTAACCACTGAAAGACTTAAATATTATTTCATAAATTTTAAAATTTTAGTCAAAGACAAAAAGAGTGATTTTGTGATTTTCATAGTTCCACATATCGCTCACATAGCAATATATCGTCACATCTTCATAAATACAGAAATTTACTTTAAATGGTCAAAGTGTTTAAAAACGTCTAGTTAAACAAGTGGTACAACGGCATTACGATAGTTTACCTACTAATCGTTAGATGGCGTTAGTGTCATTCTAATATTTTGAATATTTGCCTCCACTTCCTCGCAAAACAACGACACTTTAGCCAGTTGTGTACGATCAACCGCGAGGGGCACCCGCTACAAGAACTGCGTTGTCGTAAGTGTCATTTGTGGCTTTATATTTATTTACTAATTTAGCAGAACAACGGCATATTTGCCAAAAGTGTAAGTCATATTTCTTTTTTTTACCAATATTTAAAATTTCAGTAAATAATAAAGACAAATATTGAAGTTGAAATTCAAACAAAGAGTAACCGTTTGCACCGATTGGTACAATTGGCTAAAGAAGGCTCAGTTTCTCCTCCTTTTGCCAAGACAACTAAAGATTTAATTATAACACCTGGTATTTATTTTCATTATTTTTGATGAAATATTATGCTATATATTTTATATTATAGCATCTAGTACACTCTCACGGAACTTGACCGAACTCGAGAGTAACTAGGCGAGTAATTTGACGACTGTACTGGATGAAAAAAGTACATAATTACCAATAGGTACTAAAAACGTATAAAATGTAACTTATCGGCGCTATTTAAATATTATTTTAGAAGATAATTCAAATACTCAAAAGCGAAAAGGCTCTATATCCTCATCAAGTAGCGACTCATCGTCATGAAGCTATTCTAGTACCTCATCGTCTTCTAGTGCATGGTCTAGTAGTTCTTCCATTTCTAATAATTCTAATGCAAAAAAGTGAGAAAGAAGGTTTAGAAAATACTTATATTTTTTAAATTAATAAATAATTTATGTAATTACCTTAAGTAAGTAGATACTTATACTTACTGATAATATAAATAAAATATAATGATGTTGTGTACTTTTAGATTCGTTGACTGATGGAATCCATGTACTTAGATCAATTGAGAAATCCAAGTCAATTTTATTATGAAGCACTTGATATGCCTGCACCTGGAAACCTCAGAGCGCCTAATGATAATGACATACATCATTAAACAGATATTGCTAGAGATACATTATAATCTCCTTCGATCTGAAAACGTTTTCAACAAAGAAAATGTTAAATGCTGGATATACAAAAAACATTACATTGTGATGCGGTAATTAATCCGTATCCTGCGCAAAATACTTTTGCTGAAATTGGTAAGCACATGCCCATTCTCTGATAGAAAGATCAGTGAAAAGAGCAAAAAATCTGGACCTATCTATGTTCCAGAGCAATACGTAAGCTTGATTAGAGATGCCAAAAAATGGGTATTCCCTTTAAAGTCCAGAAAATGAACTTTGATAACTTTCATGACATAAAGACACCGGCTGACCAGCAAGGAGTAAATTTACATAAAGACATCACAGGCCATTTGATTAAAATTACTGAGATCACAATGATAAAATTTATTAAAAATAACGAAACTTATCAGTACAAAATGTCATATGAGGGAGAATGGATCAATGTTAAAATTAAGTTATCTAGAGGGCGGAAAAGAACCCAGCAGCTCGTTGATAATATACGCTTAAGGCCAGAATATGGTTCGGAAATGAAAATTTCTGATGCAAATAAAAACGATATTTTACAGTTAATTCGTTCAAACCTTATACCGGGCTTTTATGAAGGCTTTTAAAATAAAATCTAATCTGATTTTGATAAAATAAGAATATAGTTGATTTTTTCATTACGAGAATTTTTAAGACTGATTATATTAACCTAACCTATTTAATTTAGTAACTAACAATGATTAATAATAATGGTTTATTTAAATAATACATCGAGGCTGATATTAAGATAACTGGAGGCGGAGGGCGATAACAATCCCAGCGGCTTGTGATTTCTGATTCAAATAAAAACTTTTTATTACAGTGCATTCCTTAAAAGCATAAACATATGAAGGCTTTTACATAATCTCTAAACTGATTTAAAAAAGGGTTAATTCATTAATGAGAATTTTAAGACTGATTTGATTTACATAATCATTTTGAGTTGCTAATAATTTATTGATTACCTACTTAGTTAAGTGAAAAGTTTTTGTTTGTTATTTTTTTGAAATAAATATGTTTATATTCAATAATTTTCTTTTATTTCATGGTTATCATACAGTGTACAACGAGTTCCCAAGTGTCATATATGACCATTATTGAGAAATTACAAAGTAACAATGGCACAAATGCATGACTTTCCTCTTTTAAGACTAAAAAAAATATATCAAAAGATGAAATAAATAGTTAAAACTTGCTTCTAAATGTTTATTAGGATCCATATCAGCAGCATAGGCCACAAAAGCTATAATAAAAGGTACAACGAATCCACAACATAAATTTAAATATTTAATGCTTGATTCTGTAAAGTAGTACTAAAAATGTAAATGTGCCAATATATTGCTAGGTGATTATATTATGTTTCTAAACTTTTTACAACACAAAGATAAGATAGTTCTTATTAAGAAACACTCAACATTTCAAACTTTAATATTATATACATTACGTTACACGAAATATTATGAAATACCTAAACCATACCTAAAGCACAGTCATAAAACTTCTAACTTTTTAAAAGTAGCTCACAATCTACATAATCTATACACTCAGCAAAAACGAAAAGTTTTAGAATTATCAAAACTTCTTTATGGAATTTAATGTCCCACGACCGGACTATATGGGCGGGGAGGCATTTTTCAGTTTTTGACCCGCCTAAAAAAAATTGAAGGTCCGGGGCTGATTAGCAGTGTCTTACAGACAATAGGTACCTACTCAAAATTTATGTTGCGTAAAACGTTGCCTAAATGTTTTCTTGCTTGCTTCATTGGAGTTGCTCGAGTATGTCATGCTCTCTCAAAGTGTCTCTGCGGTGGTGGCATGTGCGTCGGGTCGTTACGTTCCCTTAAACATGGTTGAGCGAAGCGATGGCTGATTCACATGTCATTCTCGTGAACGGGTGCCGCCTGTGGAGGCTGGTCTGCTCTTGCTAACTTATTTTTATTATTAGTATATTAGTAGTTGTAGTCTTACTTTTATTTTTTTGTACTGTAAGACATTGATTACATTAATTGTTTTATATTGATGAATACCTGAACTTTATATTTTTATTAATGTATTTTTTATTTTTATGTCCTTGTAGTTGTTTTATGTTTTTATTATTGTAATGGAAGGTGCCCTTCTATGATAGGGAGGGCATTTTTCAATTCTAATTGACGCTGTAAAAGAAAGGGTGAAAAGAAATGCCCTTGCTGAGTTTCTTGCCGGTTCTTCTCAGTACAAGGCTCCCGCCCCATAGTTAGACTTACGAACCGATGGCATAATTGACATTCATAAGTGCTGTAACCTAAACATGGCCTAACCTGAATAAATGATATTGAATCTTAAATCAGAATGACCGAGTTTATGCTCAAAGCTCTAGAGAAGCTTCTCAATTAGTCAGCAGAGTACAACATAGCCATTATCCGACTTCAGTGATGGTTTGGTGGGGTGTTAGCTATCAAGGAGTAACTGAGCCATATTTTTTGAAAAAGGTGTGAAACATCGGCACAGGTCTATCAAGATACGATTCTTGATAAGGTGGTTAAGCCTCTTAATAACACCATGTTCCATAACCAAGAATGGTCCTTTCAGCAAGACTCAGCACGGGGTCTTATAGCTCGATCCACACAAGCGTGGTTGGAAACTAACGTTTTTGACTTCATCAGAGCTGAAGACAGGCCGTCATCTAGTCCCGATCTTAATCCGCTGGATTATGACTTATGGTCAGTTTTATTGAGTAAGGCATGCTCTATACGCCATGATAATTTGGAGTCCCTAAAACAATCCATAAGATTGGCAGTGAAAAATAATCCCATGGAGAAAGTGCGTGTTTCAATTGATAACTGGCCTCAATGGAGACCATTTTGAAGGAACTTCATATAATTTTAATGCTATTATATTTATTTATAAATTAACGCACACTACAGTAAAAAATGTTATATGCAGTAGAAAAAAAATATTTTCCTTGTAACAATATCTATGACTAGACTAGGTACAATCATATCGGTGTTTTGCATATTTGCTATTGATCTTACTGCTGTTTTATACTGCTTATGGAGATTTTGCTCGAAGAAAACAACATTAGATTGATTAAAACCAAATATTTTTTTTACAATATTTTATATAAAAACATATTTACAATATTAAATATTATAAAAAACTTAACCTAGTTTGCCACCGGCAGCGGGGATAGACCCAAGCTATCGGTGGTTAGGGCTGCAGAGTGAGGAACCTTCTGACAATACGTGCCGTGTCAAGGAGTACTGCCTTCTGTATTTGACCCTTGACCCAACCTTTTAGCGAGAGCCTCTCTAGATGTTAGTCGAGGCTCTTAGCTATAAGCCCGTGTGCCGAAACGACTATCGGTACAATAATGGTTGAATCCACGTACGGTACGGTGATATCAACCAATATTGCCCGGCGCTGAGATCGGTCGACCACCACGATATCAGGCTTATGGCGACAATAGTCCTGTCCGTGATGATAGAGCGATCCCAGTAGAGCGTTGCATGACCATTTTCGAGAACTGGCGCAGGTGCTTACTTATAGTACGGCACCTCTGATTCAACAAGGCCATATTGAAGAGCAAGTTGCTGGTGAATTATTCTGGCTACTTGGTTGTGTCTGTGCAAATACTCTCCGTTATCAAGATGAGAACAACCGGAAATAATATGTCGGAGTGATTCTCCAGGACGGCAGCATGCCCGACATATGTCGACCGTACCGTCCTTCATAATATATTTCCGGTAGTTATTCGTCTTGATAACTTCATCTTCAATGGCACAGACAAAACCTTCGGTTTCCCTAAAGAAGTCACCGAAACATAGCCAGTTCACCGAGGCTGGCAAATCTACATCAGGCCTAGTTAAAGCCCGATAGTAGCGCCCGTGTAGCACCTTGCTCTTCCATATGTCCTTGCGATCGAGAGTGCTGAGCACCACTGGTTTGCGCCAGTTTTCAGTTGCCAAGGAGAGCGGCGTAAAGTGTCTATCAACTGCCACGACATCCAAATGCATCCCGCACTCACTGTTAAGGAAATAATCCCTGAGACTGCACACCTCACGGTTATGTAGGTCCTTAGCATCTAAAAAGCCGCGAACCCCACATCCCCGCGGGATGTTCAGCCTCATAACAGATGAGCGCGGGTGTAGCATTCTGGAATTCGTGAGCATTTGACGGACTCTTCTGTCCAAGGCGTCCAATTCGGTCTGAGTCCATCTTAGTAAGCCAAAGGAGTATGTGAGCAGAGGCATAACCCAGCCATTAAAAGCACGCGTCTTATTGCCACCCAATAAAATACTGTTTAGTACTTTTCTTAGGCGGCAAAAGAATCGCTCCCGTAATGACTGTTTTATGTCCCTGTCCTCAACATCCAAAGACTGTGACATACTAAGATATTTATAAGTTTCAATTTCAGAGAGAGATCTGAAGTTTTTCGTTTCGGAGAGTTGTAAATTGGTTGAATTTACTACTCTCCCACGCTGTACATGCATAACCGCACACTTATCCACACCAAACTCCATCTTGATGGCACTGCTGAAAGTCTCAGTAATTTTCAGCAGTTTCATCAAGTCTTGGCGGTTTGATGCGAACAACCCCCTCTCCGCAGTCGACAGCCTAACCTTGAATTTCTCAACAAAGTACTGAGAGAATTCAAAGCTAGGCAAAACCATAAAGGACTCAGACTGTCGCCCTGGAATATGCCACGCTCTATCCTTATAAGATCCTGCGTGGCAAAAACACTATCTCGACATCCTGGTTGACGCAAGACCGTGGTCCACTGCCGCATACATGACATCAAAAAGGATTTTAAAGTTATATCAATTTTATATAACTCTAAAATCTTCACCAACCATGTATGCGGCACCGAATCATAGGCCTTCTTATAGTCAATCCAGGCTGTGGAGAGAGTTCCTCTGCCACGCCGAATCTTCTGGCATATGGTCATGTCAATGAGGAGAAGCTCCTTAGTACCACGGGACCCAACCCTACATCCATTCTGAGTCACGTCCAAAATATTGTTTGCAACAATTTTTTTATTTTTTTTTTCGTTGTTCGTTCTCTGTGCCTAGCGGACGTGTACGATTGTTCAATTGAAATTATTTAAATTAATTTTTAATTTTTGAGGAAGCCCGGGGCTTTGCCCTCTTTGAAAGGACTTCGCTGTGCGGTACTTTGGAGACCTCAGTACTGAAAGGTGAAAAGTGATTTTAAACACTGATTTTGCTGGGTTTGAACTCGGATCCCCGGCTTGAGCTGCGGAGTCTTATCCGCTAGGCTACGGCCGCTGGATCCGTAGCGGCTAAATTTACAATCGCTGCCTACGCTACGAGCTTCGTTACGGCCTTCTACGGAACGCTGTTCATACAGTGAGTTTGTGTTCATATCATATTACTAATAAATAATACCTATTGAGCGAATTGGTCGGTTGAAAGTACTGTAACCATGATCTGCAAGGCCTGTCATTGCAAAGTGTCTATTGATGAGTTGGTCAAATGTAACCCATGTAAAGCAGATTATCATTATGTGTGTTTGAATATGTCAGCTGACTTTTACAAAACGAACAAAAATGATCTTAAAAAGTCCTGGTACGGTCCTAGTTGCGCTAACATAACGCGAAGAAAGGACATGAATACTCCAGTCCGTAAACACTTTGTTGAACCGCTTACTGAAACAATGATGTCTTGTGATAATTCTGCTTTGGAAGAAACATCCCCAGAAGCTGAAAAATTGACAATCCCTTCTACAAGTACTAGTTTAGAAAATATGAATTTGGCTCAATTTTTCCATTTATTGGATGCTAAGTTGGGCTCCAAATTGTATACAAAATTTGAAAGTTTTAAAACATCTATCAATCGAATGATAAAAAATGAAATAACTTCTGCCATTGAGAACTTGAAGTCTGAGTTCACTTGTACAACCGACTTTTTAAGTGATGAGCAACGAGACATCAAGAAGGACCTCAACACCGCTTCGAATAAAGTTTCACAGCTTGAAACAGAGAAAACAATGTTACAGAAGGAGCTGTCGGACGTACAAAGGCGCCTCAATAACCTTGAGAAATCATCACGTAGCCGAAATATTGAGATCCAATGTGTTCCGGACCGTCGCAATGAGAACGTGTTAGCTATATTCAGAAACATCTGTGATGTCATCGGCGTAAAAATTGAAGACCCTGCTGTTTGTGCGGTGAGAAGGGTCGCTAAGATGAATGTTAATTCTACACGTCCCCGTAACATCCTTGCTACAACTTCCATCTGAGCGCCACAGGGACAACATTTTGTCTGCTTTCAAAAGATATAACAAAGAGCATCGTTCTGACCCCTTGAATACAGCTTTGGTGGGTATTTCTGGTGATAAAATTGCTATTTACTTAGCTGAACATCTTTCACCGGACTGCAAAGAACAATACTCTGCCACGCGTAAATGGGCCAAAGAGCACCAGTTCAAATACGTATGGATCAAGTATGGCAAGATTTATCTTCGCAAAGATGACAACTCTCCAGCAATCCATGTAAAAAATTTAGACTCTTTGACTAAACTAAAATAATTTTATAGTAACTATCTTCGTATCCATTTTTGCCGATAAATCATTATATTCAAGCCTTTTTAAATTATCTTTTAATGGATCAGCAATTTTCATTGTATTATCAGAATGTCAACAGAATCAGATCCAAAACTAAAGATGTTTACTTGAATGTGTTGTGTTGCAATTATGATATTATTTGTTTTACTGAATCTAATTTGAATGATAGCGTACATAGTAGTGAGTTGTTTGACGATCGCTATAATGTTTATAGGCGTGATCGCCTTTCCATATCAGTTACGAAAACTGACGGAGGAGGGGTGGTCGTCGCTATTAAGAAAAGCATTAATACTACTCGTCAATTGAATTGGGATAGTAGGGCGGAAGACATTTGTGTCACTATAGGTACCGATTCGCCTAATCTTTTTATAAACCTATGCGTTTGTTACCTACCTCCTGATATACAAAGCGATTTGTTATCTGATTTTCACAGTAACATACAATTAGTATTACTGCATAAGGCTAACGGGGCAACTATTATTATCGGAGATTTTAATGTGCCCCATTTGTCATGGTCTAGAAAAGGATCAGTTCTTGTTCCGAGCCACTCCAATGATATTAAATCTAGGCTACTGCTGGATACTTTGACTCTAGGTAATCTCTCTCATTTTTTTTTTATTTATTTGTTCCATGAAGGAACAGGCTAAGGTCTGAGCCATACTGCCTAGTCATTAGTTTTTTATTTGATATTTTTCCCTTGATGATAATGAGTGGTGATTAAGATGAATGATAAATGATGTTCCCCAAACCCCTTGAGTCCTCAGTAAAGATGTGGGACTTTACTGAGGTCTCACGCGGACTACTTGAGAGAATTTGAAAAGTGATGTTGCACTGTTTTGTTTCATTTGCCAACACTCATGCACGTTCACAAACACTTATCGGTTAATAATCCACTATTATTTCACATTAATATTCGAAAAAACACAAATGTTAGAAAATAAAACAAAACTGCAGACATGACATAATCTCTCTCAATTTAATCATATTCATAATTTAAATAATCGTTGTCTTGATCTTGTTCTTTCTAACGGAACAGAACTGAATGTCATGAACGCAGATCCATTGTCCAAAGAGGATTGTCATTATCCTCCCATATGAGTTGATATTTCTTTAAGCAAAAAGCGTAAATCGCTTAAGAGTAACACGTTACCACGTTTTAATTTTTTTAAAGCTGACTTCCAGAGCATTACATCTGACCTTGACTGTGTTGATTGGTCTTCTATTCTCAATCTAAATGACATTGATGACGCCGTTCAAAAGTTTTATTCAATTTTGAATGACATTATAAGGAAACACGTTCCCCTATATAGGAGTAATGTCAACAAGTTTCCCCCATGGTTCTCTCCAGGTCTCATAAGATGTTTAAATGAAAAAAATAAATACCATAAACGGTTTAAAATGTACTTGAACCCCAGAGATTATGACACTTTTTCAATGTTGCGTCAGCGTTCAAAGCGTCTAATAGATGAATGTTACAAAAAATATCTATCGTTAGTCGAAGATTCTATCAACATTAATATTAAATCATTTTGGAGCTATGTTAAAAGTAAGAAAGGTAACAGCAGTGAAATTCCACAGACAATGAAACTGGATCTTGTTTCTTCCTCCGATGGTGAAGGTGTGTGTAAGCTCTTTTCAACATATTTCAGTTCTGTTTTTGAGGAAAGTGGTTTGCTGACTTCTGCTTCTGCCGTTCCAGATTTATCAGGCAATAGTTTCCTTTCACTTTCAAAAATATCAGTGAGCAGCTCTGAGGTACTGAGCAAACTTAAGAGGCTTGATCCAGGAAAAGGGGCTGGCCCTGATAGGATACCCACGGTATTTTTTAAAGAATGTGCCAAGCAGCTCAGTCTCCCTTTGTCACTCATTTTCAATGCATCTTTGAATCTTGGAATATTTCCTTTAACTTGGAAGATAGCCAATGTTATTTGTTTAAATTAATTAATATTGTTCAGTTATGTGGGCTCCTTATTATAAAAATCACTCCATGTTAATTGAGCGGGTACAGAAAAAAATTCTGAGACTGTTGAGCTTTAGGCTTAGTCTTGGTCGGAGCTTAACATCATATGAAGATAGATTGCACAGGTTTGCAGTAGCTGCTTTAAATGTAAGGCGTGAACTTATAGACCTTACTACTCTACACAAGTTGGTTCACTCAAGCCTTGAATCGAGTTATCTTCTCTCGTCACTAAATATTAATATAAAACTTAACCCTAGACGTCCTCTCCCAACGTTTGACATTCCCACTTTCCGGAATAATATATCTTTTAACAGCCCTATTGCTCGTATGTGCAGAGAATTCAACAAACTTGCTATGGATCACAACTCGCTTGATATTTTCAATAGGAACACTAACGTGTTCAAAAATTCCATCAAGACCTTATTAGTCGACCCAGATGGCTAACCGCCCATGAGTTTTAATAATTTTTAAAATATTTTAAGTTACTTTTAAGAATCTTTGTTAATCTTTTGTTTACACATGCTAAGCACACATAAACTAGTTGTGTTAACACATTTAGGACAGTAGTCTAGTGTAAGATATTGTTGAACCTATTATGTATTTATAACTTTGTTACGATTAATGTCTGTTGTGTAACCTAATAAATAAATAAATAAATAAACAATGTGCGAGTTAATTTTTGTTCTCAGAATGAATGTAACTAGCTATTATTATTATTCTCGCATTTATTTCTTTCCATAAATCTAGGTTTTTTATAATATTCCATATAAAAATAATAAACAAAACTACTATAAATCATTAAACATTATAAAAAACCTAAACCTAGAGTGCCGGGGCAGGGCCCAAACTACCGGTGGTTAGGGCTGCAGAGAGAGGAACCTCCTGACGATGCGTGCCGTGTCAAGAAGTACTGCCTTCTGTATCTGGCCCTTGATCCAGCCGTCTAGCGAGAGTCTCTTGAGATGTTGGTCGAGACTCTTCGCTATTATTATTATTATTATTATTGTTGAGACAACTGGTATAGTCTGTATCTTGTTTCCTCCTTTTATGTCTTAGATGGTTATTTGTTCATATTCAAATGCTTGTCTAGCCTGTTTTTAAATTGGTTTATTGTTTGTGCCGATACCACTTCTTCGGGCAGCCTGTTCCGAGCTTCAATTACTCTGCTGCTTAGAAAGTGTTTGTGTGGGTTATTGTGTGATGCAGTTTTTGACAGTTTGAGATGGTGTCCTCTAAGATGTTTATTCTTTGAGTATTGAAACATCTGTTTATCAAAACCTTCAAGATCGTAGTGTCCATGTAATATTTTAAAGGTTTCAATCAGATCTCCTCGTTTTCTGCGTTCTTCAAGAGTAGTGAGCATCAACACCTCCAGTCGCTCATTATATGGTTTTGTCTTTAAAGATAGATAAGTACTTAAGAAAATTGCCGCTGTACTATTTCAAGTAATTCCATATCCTTCTTGAAATATGGGTTCCAGACTTGGAAAGCGAATTCCAAGATTTGTGAATTTTTAGAATCATATCGGGTGTTAACTGTCCAAACGCTTTTCTGATAAGGTATATAAAACTATTAGCTTTTTTAGTTATTGCTGTAAGATGGTGTTCCCATTTGAGATTTTCACATATATGTACACCCAGGTCAGTTTGGACGCTTGTTTCTCTTAATGGTTCATCATTTATTGTATATGTAAGATAAATATTCCAATTTCCTGTGTGGAGAACTGTGCATTTTGCTGAATTTAGTTTTATTAGCCACTTCCTTGACCAGCCTACTATTTGATTTAGATCCGTTTGAAGCCGTTCAAAATCCATCTCTGGGACTGCAAAAATCTTTGTGTTGTCAACAAACATACTAACTTTGAAATTCAAGTGTTTCGGTAGATCAAAAGTGAAAATAATATATAATAATGGCCATAGGACAGAGCCTTGGGGAACACCACTTTGTTAGTCTCTTTCATCTGAAAGAGTGTCACCAATTCTCACTCGAAATGTCCTATGTCGCAAAAAGGCCTCAATCCACTTTAGAAGTTTTCCACGTATTCCTACTTATTCTATTTTTTGCAGAAGTCTACTTATCGGTTCTTTGTCAAATGCTTTTTCCTTATCGAGATAAATCATATCTACAGGTTGTCGAGCATTCTGACTTGTGGTCCAAGATGATAGGCAAGATAACAAGTTCGATATTGTGGAGCTGATGACTCGCACCTTGTCAAGAAACTGTCTGATGTGTTTGACTATTATCTTCTCCATGACTTTACATATCACGCTAGTTAGGCTTATTGTATTGGTCTATAATTTATTGCCTGTTGCTTGTTTCGTTTTTTGTACACAGGGGTCACTATTGCGGTTTTCCATAAGTCTGGCAAAATTCCGGTGTCATAGGATGTTTGCATTATAGATCAAGACAAGGTCACAATTCTTAAGTATGACTACTGGTATCTCATCTGGCCCTGGTGAAGAGTCTGCTTTCATGCTTTTAATAGCAGATTGTACTTGATTTTCATTAAACATAAGATCTTCGATTGACTCTGCAACTCTGAGGCTTGGGTCCAAAAATGGAAGCGTTCCTAGAGGTTCTTTTTCAAATACGCTAGAAAATTGATTTGCAAAAACTTCAGCTATATCTTTGGTTTGTGTGACATCTTGTCCTTGAATGTTCCTTAAAAGGGGTGGTATACTGACTTCAGAAGTGATTTGCTGTCTGATATACGAATAAATTTTTTTTGGTCCAGCCTTTAAGAGATTTTTTTTAATATACTGTTCTCGATGTGCAACAGAGGTTTGTCAGTTTATTATTAAGTTTTCTGTATTCCTTGTACAGGTCATTGGACCCAGTTTTTGTCTAATTAATTTACATGTTTCAAACTTTACCCAGGGTCTATTAAGTCTTCTCTTTCTTGGTGTCTTTATAAGAGGCACGTGGGTGTTTATAGTATTCGTAATCGCCTCATGGAGAGTTTTATACTGGTTTTTCGCGCAGTTCAAGTATACAGAAAACCCTGTCAAAATACGCTTTATCTCTACATTAATTTTATCAAAGTCTGCTTTACTGTAATTTCGCTTAGGTGTTGTTAGGGGCCGGTTCTGTTTTTGTACTTGTAGCCGTATTGTTGAAATTATACATGAGTGATCACTTTTGCCAATAGCTGCTTCATAACCAATTGGCTATAAGAAACTCATCATTGATGATGATCAAATCCAAGAAAGATGGCTGGTTGCCCTGGCGAAATCTTGTGTGTTTATTTACTAACTGATAGAAGTCACTGTCTTTGTACCATTGCTGGAAATTTATTTCCTTCGGCAAAAGATAACCACAATCTTGAAGCGGCCACTTAATTCCTCCAAAGTTAAAATCGTTAATAATTACTACTGTGTTGGACTGGGCAGTTAGCTGTAGTTCTTGATAAATCATGTTGTCGTGATCTATAGTTGATTCATGGCCCCGGTATACTCCACAAATCAGGATTTTTTGTAGTAGTCTGAAGTATCATACTTAGTTTTATATTTATTATTTCGCTTTGTAGTTATATAATTAATCTGGTTTGATGTATAGATAGCTACTCCACCACTTTTGCCAATGCGGTCATCTCTGTACACGTCGTAGCCCGTTATTTTAATCAAAGAATCAGGTATAGCTGGTTTGAGCCATGTTTCTGTGAGTACTATAATTGACGGCTTCTCTGATTGTATCCTTGCAATAAGAAAGTCCAATTTTGAAGTGATTGATTGTATGTTTGTATATAGAATAGTTATTGTTAAAAGTTCCGATGATATAATATAACCTGTTGCATTGCCTGTGTCATTTTTATTTACTTGTTGTCGGTCGGTTGCATCTAGGGCACAATCTAGTTTTTTAGATGTGTCTTGCTAACAATTTTTGGCTGTCCCTGTATGTATTTTATTGTCAGATCCGGTTCACCACTATTGCTGCGTTCTTCAAGTTCATCGCGGAGATGTTTCAGATATTCTTGTTGCATTGGAGTTTGATCTGTTTTAATCTTAGAGCATTCAACATGCTCTAAGGTTTTAATATACGAAGGTTTATCTATTTTATTTTTGTTACGTAATAAATCGATAGCATCAATCTTGTTACTCATGACTACTTTAATAGGGCGTGGAGCTCCAGTGTGGGTCTTCGCTGCACCTGGACGAAACACTTTTATATTAGTAATAATAATAATAATAAAAATAAATGTCTTTAATTCAGGCAACATACAATGTAAAGATGGTAAAAATACAATGAGGCCCATATAATATATACCTTACAGACTAACATACATACAAAATAAACAATTTTTGTTAGTAAATATAACTTATAACTATGTTAGTATTTAGCACTGGCTTGTGCTGCTCCGGTGGTGTTGGTGGGCAATCTCCCGCGGAAACGCCGGTACATCACGCCCTTCGGCCAGAAGTCTTCCTTCATAAAAGTGTCCAGCATGGCTGTCGGGACTCGCACCACAACTGCCTTGAAATTGACGTTGTGTCGCGACTCCAGCGGCTCCACCCTCAGAAGGAAGTTGGTCTTCGTCTTGATGTACTCTATCACATCCTGCACGGTGATGGTGTAATGCAGGCGCGAAAGGTACATCAGCGTGGTCGGCGTCGCAGCGCGCAACAGGAACTGAGGCCCTGTCAGTGCGGTACCGCAACGGTTCTGATTCGGCCGGTTACGGCGTGCCCTCTTCCTTTGGACCTTGACGAAACCGTCGTCGTCTAGATCATTGGCGCCACGCTCTGACACTCTCTGAGCTGTTAAGCTGGATGCAGCAACAGAGGCGTAGTCACGACGGCTGGGCTTCGTTGGTTTGGTGACAGGCTCAGCTACAGCTGTCACGTGCGGCACCGCGGGCGAAGGCGCGGGGCGAGACGGCGGTGGCGGCGCGCGGGGCGCGGCGTCAGCATGCTGTACGGCACGGGGGGCCGGCGGCTGCGGGGCGCGGGGGGCCGGCACCGGTGACTGCGGGGCGCACCGAGCCGGCGTCCGCGCGGGGGCCACGACTGCGTCGGCGCTGCACGGCGACGAGGTCGGCGTCGAAAATGCTGACTCGAAACTCAGCCGCGGCGTGTTGACGAATGCACCGCGCCGCGTGTTGACGTTTGAGTCATCGACTGACCTACTTACTGCGAGTGATGCGCGCAAACTATCAACCTCCTTGCGCAACTCACTCACAGCGATCTGTGATGCCTCATATTTCAGCACCACGTCCGCCAAGCCCGCCTTCATGGTCACGATGTCCTTCAGGAGGCTGGTTACGTCGACGTGATCGAACGTGACGGGAGGGAGCTTATTTAGGTCCCTCGCCACAAACGTTGGCACGTCGTCAGGGTCGGTCTCTTTCAGCAGCGTTATAATCTCCTGAAGGCTCTTCGGCGTCCCGTCGCGCCGATGAGACACCATTCGGTCGCTTTTGTTCAGTGACCCAAACAAAAGTTTCTTGGCTGCAGATATGTCTTCCTCGCTGAAGCTGGACTTGCAGATCTGCACCGCACTCACTTCGTCCATCACGTCCAGCTTCTGTTGCAGGAAGGCGAGGAGCTCGTTTACCACGAGTTTGTCGCTCATGGTGACTGTTCGAGCGGCGTCACGCGCCGCGATACGAGTCCGATTTACACTTTACAAATCGACGCGTCCGCACAGAACGTTGCATACTGCAAGACTGTGTATTATTATTAGTACAGATTAATTTCTTGGTCACACTAGCAATTATCTTCTTGCACTCTTCTTTGTCATGCATGAACCTCTGATCATCCCCTTGAAAGGCAGGACCTTTCAAGGGGATGATCAGAGGTTGATTCAGGCACATCGTGTATTATTATATTGCTGGCTCTTTTAGTACGCTCTGTTATCATTCTCCTGTATAGCAGTCTCAGTAGAGAGATGTTCTGTCGCATACGCAAGTTTTGCACTTCTTCAGTTAGCTCGTTTAGTTTTTTCATAATGTTCGGCAACTGAATCATTGCAGATTTGCAATCATCGCATAAAAATGTTATCACTCGAGCTACTGTTTTCAATTCAAAAACTCTTACTCAAGTGGGTGACAAGCCATGACAATCACTGAATAGGACGTTTTTACAAGCGTCGCATGATACTGACAGTTTCTTATCATTAGGGGTTCTGATACATTTAGAAAACTTGATATTTCTTGAACTCATTTTACAAAAAAAAAAAAAACTGAAACACTAATTAATTGTAAGCTGCTTAAATTGGTAAATAATTTCTTGCACATTTATTGTCTCAAATGTTAAATTCAACTGACAGGAAATTAAAAAATATTAAAACACTTGAGGGTAGGATTGAAAAGTTCGGAATTCACAGTTTCAGTTTTTTCAGTTTTATCCCACTAAAACCTTTGATTTCACTTGAAATAACTCTACCACCAAGCAATCTCTGCCTATGCTACACTTTGGTTGTATTGTAACGGTATAAGACACAGTTATTGGATTAAAATTTGCAAAACACTAGGCAGCACTTGTGCTCACAACAACAATCTGACAGAAGGCCAATGTATATGCAGCATGTGAGTAGGTAATTTTTTATACCTAAACTTGACTTTAGTTAGAGAGTGAACCTTCTCGAGCGAGCGAGCGGATTTCTTCGGCCTATCGGGGCCTACGTGCCCCTTTACCCGAGCATCTTCTCGGTAACTTCATGAAGCCGCCGGATCTAGGTGGGGGGTGCGACTGTGGTCAGTACATATATATTTCTTTATATATATGTATATATTTTATCAATTGTTTTTATGTATTTTTTTCCTTTTAGTTTTGTTATATAATCTACTAACATCTTTTTTTTCTTTGTTATTATTTTTTTAAATTTTTTTTTTGCTTACTACCAATCGTACCGCGGAGCTATTGCTCCCGTAGGACGTACTACCCTTCTTTTCCGTTACCTAACGCAGTCCTCGGCGCGGTCAACCCACCGGGTGAGACGGCATTTTCCAAGGCCTGGTGAGCCGCCAGCGAGCGAACCGCGACCTAGGGGGCATTGGTCAGTTCGGGTAGCGGGTCTCGGAATGGTTATGAACCTTCTGTACCTAGTACTATTATTTATTATGTGCTATTACAGGGGTAACATATTAATTATGCAGCTGGGAGCTATGGTTCAAAGTGCCATCTGCAACACCGAGCTAATAATCTTTTACATAAGAATAATCAATTCCGAGGTACCTATAGGCACCTTGGAATTGATTATTCTTAAATAAAGTTAAAAGAAGCATAAGAAAACGAATAACACCATATTCAACAAGATCTCGCAACAATCAAAATATTAATTAAACAAGCATGTAATGTAACAATAGCAAGATTAAGCAACAAGTTAACTGTAAATAGAACAAGCCAATAATGCAGATTCAACAAGGTAACATAACAAACAACATGTTAATAAAACAAGCACGTACTGTAACTACAACAAGATTAAGTAACAATCTTAGGTAGATTCTACAAGCTAGTCATGTCAAAACAACATCACAAGCATGTTAGAACAACAAGGCGAGCATGTTATAACTATATGCTCAGCACGTAAGAGTAACATGATAACTTAACAAGCTTATTGTAGATTCAACAAGCTAGTCATGTCAAAACAACATTTCGAGTTTGTTAAAACAACAAGGCCAGCATGTTAAAACTATATGCTCAACACGTAAGAATAACAAGATAAACTAACAAGCTTTTTGTAGATTCAACAAGCTAGTCAGGTCAAAACAACATCTCGAGCATGTTAAAACAACAAGGCGAGCTTGTTAAAACTATATGCTCAACACGTAAGAGTAACAAGATAAACTAACAAGCTTATTGTAGATTCAACCAGCTAGTCATGTCACAACAACATTTCGAGCATGTTAAAACAACAAGGCGAGCATGTTAAAACTATATGCTCAACACTTAAGAGTAACAAGATAAACTAATAGTTCACATATTTAGACGGGATTTAAGGCTAGGTGTTAGGGAAAAATTAAAATAACACGATCTTAGAATTACTTTTTGAAGTAGTAAACAGTAAAATTAAAATCTGCGAAAATTATGAAATATTGTTGAGGCTTTACTCTGTAAAATACACCCGATGGAAACACGATTTGATAAAGTTGGCTCGATAGAATAAATTCACAAAGTTACGTATTTTTGTGTCATTTTATCTTCTTTTCCAGGTTTTATTCTTAAAATAAGTGATTTGATATTATTAGTCATTTACCAAAATGAAGTTCATAGATAACTTGAGGAATTATAACCGATCGTTTTTTATTTATTACATCTATCAATTTTTTAAAATATAAAACGTGATTATTCGCGCCGTTTCGCTGCTATACCCGTCCCTTACCGTCGTACCGTCGAGAGAGCGAGAGAGAAGCGCTCGAAATACCTCCCCTTAACGCAAAACCACTTAGTAAAGGCATTCTACGCATACCTTTTTATACCCGACGTTTCGACCGAAACCGCCAGTCTAACAAATCAGCCATTGCGGAGCATTTACTTGAAAGAGGCGCAAATCATTGGATCGAATTTCATCGTACGCAAGTCCTCTCCACAGATCGCCACTTTTATTCAAGAGTAGTGCGTGAAGCGATTGAAATTAAGAAACATCCGAACAATTTCAATCGGGAAGATGGTCACAAACTATCATCAGCGTGGAATCCAGTGTTTGCAAAAACGCCACTTCGTTTTAGTTTGCAATCGGCTAACTACGAGAATAAGGCTTGTATACGGAATAGGGACACCGTTAGTGTTGTGTGTGACGGTAGTTGGATAAATAATGTGACGGTGGATGAAGACTCAGCGACGCAAACGGAGGCGATACACCGCGACAGCAGTCCACCCGTGACCACGGCCGGTGCAACTCGGTCGAAACGTCGAGTATAAAAAGGTATGCGTAGAATGCCTTTACTAAGTAGTTTTGCGTTAAATCCCGTCTAAATATGTGTGCATAATGGAACGCGAAAGTTTAATAGTGTATAAACTAATAGTTGATTGTAGATTTAACAAGCTGATCATGTCAAAACAACATCTCGAGCATGTTAAAACTATATGCTCAACACGTAAGAGTAACAAGATAATATAACAAGCTTATTGTATATTCAACAAGCTAATCATGTCACAACAACATGTCGAGCATGTTAAAACTACATGCTAAACTTGTAAAAACAATTGGAAAACTTCAACCTGACGATATGTAGAAAGAACATGATAAGTAGCTTGTAGAATCAACAAGTTACACTTAACAAGATCTAACTTGTTGTTTCAACCAAAGAGCACGTAGGTGCTATTACAGGTTGAATCAACCTGAAATCCGGTTGTTTTTTTCTCAGTGTACGGCTCGTGACTTTGGGACACGAGGCAAGCCTTGTCCCAACCGGGCTATCTTCGCTTTGACAGCATGAAATATAACAATTAAAAATAGTCCGGTTGGTCGTAGGTAATTCGTGATGTCTCGAAATCGAAGCCAATAATAAATAATGTAAATAATCACAATTACGTGATTACGTGCTTCATCGACAAAGGGTGGCGTTTATACGGATGCAAGCCGCTGTTCCTGAATTGATTGACTTCCCAAGACTAACACATGAAGATTTGATTTTGATAGCTGTTGGCACATATAATTTGAAAATAGCCCGCTCTTATTGCAGTGAGCATATCAAGCAAAAAGGTGTTTATGAATTGAAGTGATTCGTCATCCTGAGTTAATCCTCATGAATGACGAAAACTGTGTCTTATTAAGATGTCGCATACAATCGAGACACTTAAGAAGCGAGATCTATTACACCTACATTCTTTATAAAAGGGAAAATGACAGGAATGGCATATCCGGATGTTCCTGCATTCACGGGAGGAGAACATTGGGCTGTTGCGCTCACGTCATGCGCGTTTTATATTACAGTGGGCTAGACATGGGTAGTACTATTATTTATTCTGTGACATGGGGAACAGTTCAAGCATCCCGCATCATTTTTGAAACATGTCGTATTAGATCTAGAGAATCGGTAACTTTTAAGCGTAATTATTTAAATTAAAATAACATTTATACAGTGGTTTTTTCTTTTATCTGACATTATTTTTAATGATTAACTTGTAAAAGTAGGTAGTAGAGTAGTGGAGAAGTTGCCATAAACAATAAACATGTCATTATAATGTATACCTACGCTTTTAAACCGCAACTGTATCTGTTTACTGCTATTTTTACAGATACATTATGTTACCTCTGTAAAAATTCGAATAGCAATTTCACACATACAGCCATTGATTTCGATGATGCCCCTAAGATGCAGTATTTAATTACTTTTTTTTCCCTATATTCTGAGTTACTTTTCTTTTGCGCCGGGGCTGGGTTTTTTTTCCATACTTCATGAGCATTGAGCGTTTATTTATTGTGTTGTGTTGTGCAACTTGTGCATTTGTTAATTAAAGTGTAATAAAAAAGGATTAGGTGCTTGTAATTATTATAATAGTTTTAGTGCAAACAAAGTAGAGCAGCTTGCATTTTTAAATGCTAACTGCACTTATTCAATATTTAAAACAAATAAAAACTCTGTAAATATTGTAGGTACATTATAAAAACTGTAAATATTGTACATGAAAAATCATTGTAAGTATGACGATTTTTAAATGCGCCAGAAATGTTACATTTGTTAATAATAAGTTTCATGTTATCTTTTAACTTTACTCAAGTATTCCACTTTTTAAAATACAAAGCTTTTATGTTAGTCCTAAGTCTAGTTAGTCCGAGCGCGATCTGTATAACATCCATTTATTAACTCTATAAATATGCGCGCGTTTTTTGTTAGTTTGCTGTAACTATACGTAACATGACATAGGTAACGCATTTAAGTTAGTAAACTGTGCCTACTGATATCGATATCTAACAACGGTTATCCATATCGATATGAAAACTCCATATCGGTTACATATCGGTTTTCGTGAAAAAACAACGCCCATGTCTAATTTCTATTGCAACAGCTTAGCTAATGTTATGTTTCTGTGTACAGTTTTTCAAGGTTTGCACATTTTTTGCAGAGGGGTCGCAGCATATATTGCAGTACAAACCTGTTGCTGATTTAGTCAAAAATGGAAAAGTTCAATTGGTGTGATCAAGGTGACAAAGAGTAAAAAGTAATATTTAAGTAAATATGGGTTAAAATTGTTATTAACTATAGGTTTCATTTAACAATGTTATGTTATGACTTATGAATGACCTTACTCTGGGAAATAATCTTGGAACTGGCCTTGCTACTTAATGTAAGACTAGATGATGAGTGATGGCATTTATCTACCAAGTGAAAAGAACAATCATGATTGGAAGCCATTTTTAATATTAATAATAAGCAATTTCACAAAAATAAAACTTTTAATAAAAACTGTTTAATTATCCTCTCATTGTCCGACGCAAGAGCCTGGGAACCTGTCCAAAGAATCCTTCCCCCCTCCTCCCGAGCTTCCTTGGCCTTGGGATTGTCACGCCCCCGATTCGCAGGTCTTAAGGCCGCACAGCCCCATGAGGTTTTCCTGTCAGGCTACACTGCCACAAGTAGTGGTACCACAGTAGGTCAACCTACCAAAATCTGTCAAACTTCTTCAATAAAGGACTATGGGGGATTTTGTATGAACCCCGTCCCCACCCTACAACAGTCATGGAATACGTGTCAATTTGTTCATCGGGACCCAAAGAAGCCTAAAGTACCTGTGTTAGTTGCAAAAAGTATTGGGTTTATTTATAATTTAAAAAAAACTTTTATTGTTTTCTTGCTTTAGTTGGAGTTGCTCGAGTGTGTCATGCTCTCTCAAAGTGGCTCTGCGGTGGTTGCATGTGCGTCGGGTCGTTATACGTTCCATAAAACATGGTTGAGCGAAGCGATGGCTGATTCACATGTCATACTCGTGAACGGGTGCCGCCTGTGGAGTCTGGTCTGCTCTTGCAATCTTATTTTGTTGGAAAAAAAATATATTCAAAAACAATATATTTTTTATAACCTAAATCCCGCGTATTTGAAGAACGTCGCCATAGTAAAAAAATATATATCCTACTAGACTCTTTAAATGACACTGATTTCAAATCTGTTGGATGGTGGGGACAAAATTTCCCATGGTCCTTTTGAACTTCTGAATTCTGAACTGAAATCTTTTGAGTACCTATATCGATTAGAGAAATTTGAGTTTTGGGTAGTTTGGCCTGTGTGTGTACATGATAAGTTTTACCAATGATTCTGTATTTACTGGAATATCTTAGGAATTACTGTAGTTTGGACTTTTAAACAATAACATAACAGTCCAATAATGCTTTCTTTTCCCTTTATTATTATTTCCCTTTTTTTGTCGGGATTGGAGTGATTTTAGCTGGGTGTCTTTGTGGTCCAGAGCAGACACATTAAATAAGTACATGGGTACCTATATAATGGATCGCCGTGAATTTTTTGTACTAGTAATTGTCAATGGCATACAAACTTTAAAGCCTAAAATTTTTTCGCACAATTTTGCTTTTCTTAAATGTGTTAAGCCTATTTTTATTCGCCTAACTATTTATCGCCGTATTTAAACAAAAGCGACATTAGGCGGAACCATTCATAATACCTACTATTTACAATTACTAACGCCTGATCACCCCAGCACGGGGGGGGGGTCTCTTTTCCCCAGCAGGCATGGTTTCTGTCATAGCCCTGGCGCTGCGGGGCTCCGGCGGCGGTCCCACGCGAACTTATCGTCGCAGATGGCTTTCGCTTACCACCGCAGCTTCGGCCAGCCTCTGCTACGGCGTCGAGCGTTAAGAGGCCTATTACATCTCGACTGTAAATTTTGCGTAAAATGGCCAATTTTGGCGTTATGGATCTCAGAAACAAAAATACATTAACAATTATGACTTGTTGAATAGTGTAGAATAGCTATTGGAATAGTGCGTAGCGGCCTCGCTTTTTGTATTTTTTTTTTTAATTGGCAACGGGTAAGCGCTTGGCCTTCATCTCACCTGATGGTAAGTGACGATAAGGCCGAAGGTGGAAGCGCGCTTCACCCGGAATCCTCAACCACTGAGGAACTGGCTATCTTTATCTTATCTCAAACGCCGGAACACAACAATGCTATAAACAACGTTGTTATGGCGACAGACTTAGATAAGATGGTGGTAGCTAGCCAGGCGGACTTAACAGCCCTACCACCAACCAAACCGAGCACACAAAGATGTACTCCCCGCTAGGAATCGAACCCGGGACCTCTGGGTCTGAAACAGGTAGCTTAGCCACTAGACCACAGAGGCTTAACTTTTTAATTAAACCCAAAATTGCAGAGAAAGATTTTCATAAAGTGCGCGAAGGCACTTTTTTGAGCTTATCGATTGAACTACTGTTCTAAACAAGTGAAATAAAAAAAATATTACGTTATCTTATAAATAGTCGAATAGTGCGTAGCGGCCTCGGAATTTTTAGATATCATTGATTTTATATAAAAAAAATCTTATTCAAAACCAAAAAGCTTCGAAAATCGCTATAAGTTAACTGTGAATATCTCCTATCTACGATAATATTATTGTGCAAAATTTATACCAGAGTAATTGTTACTTCATGAGGAATAAAGATTTTATAATGAATTTATTATCCTATTTCGATAAAAACGATAAATACAACTGCAAAATTACTACAAAATGCGATGCGCCGGCCGTCCGAATTTAACTTATGCTCACAGAATGCAGATTTGTTATATTATGCACAAAATTATCCTATTTCGATAAAAACGACAAATACAACTGCAAAATTACTACAAAATGCGAAAATGGGCATTTTACGCAAAAATCACAATCGAGATGTAATAGGCCTCTTACGGTGCTCACAGATACTGTACGATAAGATATAAATTATCTGCGCTGTGTGTGTTGGTTCATATGATTTATATAGAGAGCGATATTGAAAGATATCTGCTCAGATTCAGATATCTTACCGTATCTGCGTAGTGTGTGATTAGCTTAAAACCCACCAGCGCGTCTATCGGCTAAAAAATATGGATGTGGACATGGGATTCGTTTGACATTTGAAGCCAATAATATGCCCATATAAGGACAAAATATGGGCTGCAAATGTCAAATGAAGCCCATGTCCATATTCATATTTTTTTAGCCGATAGGCCCGCTGGTCCTCAGCTCACGGGACGCCTCGCTCCTCCGCGTCTACGCGGGCTTAAATTACACTAGCGTAAGACAAGACTGAACCCACTAACCCGCAATGGGCCAACGCGGTGGGATATGGCCCAATGTCCCCACGTGCTATTGTGTGGGACCACGTGGGAGGCCTGTGCCCAGCAGTGGGACGTTCAGTGGCGGTACCTTCATACAAGCCGAAAAGCCCGGCTTGCCCTAACAAAAACTCAATATCACTACTGGTAAAACGCAATTATTAAAATCACTTAATATTTTTTACCATTGTTAATTTTCTTTCATCAGCATTCAAATTATCAATTTTATAAGTTTCTCATATTAAGAATCACCAAACAAATCGAATAAAGCTGCTTATAAATCGTGCGACGCTTTACATCTCTCTCGCACAAGTTGGCTTGCAACCGGGCTTCGGATTTAAAGTATATCCGCTCTCTTCTAACTTTAACAAAATTGCTACTCTATAAACATAATACTGCGTAAGTATGTATAGATTCTATGAGAAATTCATACTCTTCGTCAAAGCCAGCTTGCGTTATGAAGTTCGCAAGTAAGGCCTTCTCCAAATCAGGCTTTATTTCTACCGAATCACGTGCAACTTCAACGCGGGCGAACCAATCAGAGGCGACCGACGACAGCTCGAGCTCGGGCGAATCAATCAGAGGCGAGCGTTAATACGCGATTGTGCTGTGCAGCAGCCACAGGCAGCAGCCAGCCATTTTTTATTCTTTGTTATTGTCACCAGTATATTGTTCTGTGATTGTCACACTTCACTTTATTTGAGGGATTATTTGTAACAAGTGTTTTCGTAATTTGTGTTAAAAAAATGTGTTCCGAGTTCAGTTCGTCGCTTTATTGGTCTCTTTGACGAACTAAGATGTGTTGAGCATGTGATGTGTTGCAAACAAATGTGTACCTAAACGTGTTGATGATTGGCATACGAAAGGCAGAGGTAAATAAATTATTTGAACATCACACATGATTTATGTATTTCGCGAACTATTAAAAGTCATCTAGGGCATTAATTATAATAGGTCTATGTAAAAAACTCTTTGGATTGTTGGTTGCTTCCATTCTAATAATTAAGTAATAATTAATAAATTAAGTGTAGAGGCCTACATATCGACTGTGATTCCCGCGCAAAATGCCCATTTTCGCATTTTGTAGTAATTTTCCAGATTTATTTATTGTTTTTATCGAAATAGGATAATAAATGCATGCGTAATATTACGAATCTCCACTCTGCGAGAATAAGCTGAGTTCGGACGGCCGGCGCATCGCATTTTGTTGTAATTTTGTACTTAGTTGTATTTATAGTTTTCATCGAAATAGGTTAATAAATTCATTATAACATTTTTATTCCTCATGAAGTAACAATTATTCTGGTATAAATTTTACTCAATAATATTATCGTAGATAAGAGAAATTCACAGTTAACTTAACGCGATTTTCGAAGTTTTTTTGGTTTTGTTTCATTTTTTTATTTCATTTGTTTAGTTCAATCCAGGAGCTCAAAAAAGTGCCCTCGCGCAATTTATGAAAATCTTTCTCTGCAATTTTGAGTTTAAATAAAAGTTAAGCGAAATTTGCAAAAAGCGAGGCCGCTGCGTACTATGCCAATAGCTATTCTACACTATTCAATAAGTAAATACTGTTAATGTATTTTTGTTTCTGAGATAAAGAACGCCTAAATTGGCCAAAATAAAATTCTCAAAAATCACATTCAAGATGTAATAGAAGGTAATAGCCTGTTTTTTTACCAACGACAAGAACGTTTGGAATGCCACGGCCTATGACGATTTGAGTAAAAAATGTGGCTAGTGTCACAAATGGGCACCAACATTGTACCTAGGTAGCAAGATTAGGAACTTCAGGTTTCGTGGCTTGCCCCAATCTGAAGCCCTAGGCACGCCACTGGGGACGTTTATAGGCTGATGACAATGATGATAAGAACAAGACTACGTGGAGTCGGTTTTGCCTCGATTCGTTTCTGTCACTGACTTTTGTAGCACAACCCTACCAAAAACACAACGTATCAACTTTTTAACACAATATTTAAATCATTTAGGGTTAAAATGCTTGTTTGATTTTTAAGTAAAAATTATATTAAACTTCATTTGGAAGTTGTAGTATATGATTATTATACTAATATTATAGCTTTAAAGTTAAATTTTAAGTGCATATAATATTAGAGATCCCAAAATTATACACTGTTTTGGCAAGTAACATTAAAAGATGGCACGTTTAGTCTGGATTCTAAAATGGTATGACACTTACTAACTGCTACTTCTTAATTGAGAAAAAAAATAAAATTCTGTTGTTAGATTCCTTTAGTTATGATTTTTATTGAAACAGATTTACAAGGTTTTATAACAAATGTTGGAACTGTTTACCTTCAGCTGCAATGCAAGCTCTACATCTCTTTAAAAATGATCGCGTATTAAGGCGGGCGGGCGTATCTTCTCGAGTTGATGTATTCAACGGCTTCGGCAATTCTTTGGCGCGGCTCGTCTAAATCTTGAATAGGTTAAAGAGGACACTTTATCGTTTATCATACCCCCGTAACAGAAATCTAACTGGTTTAAGTCAGGTGAACGGGCAGGCCACGGAATTGTACCAATCAACCTATCGGGGTATTCTCGATTGAGAAACTCGTAGGTACTGTGGGAGCATAATGCGCTGGGCAGCCATCTTGTTGATACCATATGCTGCCGTAAATGTTCAGCGGCACTTCTTCCAATAAATCTTGTAATTGATTCTGTAAGAAGTCCAAATAAGCCTGGGCATTTAAGTTCTCCGGCAGCTCGAAAAAAAAAAACATTACAATTCCGGACCAATAAACATTACCACTCAAAATTCCCGTCCTCATGTTTACTTTAAACCGGTACTGCGATCTATCGCGATTCTTTGTAAAATTCTATAACCCGATGAATCAACATTTAAAAAAGACGGGTTACATGAACCTCTACAATTTGCACGAATAGCACGTGGAAAATCCAACTTTGATACGGGTAGACAGATTGCAGTACTTACTGGTTTAAAATAAAAATGTGGAGAAGATACGCCCGTCTTAAGCGATCATAAGAGATTTAGAGCTTGCATTGCAGCTGAAGGCAAAAAGTTCGAACATATGTTTGTTATACTAAACCTTGTAAATCTGTTTAAATAAAAATCATAACTAAAGAAATCTAACAATTGAATTTTATTTTTTTTCTCAACTAAGAAGTAGTAATTAGTAAGTGTCATTCCATTTTGGAATCCAGAATAACGCGACATATTTTAATGTTACTTGCCAAAACAGTGTACCTATACATTTTTTTTAAAGTACAGTCGGTTAAAGTTGGTTGATGTAATTATTTTGAATCAATGTTGCACACACAAATCTAATATTTTATTTAAAACTAAAGCAGATATGTTTTAACTGTAATTTACAGAAGGGTTATTCATGGTTACATCACACGAAAAAAACTGACGAAAACTTAATATTTGTAGTCACAGGACTTGAAAGATCATCACAGGGTGTAAATTTTTAGGATTCTTAGGATTCTTTTTAAATCCTTATAATTTAAAAAGTACATGACCTAGATTTTTTTTCATATTTTTTAAATAACTAACACGACTTGGCCTATTGCCCATTTTCGGCTTGACTTTGATTTCTTGGACATCCTGTATAAACACGACTATTGTCCCCGAAGGGTTAGTCAGAGCCTAGGCAATGAGGAGCGCAGTCCTCTGCCGTAGTCCACATTTCACCAAATAGCGACTGCACATGTGCTCAGCGTGAAGGTGGTGAGCCCATTGCCGCTGTATGCTGTTTGATGTATGTGCAGGTCAGTCTTTTGGGAAGTCGGGAAGCGAGGGGCTGGTAGTATTTATTTAAGTGCCGCTACGCGACACTGCTCAATTGATTAAATTCATTGTGTAAAAGTATCTTATTGACATCCAACATAAGTTCATTTTAGAAATTAAAAAGTAATTGGTCTGAAATCAAAATAATGAAACACTTTTTTACGGATTAACTCGCGTTTAATTTACTAGTTACATAGTTTTTTTTATATTATCCTGACGTTTCGAACCCTTTAC
This sequence comes from Scoparia ambigualis, assembly GCA_963921215.1. Classification (NCBI taxonomy): domain Eukaryota; kingdom Metazoa; phylum Arthropoda; class Insecta; order Lepidoptera; family Crambidae; genus Scoparia; species Scoparia ambigualis. The sequence goes on from OY992503.1 coordinate 22,650,054, forward strand.
AGGGTCCATGGTCACAGGGAGACTCCCTGTGGAGTGGTGTGTGGGAGGGTTGAAACGTCAGGATAATATAAAAAAACTATGTACTTAAATAGTAAAACGCGAGTTCTGTAAAAAAGTGTTTCATTTCAATGTGTAGTGCTCGCTTAAACCTCAGAAAAGAATACTTATCAAAATAATGTTTATTGACGTCTTTGTGTGTGGCGGTTCAGTACTTGTCTTTCAGATACTTTTTAACATTGAAAATGTTTTTTCGTTCGCTCCAGTAGGGCCCCCATTTTCGCTGAAAGTGTGTTTGCCACGTGGTATATAGTGGTTAAGGGCCATGAGGACGTATGAGGGCTCAAAAGACGAAGAATTTGATTGGCTTTCAAATGATGAAAAATTTTTTTGTAAAAGTCGAAAACTTTTATCGAAAATTGAAAAAAAACAAAAAAAAACCTTTATTTTTTAACACCTTTCCTTGGAATATCTTCGATATCTCGTGAACGAAGTTGAAAGTCGAAAAACTGAGAGAGACGCCTAGAGATATTAAGACGGGGAACATTTTATGTCTTATACTTTTTTTGTGGGAGTGATAGAGGGGGTGGTATGCTCCTCCTTAGCGGCGCGTGGAGCGTCGCCGTGCGGTATTACTCGGGCGTCATGAGTCATAGCCCTGTGGAACTTCGCAGCTTTGAGATACGAAGATCTATTAGGACATATTAGACGCGGAATATTCAGGGCTTTAGGATAGTATAAACAAATTTTGGAAAAGTAGATAATTTTTTTAGCAAATTAAAAAATAAATCAATCATAATCTATAATAGCTAGGTTCATTTTCAATACCCTTTCAAGTCGTGTAGAGCACGAGATCTGTGATTTTTTTTCTATAACTTGTGTATAATTTCTATAACCACTGACTGCAGTAATAAAACAAACTTAATATGTCGTCAAAAATATATTCAGACTATAAATGAAAATACACATAGGTACCTAATACACAATCGCCGTAGTAAACTATAAAAAAACCACAAGTATAACCATGCTGCACCATAGTCAACTAACTGCATTGATTGAGAAGTAATTGAAATACTTACAGCATTTTTTATTGATAGATATTAATTCTTTTAAACATTTAATGCACCTAACATTCATATCAACAATCGAAATGCTTACTTATTTATATTTATATTAATAAAACAACAAATCTAAGTATAATTATAGAGTTTATTGCAACATAAAATCTATTTCTAAGTAAGTATATTTTTGGTCGAGAATAGAAGTTTCATTCCATGGAATAAGTACTTAGGCCATACAATCAGATAGCACCATGAAATAATTTAGTAGGTATAGTTATTACACTTACATTAAAACAGAAACACCGAAGTTTTCTTCCTTTTTTGTTTTAGGGGGGTGCCGCGCGATCGCAAAAACTGACATAAGTCTCTTAAGAACTTCAAAGCAAAATCAATTATATTGATATTTATAATTAGAACAATTCTGCTTTGAAGTTTCCGACCTAGTAATTTAATTAGAGCAACTGCGAAATGTACAAAAACATTTAAATTGTAATTTAAAAAAAATAATTGTAACCTTTCTCTAGAAAAGCTTTTGTCAATCTCTCAGTGTAACCGTGTTACGTTTTATTTGTTAAGCCGTGTTGTGCCTAAAACCTCGATGGTCTCTGTGGCTCCTAGTTTCCGTAAGTAAGTGTGTTTTGGATTTTGCTTGTGTTAAAAATTTAAATGGAGTGCCCTGCGGAATATCAATACAAATATTTTCATGTAAGAATTTTTGTTTCATGCATAAAATTACGGAAGTTGTCGAAAAAATATGTTTTTAGGAGTCATTAGATTTATGTATTGTTTATAGAATTTGTTTCAAATTTCAACACGGCCATGAACTTGTGCAATAATCAGGCTAACTTACATAAGTTCTTTTAATGTATTTAACTAGGTAATTCAGCGCATATTACAAGTGACTTAAAAAGAATCTGCGGTACATGCCTACCTATAATTATCACATTCGAACTATGAAAAGTCTGTAAGTAAAGTAGGTACCTTATTTTGTAAGTAACAATGCTTAGTATAAGTACATACGTATATTTATTGATTTTAAGTAGGTGATTTAATATAAGTAAAATAAGTATGCCAAAGTAGAACTTAGTTTTTAGTTTTATTTGTTAAAACAAATACTTAATGTTTTTACAAAGTTTATATAAGTATATCTTTCTTTCTATATGTTATGAATAACAGGATATAGGTTTCTTTGCGTAAATTATTCTTATCTCAAAATTAAGAGAATTTCACTATCATAACAGTGGTATTTTATAATTCACATTTACCTAACGTTCCCTAAGTGAAATGAACTAAACCACCGAGCATACAATGGCAAATCAAGAAAGCGTTTGTTACTCACACACACCTTATAAATCTAATTGTGCGTATAACAAACAGCTTTTTTGTTATATTTTACATACATTATTGAAACATCATACAAAAGTAAGATGCAAAGAACTATTACTTATATCAAAGTTTAATAGTAAATTCATTCATTAAATAAATTAAGGCACCAACAGGACCACATTGAATTGTAAAACACTTATTAGTTATTTTACACAATACGGAAAGTATAATAATGCTATTTCTTATAATAATATTTTATTTCTTAATATTTATCAAAAGGTATACAAATAATCATCATTGTTAAATAGCTTTTTTACCTTATTTTTACATGCATACATACATTTATGTAAACATTTAAAACTGGGAATACAAAAATATTTTCACTGAAGTACCTATGTAAAAGCATAAAACTGTCAGTCATTTAGGTAAATAAATGAAGACTAAACATTGAGATAAATGAACTAGAGAAGACGTCCCATACAATAAATGTGCAGTTGTGCACAGCTACAATGATACTTGTACCGTGGTGCGGGGCTTAACTAGTTGTCATAGAAATGTCTAAGCGCGCAGATGCGACACACTATTCATACAATTTTATTACCAAGTTGTAAAATTGTAAGATAATGTTTTTATTTTTGTTAATTGTAATATTGAAATGAAATTGAGTAAATTAATGCCAAACATAAAAGTAAGTAAATAATTGATTAAAATATTTCATAACAATAATAAAAATCTTTTTCAATTATTTAAGAAAAATATTTATTTAAGTAGGTATTTATTTAAGTACGTGTAAAAATATTACTGAGTATCAAATATTCAGATGCCCAAATTTTTCAAGCATTCAATAATGCTAGATGAGATTAAAAATCGTATTTGAGTCCAATATAGGTATGAGAAATAAATAAAAAAAGTATTTCAATGGTAACAAAATATTGTAATTTCCTTGAAATAATACAAGTTTAGTAAGTTTCTGCCGTTTAGTTTAATTTTTATTTCAGAAAATTTTTTTGGGATAATTATCAAAAATTTAAAAATATTCTAAGTATAATAATTCTAACGAAATCCCCAATCAAACTGCCATCATAATTCCAACCCTAGTAATTATTTCACATAAAGCGTTAAAAGTGTCACATCTGCACAAAACAGAAATATTGTTACTCTATGCAATGCTATTACCGAAACATGGCCGCCGCTTCATGGCTGGCGATTTGATAAAATAATTAGTCAAATGCATGTTAAAACGTTAATTTAATGCGTACTTACAGGTGAAAAGTGATTCCATTGTTTTTATTTGTGTTTCCTGAGTTTTTAAAATAGTACCTTAGCACACATGAAGGCATATTTTTATTAAACAGAACACAGAATTACACACGTATTTGCATCTAGCGCCTACCACAGACTAATAGAGGTGGAGCGAGCTGGCTCTAACGCGTGTTGCAAACAATCTAGTTGAGATGTCCTCTCTAGTACGTAGTACATATTAACTCAATGAGACTAAACAATATTTTTATTGATAAGATGAGGGTGGTTTGTAAAAGGTTAGGTACGGTACTTTTGTTGTACGAAAAAAGTATGAGTAAAAACCTCCAAACACTTAGTAGAATATAAATTACCTATAATAAATAACCCAAAGGGCTATTCGCGTCGTTCATTGCTTTTTAATCTCAAAGATTTTCATCTATTTCTAACAGAAGTGAGGATTTAAAACTGTCTTTAGGAAACAATTAAACCTAGATATATATTAATATAGAATACTTATTCTGTATAAAAAATAAGTACCTACGCATTAAAAAAACTTCAATAATGATCAATAAAACTAATGTTAAGTATTTACACTGGTAAGCAAGATTGAAATAAGGATTACTTTAATTTCAGTAAGGTGGCAGCCCAACTAGGCAATCATGTCTTTTTTCTTTATAATACAGGCGTGTTTGTGGACGTCTTACTGGCGGGAACTCTCGGAGAAAAGTGCGGTCTACACACACGAATAACGTATAAATACTTATATAACAATAGGTACATATACACGGACAACGTAAATAACAAACGCGCATCTTGGATGTATTAATTGTGAACGTGACAGCAGCTTTACTTAATAACTTTTAATTAATCTCACTCTCTCATTTGGTAAGCGCTGTAAGAGGAAGACTACAAAAAAACCTCAACTATTGGAACACAACATTGCTTCAGCATTAACATTATAGCGACAGAGTTGGGCAAGATGGTGGTAGTTATCCAACGGACTTAAAACAAGCCAATTCCCGCTGGGACTCGAAGGACCACTGGTCTTATATAACATATATAATTAACTAAATTGAACTACTACTGGACGTTAAATAACTAACAATTCTCTTGTACCAATAGTTAATTTTAAACGTTCACACCGATATACTTGTAACATCATTTCATTAGCTTTTCACCTCCCCATGTGATGTTATCCAGCAGATGTTTATAATAGGCTTATGATGATGACTAGCCTTTCAAAGGGTTCACATAATCCTCGACTTCACCGGGTTGGTTTGTATAGGGGGCTGGGAGTCTTCGGCGTCGGCGAACTTGATGTGATCTTTATGGGCTCGTTCAGCCAGCTCGCGCAAGCTCTGTTCCGCGGCGGTGCCAAGCTGATGCACCATCTGGGTGAAGTGGCCGTCCGCCATCTGCAGTAACTCGTGGGGGTGGCCGCACTCTACTATGCGGCCGGCTTCCATTACCTGTTGTGGGGGGATGGAAGAGTTATAAAATAGATAACAATGAATCAAGAGTCAATGTCATTTATTCAGTTTAGGCTACAATAGTTGAGCACCTTTGAATATCATTACGTCATTAGGTACGCCATCGGTTTTGAAGTCTTTAGGGCGGGAGACCTTGTACTGAGAAGAAACTCAGGTAGGGCATTTATTTTCTGCCCTGTCTTGTATGTCCCGTGCCAATCGTTTGGGGAAAAAACAGCAGCGCGCGCGCATTGTACGACGGATTATCAACCAAAAAAGTTTCAGATGCGCTTAGAGAGCGAGACTCTAGGCTAGGACTTAAATAAACCTAGTAAGCAGGGGCGTAGCTACCACCGTATCAGCCATACGGGGCCCCCGGGATAAAGAGGAACGATGTTGAGTATGATAAAAAATATGGTAGGATTTCTATGGGGCAGGAACAGCTATCGGACTTGTCATTATTGTCTATGGAGGCAGAAAATCTTGAAAAACTGAACTGAAATCAGCTTTATGTAGATGATTTAATAAAAAGGCCAGACAAGTGCAGGGAGTGATTTGAACCGTTTGGCTAACTTGGAGCCCCCAAATCCCTGCAAATGTTGATACTGGGTCCGTCCAAGGCACTCCTAAGCTCGGCAAGGCTAAAAGGTAGGTACGTACTGCTAGGTACCAAAGTTTTGAATACTCACGACAACTCTGTCGGAATCAGCCACGGTGTGCAGCCGATGCGCCACCGTCAGCACGGTGCAGTCCGCGAAGTAGTTGCGGATGGACTTCTGGATCAACGCGTCGGTGCTGTAAACAAAATATAATATGTTATTTGGATGGAACATTGATTTTAGCAATTATTAGGGGAAGGTAGAGCAAGAAGGTAAGGGTAGGTAAAGCGGGTACTTTAAATATCTCTGTGTTAATGTAAAACTGAGACGACATGGTTACACGTATCGCGTGGGCTCTCCCTCCGTTGGAAAAGGAGCACGCCGCGGCAAGCGGCACGAGACAGTTGAGTGCAGTGCAGTTATAAGGTAATTACGTTCGTTGTATTTTTATGATTTACGTGAAGTTAATCGAATAGCAACGCACGTTACCTGATAGATTACCCTTCATAGTGCCTCATATGAGTGAAATTAACTAACAAAATATTTGTATACATAAATATTTTTCGGTGTGGGCTTAGATGGGGGATGGTGGGCAAAGCGGTGACAGGAAAAACGGGTACTACCCTTTTTGCAAAAGTAAACACTACAATCATCATTTATCAGGACAAAAGAAAGCTCCTATAAATCCGAAACCCTCAACATCCGGACAAGAAAAGCGAAATATGAAAAAGGATAACAAAGAATAAAGAAAATAAAGACTATTACTACATTTTATGTAGGGAAAAATACGTACCTTATGCCCCTGAGGACTGGATACAATGTTCACAATATAGAGAATGGTACCATGACGAGTGCTCCTCCTATAGTGGGCATGGATCCTTTTTTTGTAATTTTTGTTTCGATTATAACGCAAATAATATTGTACTCTTTTTACCCGATTAAGGTACCCTTTTTACTAAGAGCAAAGGGGGTTTTTCGCCTATTTTTAGTAGGTATAAATACAATATAATTTAATGTAGGTATCTATTTTATTGAAACGGGATCTACTTTTATTGCACGTTTCATTGAAAACTTATCTAAGTATAGCTGTAAGCGACAGCTTATTCGTCGAGACGGTGAGACTATGTCTTGCGACATGCGCCAGCGGCGCTGAAGTTGGTGATAGTGACGTCACGCTTTTCTTTTGTTCCATGAGAAAGTGTTTAATCAGTAGTGTCAGTTAACTCACTTGGGGTCGACGTTGGCGGTGGCCTCGTCGAGCACGAGCAGCCGGTTGCGCGCCAGCGCCGCGCGCGCGAGGCACAGCAGCTGCCGCTGGCCGGCGCTGAAGTTGGTGCCGCCCGCCGCCACCGCCGCCGACAGGGAGGTCACGCTCTTCTTTAGCTCCACCTGTGAGGATGGTGACGACGGTTAATAATATTTTTTTTTAAATTATAAATGGGCGTGTTACATTCTTATACCTAGTGGGCATGCCACACACTCGACGTACTCGTATGGGAAGTAGCGAGAAAAGGAGGCAGAGACGTAGTGTGGCAACGTTACTCGTCATGCCGCACGTCATGCTCCTCGTCATGCCCACCGCTCCCTATTTGTCGGTTTTTTGGGCGCGAGTCAAAGGACCGGCAATATGAGCGCAAGTGTCTGGTCACATAATCGCGCAGACGATCGTTCGCATTGTTCTATTGCGATGAATAGATGTCATCCACCATCTACGTTGGCGAGGACGACCACGACGATGATGTATATTTCTTTGTATGACATTGATATAATTAGCTATACTAAAAATGCATAGCGCGCACGTTGCTACAGTTTCGTCGTCCATCGCATAGCAGAGGCAAATGCGGGAGCGTCGCGATTAATTGCGCGAGTAGAGCAGTGTGTGGGCAGAGAGGGCAATATCGCGGCAGCGCGAGGAGCATAGTGTGGCGGGGCCATAGGATTAAGAGGCCGACGATGAAGCAAGCTTGCTTAGAAGACGCTTACCATTTATAGTACAAAATTTGTACTAATAAGGTATACATCTTCAAAATATTATAAGTATAGGTACAGAACAGAGGTCAGCATTTCAACCCACAACAAAATGTCATATTTCTTCAATACATTTTGAACTTTGTCACTAGGTTTAATACATAAGGACCAATTTCGATTGAAGAAATTTGACAGTTTCGGATATGTGTATAAATAACTTCTACGTCATAAAAATATAACATTAATTATAACAGTACATTACATTATGTACTTGTATATATCTACATCACGCCCGTTTCCCCGACGGGTAGGTATATAGAGACCATCATTATCACCATCATCATTATCAGCCCACTCTCGTCCACTACTGGACATAGGCCTCTCCAAGAACACGCCACTGAGCACGATCCGCGGCCACTCTCATCCAGCTCTTGCCAGCTACCTTGCGAAGATCATCGCTCCACCTTGTCTGAGGCTCGCTACGCTACGCTTGCCGATACGCGGTCAAGTAGAGACCATGCACAGCTTTTTATTTTAAAGGCAATTTTTTGGAATATTAGTAGTATCAGCAGTAACTACATGATTGAGCTTTTATATGGCTATGCATAAATATTAAATCTTACCTGCTCTAAAGCTTTCCAAATATCGGCATCCGAATACTTGTCGAATGGATCCATATTGTACCGCAAACTAGCCGAGAACAGAACTGGCTCTTGCGGAATGATGGCGATCTTGGACCTCATTTCCTGCAATAAAACACACGGATCAGTAAATAAAACGATACAGAAAATGGTAATTTGAACCTCTGTGGTTAGACCAGTGGTTAGTCTCGCTCGGAGATCTTGGGTTCGACTCCTAGTAGAGGGAACCAATTATACCTACCTACTCGGTTTGGTTGGTTGGTAGTATGGCTTTATTCTAATTCTGTTAGGTAAGGTAACCACCATCGTAGGCCTTCACACACGGCAGTATATGAGTGTACCATCTCGGGATATAACACGACAGCTAATAATATACATTATAGCTGTCGTGTGTGCGTCTCCTGACGATTTCTATGTATGGAAAGATGTAGTGAGATGTATCGTGCTATAATATATACATCTTTACATTGTAGCTGCCGTATGTGAAGGCCTTATGACAGTCGCCATAACAACAAAGTTAGTAGTTAATTCGTTAGTTATTCTGTGGTTTAATTTAAAAACATTTTAAATTAAATTCGGTGTGTATAGTCAGTGTGTTGTTACCTTGAGAGCGATCTCCCCGGTGTCCACGTCGTCGATGTACACGTGGCCCTCGATTGGCGCCAGCCGGAACAGCGCGGAGATCAGCGACGACTTGCCGGCGCCCGTGCGGCCTACCACACCGACCTACAAACAAAACATAATTAACAATTGACATACATAGGTACATACACACACGGGTAGGCAGTAACGTAGCGAGGGGTAGGCAGGGACCACAAGCTTTCCATTTGCTACGATCCTGACACACCCTTTGGTTATTAAAAAAAATATTGTATTTTCTTTCGCCAGCGGATAAGTATTGTTTATGAAAGTTTACCTAAACACACTTATTAAAAAAAACACCTATACCATAAGTCTACTAGGATCCCATAATAATTAGGTTATTAAATAGTCCCAATGCACCGTAAAACTAAAATTAAATATTCGTTATTAATACGACTTGTTTTGCGTGAAACGGAACTTACGGAACGCACGCGAATAATAAGTTTAAAAAAGAACTGTAGATTAATTTTGTGACAACAAAAACTTCAGTCACATGATCACGATCCAATTGGATAAATAATAATTATGCACAAAGTATGCGATTAGATCCGAATAAAAGCTTTGATTTCAACCAGCATTAGATCTTACCTTCCATCCACTTTCGATGACGATGTTGAGATCCTTCAGAACGGGTTCCGATTCAGCGTCGTACCGCAATTTGAGGTCTTTGAAAACGAGTTTCGCGCGCTGCGGCCAATCTTTGGGGGGTGATGGCCCGTCGTGCTTCTCTTGAGGCAGCGAAGTGAACTGGACCACTCGCTCTACGCTGGTCATCTGGGATATCACCTCGGTGGCCTGTTTCACTCCATAACTGACCATGTTGACAAGAATCAGACCCTGACTGATGGCTAACCCCACGTTGCCTGACTGTGTCTTTCCTGTAAAGTTCCAATTTTGTTAAGTCATTTTCTTATATCAACATTAATAGTTTTAAAAACGTTAAAATGATCACATGAATCTTACCGTCGTCTAGCAACAGGAATGTGTAGGAAACTACAGCAACATATACAGCGCATATGAGAGACAACCAAACTGTAAAAGCTGTGTTTGTCACCAGAGTTAAATACCTGAAACAACAGAAGTTGTTGTGAACATTAAGTACTAACAGAATATTTATCGTAGTAGGTACCTATATAATCTACCTACTAGTTATAAAATCACATAATATTATGGATGATATACATAATACAGCATCAGATTTATCTAATGCGCAATCAGAAAACTCATAAAAGAATATTTTTGTCTTAAGATAAGTGCCAAAGAAGACAAAAGGTAGAGTTATTTACTGTTTCAATCTAAAACCAACAGTTATCACCACTTAAAATTCAGTCTTCCGGTGCCTAGTGGTGCAAGCTTTATTTACCATTACTATTTGATGGAATTGAAGTAGGTACCTAGCAGCTTCTATGGCGAGAACTTAAGGTGAGTTGCAATTTATTATACATATATTTTTCTTTCTTCTTCTTCTAGGTATTTCAATATATTCCTACTCCTAGAAGCATTTCAATTTTATTTAAATAGGTATACTTACTTAATAAAATTGAAATGCTATTCGTTGTTATGCGCATCACTCTCGTGTCTCGTCTATGAGAAAACTCACTAACAATCGAATTACTATTGTATCTGGTTTTACTGTAGAAGACACTATATTATGATACTTTTTATCAAGATGTTGTTGTCCCAGTAGTCCTCGTGAATCTATTATAAAGCGCGCGGGCAACACCTGACTAGTAGTGAATATACCTAACTCGCAGTCGCACTAGACCAGGGGCCTGTACTGTGTACTATCACCTCTTACTTAAAGCAGTATTATTTTAATCTTACTATGCAAAATTCGTGTGGGAATTTGCATATAGGTAGTAAGATTAAAGTGACACTGCTCTAATAGTTGATGCTAAGGCCTCTTAGTTCTTTTGAAATGAATCGATCGATCCACCCACTTTTCGGCAAATATAGGTAGGTATACCGCAAAATACTCGTACTATTACGGTCCCAATGGGGTTGACGACGAATCTCTCGCTCAACTAACTAAAAACAACTCAGCAATTAAAAAAAATGTTTATTTAACTTACCAAGCGGCAGTGTGCACATCTTGCTTGTCATCGAACTGCCTCCGCAGCATCTCTTGCGCGCCGAACGCCCGCACTGAGGCCAGCCCCGACATACTCGCCGACACGTGGGAGAAAACTGGACTGCGGGATGTACCTTCAACCCTGTTGGAAAGCTTATTGCTATTAACTGCTTCTATTGTAACTATGAGAATCGTTTAAAATAAAAACACCAGAGTAGGTACATAGATTATATGCTAAATAAAAATAAAGATATTAGACAGCTAGCATGGAGATTAAATGCGGAACACCGGTGGGTGTTCCGCATTTAATCTCCATTTATGTGCTTATTGTTTGTTATTGTTTAAAGAATTTGTTTCAAATTTCAACAAGGCCACGTGGCTAGCATAATATTAATCTTTTCAAAATAATCAACAATATTACACTTCCAAGTGGACAGCCTTGGTTGACAGACACACAAATACGCTTTAGAAGTCTTAGCATTACGAGGCCGCGACGTCTTAACCATAAAGGGTCCGGCGAAATCTGTACCCACTCCAGCAAAGGGTCTACTCTCCGTCACGCAATCTGCAGCCAAATCTCCCATTTGGGGCTGCATGGTAGTGAGTGGCTCTTAGCCGGTAACACGGTAAGCATCGAAAAATAATACAGCGTATGGCCCGTTTGGCTGATAATATCCAAAACTCTCGCAGCAAAACAGCTAACTGATTATTTGAATTGAACTAAGTAGTGAGAATTTTTGAGGTGGCGGTCTGTCACTATCAACTTAACTAAATTACCATCTTTAGGCAACAAAAGGGGATGACGAGCTCCATAAGATAGACCAACATTTCTCAGCCTTCCCCCTACTCGTAGGAGACCAAAATCGTCAAGAAATGGATTCAATCGGGAGATATCTCCTTTAAGTTAAGAGCGACCGTCTCGCAAAATGCCTATCTCCGATTTGAAGCACTCAGACTGCACTCTCTTAACCCAAAGTGACAAGGCTTTCGGACGCTCTTCTGGAGCGAGAATAGACGCCGCCCGTATCGCAGCCCAGGTAGCACTCCAGCTAACATACTCTTGGATTGCGGCCAATCCGACTCTGGTCTCGTCAGTCACTGGGGCCCCCACCACAAAGGATGATTATAGGTTGCGACGCTTCACATCCTCGAAAAGCACAGTCAGTGGGATTCATTTCTCCGGGAACGTGCTGTCAAACCATTTCTTCGGATGAATTATATGAATCTGTGCTACTCGGTTCTCCACAAACACCTGCAATTTGTGAAAAGGAGCCTTGAGCCAGCAAAGGACAATCTGACTGTCAGTCCACGAATAGACACCGCTCAGGTCTACGGAACGACCCAAAGTAGAACACAGGTGCTTCATGAGATGAGCAAGAAGTGCAGCTCCACACAATTTCAACTTCGTTATCGTGAGTCGTGTTCGAAGGGGAGCAACTTTACTTTTGATCAATACCAGATGCACAAACACTTCTCCAGTGGCACTAACAGTACGGAGATAGGCAACCGCAGCAAATCCTCGTTCGGAGGCATCGGAGAACCCGTGGAGACTTGCCTTAAAGTTTCCAGCGGGAAAATAAAGTCTGGGCAAGGATACCTGATTAATATCAGGGAGAGATTAGACCATGCCTATCCAATCTCCAGAGAGAGGCTCATCCCAAGTGGCTCCCACGGTCCACAGGCGTTGCAAGAAACCTTTAAACATAAAAATAACCGGACTGATCCACCCATTAGGATCGAAAGTGCGTACCACTGTGGACAAGACAAGGCGCTTTGTCCAGATCTTTGGAATTTGCACATCCACACAATAAGTAAAGCTGTCCGGGACTGGCCTATACTGAACACCGAGGATAGTCACTATATTGGGATTATGGGCATTCTCAAAGAGATGAGGGTATTGATGATGCTCTTCTGGCAACCCAGTGAGGACCTCCGGCGAGTTAGACAGCCATTTTCTTAACTCGTATCCTCCTGACATCATGATCGCCTTTAACTCATCTCTTAACACTAGCGTTTCTGCAACGCTGGAAGCCCCGGTACTTTAGTTTCGCGATTCCCATAGCAAGAGAAATGTGAAAAATAGAGACCTCAAGATTTCTATATTGAGGTACATTAATAAATATAATTGAACACTGAGACAATGTAGCAATATTTTTTTTATACTATTTTAAGTACTTTGAATACAATTACACTCGGCGTCAAAAAAATCGCACCTCTTAGAAAATCACTTTCAAATGTCATTTACTCTTGATATGCACATGCAGTCGCATTAATTATGATTTTATTTACAAGGTTACTTAATTAACTTAATAAAAAACATTACTTTTCATTATCAAATAAAACCTAATGCAACAAATAAAGTGTCACAAAAATTCGATGCAAATTTTGCTACCCGTGAGAGTTGCTAGTTGCGCTTCCTTTGTGGGTATAAAACGGTCAACACGGGTTCAATGTGGGTCATTCGCTATTCAACCGTTGAAGAGGACACACGCACAGATTTTGATGGATACCACAGCTGATAAAGCCGCTCAAGTGGTTGCACTACTGCAATCAGGGGTGCGGCAGTGTGATGTCGCCCGGCAACTGAACCTGAGCCGTTATTCCGTTCGAAGAGTGTACCAGCGCTTCATAGAGACCGGTGGCTATATCCGCAGACACGGTTCGGGTAGACGTCGCTGCACTTCGGAAAGAGACGACCGGTTCGTTGTGTCGAACTCTTTGAGAAATCGTTTCTCCAACGCTGTTGAGTTGCAACAGCAGCTCCAGGCAGTTCGCAGACGCACCGTAAGCGTATCTACGGTTAGAAGAAGATTGAAGGAGAAGAAGATAGCGGCCCACAGAGCTGCTACGGGTCCAAAATTGACTGCAGCGCATCGGCGAGCCCGCTTGCAGTTTGCTCGTGACCACGTCGATTGGACCCTTGAGCAGTGGAGAGCTGTTCTCTTCTCAGACGAGACGCGAGTGTGTCTTTTCTGCAACGACCGACGGAGAAGAGTATACCGGAGGCAGGGTGAACGTTTCGCCCAAGCCTGCATCCAGGAGACGGTGGAATATGGTGGCGGATCCTGCATGTTCTGGGGCGGTATGTCTGCTGCCGGCAAAACCGACCTTGTCTGCGTCTCCCGGACTGGAGGTGCTCGCGGACAAGGGTCGCTGACTGCTCGCCGCTATTTCACTGAGGTCCTGGAAGTGCATGTGGTCCCCTTTGCCGAATCTTTTGGCGAGGGGTTCACATTAATGCACGACAACGCTCGCGCTCACACTGCAGGCATCGTGAGCGACTTCTTGCAGAGGTCCCAAATCTCTGTGATGCAGTGGCCAGCGCGAAGTCCGGATCTGAATCCTATAGAGCACCTCTGGGACCATCTTAAACGTAAGGTTCGATCTCGGGATCCAGCTCCTTCGACTCTACAGGAGCTCCAAGACGCGGTGATTGAAGAATGGGGGCTTATCCCTCAAGAAGAGCTCCTGAAGTTGGTGAGGTCCATGAGGGACCGTATGGAAGCCGTGATCAGGGCAAGGGGGGGTAACACTAGATTTTAAGTTAATTTTAAGACACTTTTTGTACATTTTTCTTTGTAAATTATCTGTTGTTAATTAGGACTTAATTAAGGATTTTTATTATTTTATTAATTTTAATGTTGTTTGTATAATTATAATTAAACAGAAAGTTAAATTTAATTGTTTTTTGATACTCCTTTTTGTTACCTTTCTAATGATACCCAACACTATCCTCTACATAAGGTTTAAGAATTTTTAAAGATGATTTTTAAAAGGTGCGATTTTTTTGACGCCGAGTGTAGTCTCAATTAATTAAGAAAATGTTGTTTTTGACTAAATTTTCTACACCTAAAATTGTGAAACTCTAATATCAAAAAAACTATATTATATAATCTCAATAGCGGTATTTCAATATCGGAAAATTGCTCCGATATTCCGGTTTTTCGATATTATCGAAAACCGATATCCATGCTCTACTCAGGGTTTCGTTTCATTACTAACAAAATTTATATTTCGATTAGTTTATGTGAAAACATAATATTTTAATGCAATATCATTAAGAAAAAAAAGCTATACTTACAGTGACAATAACTTTGATTGGATGTTAGAGACATAAGTGCAAACCTGTAAATACTGTTAGTATTGAACGAGACATTCATAAATATTATGCGTGGAGTGGAGTACCGATAAGACAATTACGCTATGGATAGCTGTCTCTTGTTACATGTAGTTAAAATGATTGATGCGTAGCCTAGCCTCATTGATAACAATGAATGAGGAGCTGATGTATCTGTTATTTATGAAATGAGACAAGCTGCGGTAAGACATAAAAAATAATCAATTTTGTTTGTGTTAAAAAAATGTATTCAAGATTATAAAATTGTATTTTATGAATCTCTAGAGACTCCGACTATCACGTGACAAATAAATTGAACAAAAGACGAGCCAATAAACTCACTTATTTAAACATACCTGCTAACTTAATAATAAGATAACGTTCAGAAGTAAGTAAAGTATGTAGTTACAAATAATTACCTTTTAACAGATTGCGCCGTGCTGAGGTATACGATCGTCCAGAAGTACATGATGATGGCGCAGACGCCCGTTGTGATCATCATCAGCGGGTTGACAATGGCCACCATGACCAGAATGCCCACCATCACCATCCCCACCTAAATAAAAAAGAAATTTCTTAAAACCCAGTGTTGTGTTCTATAAGACTTTAAGCGCCATGACGGTCACTGGTGACCGACAAACAATTAAAATTTAATTGTGTCACAATCATAGTACCTTATTTCAAATAATTCTAACTTCAACACCTTGTAGATACCATTTATAACTATCACCGAGTGTGTAGTGGGCACTATAATTTATTTAAAAAAACGTAGTTTTTATTATGGATAGTTATTCGAAATGTCGTATTAAGTCGATCTTCGCCAAACATGCGTTAGTAAGTGCATTAGTAAAAAGTTTACAATTAATACAATGTTTACCTGTATACTGTCCAAATACATTCTTGGCAAGATTTCGTCAACAACACCCATGTCTTTAGAGAATCTGTTCAAGATTCTTCCTGAAGGGTTGGTGTCAAAGAACCTCATGGTAGCACCGAGGATGTTACTAAACATTTGGTTATGTAGCTTAATGGAGCTGCGCATGCACACCCACAGGAAGAGAACAGACCTGAAATTTTGATTATAATATTATTAATCATAAAGACCTTTACTTACAGATTCAGAATTTCATTATAATTATTAAGGGCATTTAATGAGTATAAAAACCAAATC
Source organism: Scoparia ambigualis (assembly GCA_963921215.1). Classification (NCBI taxonomy): domain Eukaryota; kingdom Metazoa; phylum Arthropoda; class Insecta; order Lepidoptera; family Crambidae; genus Scoparia; species Scoparia ambigualis. Next base: position 22,666,358 of record OY992503.1, read on the forward strand.
TACTTTCAGATTCATAATTTCAATATGTACATATTATAATTACCTCCATGTAGTAAGCAGAACACAACCAACAATCGCAATTGTCCAAATGTAAATGTAGTATGAATGGTCCATCTCCCCAATTGAAGATATATTTTGCATCGTCACAACTGTCTTCACTAAGGTGCCTATCACTGAGACTGTGAGATTCGGGTTCGCTGTCGTCACTGGGACATCAGTGGTGACAATTGTCGTTAGAGCTTCCTCTGTTTCGTTCAAAGCGTTCGTGTCGTTAAAGCTGCTTTGGTTCTGGTACATTCTGGCCTCCGCTGCGAGGGGATATAGCTTTTCTACGTCATTCATCCTAAAAAACATATGATCATCGTAATTTAGGTCATTTAAGGTGTTGAAAAAGTTTAAAAAGAATCTACTTATCTATGGCATCCTACGCATACCTTTTTATACCCGACGTTACGACTGGTATTAGCATGCCCTATATAAGTAAGTACCTAGTAAGCGTTAATTCCCGTCTAAATGTTTGTAAAATGGAACGCGAAAGTTATGTGTACATTAAGGCGAGTCTCCTGCGACACTGTTTTGTGTTTTCTAACACCTAACATCAAACATCTAACAAATATGGGTGTGGCCTACGTTCATATTTTGACTTAGGTTGTGAGATGTTAGAAAACACAAAACAGTGTCGCAGGAGACTCGCCTTTAGTTTAAAAAGTTAGAATGAACATACCAATGTGTGAGCCAGAGATCGCCGGCAGAGGTGATCAGTTGAGCGATGATAATAGAGATGATGGTCATGATAAGCATGAACCAACTGCCGCCTGCGCGGAAGTATGATTTGTAGACCTTCCCTGACACGCGACCTGGCAAAACATAATACAGAATTTAGTTATATTTTATTAGAATATACTTAACTGGCACTAAGCACTCCGACATTAAAATTTTACAGGGGCAAATCAGTGATGATTAGCTTCGGGGCTTTATTTAGATTTCTTAAGTATTTATCAAACGAGACTTTTGCAAGTAGGTAGTTAAAAATGCCATTTTTTCCATTTATGAGGTTTTTTAATGTTTAATGGCTTAATTTGCATTGATTCCAGAAAGTCTTTGTAAGTATTTGGCAAAGCACAAGCACAATGTATACAATGTTACCTTCTGCGATTAGCTCTTCGTCTTCAGTCGGTAGTTCCTCGTTATTGCCTCCTGCTTCATTCAGCGTGGTTACGCTCGCATGTGACTGTAATTATACACTAGATTAGCAACGCAGTACTTGCTACAAAATGTTAAATGAAACATGAGCAGGTTGAATGTATACGAAATATTGGCTGCTCAACCATCAAATTATAAAAGTTCTCATTTATGAGCTAAGTTATGCATTTTACTGTCAATTTACCTAATTAAGGATTAAAATTAATTGTAATAATATTAGTAAATTTTGAGTAACCATTTTTTTTCTTTTACGGTTTATTATAATATCTATTGTCAACCAGCTATTTCACAAAGCAATGGGTTTGGTAGACGTACATGTTTAAATGTTTATTGTTGTGATGATAAACGGACATAACGGTACGAGTGTCTGTAAATAGGTATGTGTATAGGTATACAACAGTTAAATTAATTTCAATTTTAAGACATAAATCTCTTGTTCTGGCATTCAATTGCAGATTATTATCCTTCTTTACACCACCACCATGTTCATGTGTGAATTGTGCTATCAATTGTTTCAATTCCGTAAAGTATATTTGAAGTAGCAAGTGTTAACTTTATCTGAATAGATAGTAAAGCTAAATAATTAAGTATTTAATACTTGTCTGTACACTGTACGCAAGCATCGAATCGTATCGTATCTCGCGTTATCTAATAAAATAAAACAATGACTTGAATAATATTTTGCACGTAGAAGAAAAACATACTATAAGTAAACAATTATTTATAGCTTCTTTATTGGAAGTAGGTACCTAGGTAGTAGTAGGTTACTCATTACATAAGTGGCATAATGTCACCTGCCAATAAAGTTAGTTAAGTACTTGTGTTTAAAGTGACTTTCTTTACAGCTTTAAAAGTAGTAATTTAACTCAGTAGAATTATGGCATTAAATTTTATTGTAGCTTAGGACGAGCTGTAGTGTGCAGATAATTATGCAAATCGTACAACAAAAGGCGACAACCTTGAAACGGGTTATTGTGTCTCCAAAATAATAAGTATAATTAGGTACCTACTTGAATTAAAAAAATACTTATGTAGATAACACAGTAATAGTATTTAAGTCGTAGGTATGTTTGCAAAGTGGGTCACCTTCATGTACTTGGGTACTTAGGGAGATTGCACTACTTACTTGATTTATTATATAAACTTTACTTTAAATACGATATAATTTTAACCTGTTCGCAGCAATAATGTTTATAATGGTGCACGAAAAATTATGTAGCAATATTATTATTTATAGTTCTGCAATTTTGTCTCAACGTTGTTTTACAACCTGTATAATAGGTAGTCTCATAAACATTACCATTAACTTTTATTAGATTTACACCTAACTTTCTCAGCACAGTCGCATGCTTGTAAAATTTTCTTTAATTAAAAGTTAAATGATAAATCAAATAACCACTTATGCTTAGAAACTTTCAAATTAGTGTTATCTAACTATGAAATACTTACATAGTTGTGAATTGACAATCTAATTCTAAACAAACTGACTGGGTTGGGTGCACATGTATTGCTGTGGAGCTACACTCATATGCATACAAACACCCAAGAAAATTATCAATAATTTTAATATAAGTATGTAAGTATTTAATTAGCATAGCAGTTTTTTTGTGGACTATTCGAATAATAGAATAGAATAAGTATCTTTATTTCGGGTGTGATTTCAGGCAACTATGGTCCATGGCATGGCCCATAATATTTGAATATAAGGTACTTACCTACTTACTCAAAATGAATACAAATATTCGAATATCGAGAACAATTGCATGTCCATGCATGGCCCATAATATTCGAATATTAGGTAGGTACTTACTCAATATGAATCATTGACCTAGAAGTATTTATACAGGGGGCGTCCCACGGATATGCCACATGGTAGGAAAGTACCTTGAATATTGTAAATGGAACATTTTACTGAAAGAAGACATTATTTAAATTTAAAAAACAATTTAAACTGCATTCATAGATATTTCAATAATTACATGGTTGAACCGGGAATCGAACCCGTTACATGAGAAAAATAATCATCTTGTAGCTTTATCACACCGATCAAAAGGCTTCATCATAAGGATTATTTTTTGCTTGATTACATAGTGTCACAAATAAAAGGAAGACCATGAATTTAACATTTTTAATACAAAATTAATCAATTTATGTACGTATTTATTTCAATGTCAGTTGTATGTCCTTACGGCAATGTCAGCTTTTCATTTTTCTGAACAAAATTTCACATCAAATGTTAAAATTCATGGTCTTCCTTCTAATTTGTGACACTATGTTACTTAGCAAAAAATAATCCCTATGATGAAGCCTTTCGATCGGTATGATAAAGTTACAGGATGATTATTTTTCTCATGTAACGGGTTCGATTCCCGGTTCAACCATGTAATTATTTAAATATCTATGAATGCATTTTAAATTGTTTTTTAAATTCAAATAATGTCTTTTTTCAGTAAAATGTTCCATCTACAATATTCAAGGTACTTCTCTCCATGTGCCATGTCCGTGGGACGCCCGTGGACGACGTATATCGCTGATATGAATACGGATATTCGAATATCAAAATATTTCGAATAATTGCATGCCCCAACCCAATAAACGTATACTTTTACAAGTGTTTCCCAGAAAATAGGTTTGTAGGTATAATATTGTTTGTAAACATGAAAATGTGTAAGTATGTGTAATACAAGTCATGCAACGTGATTGCCATGCCACGACAAAGCAAAGAGTGGGTACGCTACGCGTTCGTGTCCAATATCTCAGTGTGTACAGGGAATTAAGTGTTGATCACGTGTTGATATGCGCCGAGTGAGTCCAACGCGCCTTGATCATTGTTGATTTGTGTTAATAACTTGGGAGCGGTCAGTGAATTAACGCACATACTAGCTCACTTCAATTAATGTGGATACCTATGTAGAGTATGTATGTAGTAGAGTTATGTTGCGTAATCCTTGTTACAGACAAGAAAGGAAATGACCTTTACTAGAGCTTATAATTTATTTAGTTTTCAGCTGTTCCTTTTGTAGAATCACCGTTGGTTGGCAAATAATAATGTTATGCACAATCATCACAACTATACTAATATAATTGTCTGTTTGCTATTATCAGACTTCTTTTATCATAATCGCAAGAATAGGTAAAACTTAGAAAGGTAGGTACTGCGGCGAAGGAATCTTGCTACCGGCTCGGAATGTGAATTACTTATTTATTAACATTTATATTATTATCTATGTAACTTTATTGTCAGTAAGTAGGTGATGTTTTGATGTTTTAACATAACATACTTATTATGTTAAACCTGTTTAATCTGTTGAATTCTTAGTTCTGAACTTATTTTTACTAAAAAAGTTACCGATAATTTGATAAAGAAGACATTGTACATTGACAAACTATGAAATCACAGTTATGTCGTCAATAAATCAAATTGAATCTTATGTCAGCTTGATAGCATATCTGCAACTGATAATTTTACATTTATCAACGAGTTGTACACATGCTGTCTGGATATAATTTATATGAAGCCGTCTGTCCTTGTGCCTGACAAGGGCACACCGGTACCTACCTATCTAGTAAAATAGGGAATGAATATGTCTTGTTCATGATGCCATTAAATAAGATAGGTACTGATTTAGAAGGATCTTTAGACGGATTTGGTCCCGTGAGGTGGTAGCTCTGCAGACGCATGGTAGCTCGGTCCTCTTGGTTGCGTGATTAAGCAGTCCTTGGGTAGATGTCTTACTGATCGGTGCGTTAACGAGTGAGGGGGTTTTACTGAGTTTACCTTCCCTATCGCCCAGCCGGCTATCACAATAAGAAAGGGGACATGTATGCGCGAGTCTCAGATAGATAACCCGGTCGCGAGTCCCACGCAGTCGAACATGCATAATGCATAAATAAGAAATATTATAATAAGATATAAATTGCAAGAAGAAATTGTAAACATAAGAAAGAAAGCATTAGAAAAAGAAAAGAAAGTATATTGTACAAAAGAAAAAGATACAAAAAGAGAATAGAAGAACAGACAGACAGACAGACAGACAGACAGACAGATATGACGAATCCATAAGGGTTTCTTTTTTTGCCATTTGGTTACGGAACCCTCAAAACATGTATAATGGATTTAAGCGTCTTATAAGCCTACGTGCTTATACCCCTCAAGGAAGCGGGCGTGTGTGTGTGTTGTATAATGTAAATGGGGTCATTTAGTCCTTCTCTTGTAACGTGTCGGTTTGTAGTTTATTACGCCGACGAAATGAAATTTTCCAAATGTTGAAGAGTTTATCCTAGTAATACCTACCTATAGGTTAGCTATGTAAAATCTATCGGTCTATACTATCACACTAATATTATAAAGGCGAAAGTTTGTGAGTGTGTATGTTTGTTACTCTTTCACGTAAAAACTACTGAATGGATATGGATGAAATTCGGCATACAGATAGTTTATAACTATAGGATACTTTTTATCCCGATATTCCCACGGGAATGGGAACCACGCGGGTGATACCGCGAACGGCCGCTAGTAATTACTATAATGTAATGACTGTTATGCCGCGTCCGCACGCTTGGCACTTGCCGCAAACTCCAAACCTCTATGCTGCGACCACACGCTTGGCAAACCTCTACAAGCCGTCACAAATTCAAATCTGTGGATCGAGCGTTTGGCTTAGCTTAGCTTAGCGGAGCGTAGCCGATCCGTCGAACAAATCACAAATCCAAACGTTTGTAGAGGTTTGGAGTTTGCGGCAAGTGCCAAGCGTGCGGCCGCGGCTAAAACGTTTGGATTCGACGGATCGGCTACTAGCGCTTGAAAACCAAGCCAAACGCTCCATCCACAATTCCAAACGTTTGAATTTGTGACGGCTTGTTGAGGTTTGCCAAGAGTGTGGATATGGCATTAGCTTTTGCGGCGATGGGCTCACCACCTGTCACGCTGAGCACATGTGCAGTTATCATGGAATGTGAAACGTGGACTGTGGCAGGGGACTGCTTTTGCGGTCCTCATTGCCTGCTCTCTGACTAACCCTTTGGGCGTAATAGTCGTGATGTGCTTATGTAGTTTACCTGGATGGACATCGTCCGTTGGCGCAGCACCTGCGGGCGCCCGGTGAGAGTTTCTTCTGTTTCTTCTTCTAGCAGTTCGTCGAAGAGGGCCGAGGTAGACACATCCTCGAATGTTCCCACTTTTTCAACTTCTCCCTATAAAAGTATTATCGTTTTATATCGCTTGCTCTTTTTTCATACACTATATCTATGCTATAACATTTAAAACTACCTACCAAGTAGGTACCTACATTAATTAATACATTTGACTAAGATTGTTTATAAGCTACTTAATAGGTCAAGGATCATAAGACCGCCGGCGGTCGCGAAACAATAGATTCTCATTTGTGTCTGGTTTTACGGTGCTCAAGGCGTTAATAGTAATGTTCAATGAGCGGATTATAAAACCCCCGACGACACGCCTAGCCGAGCCGAAGTCCTAGCCTTTGTAGACCTCAGCCCTCAGGTTTTGCGCTCTCGTCATTCGAGAAGAACGCCTCGGATAATTTAGTAGGGTAAGTGGACACGGGACATTTTAAATTAAATAATACACACAGCCCTTACAAAACCGCTGGGGAATCATGGAATAGCTCGTTTTCAACGGCTTTAGGAATCTTTCGTCTCTCGCCGACTGTAAACCCAGTTAAATGGTAAAAAAAAGAATTTGAAAGATCTAGATTCTGTCCAAAAAGTTTGTTAGTCAATTTGGTACCTAATCTCACAGACGTATTACACGTCTGTGCCTAATACATGTTTACCGCTACTAAATCATAAGAAAGACTAGATTTGGGTCTAGGCTTAAAAAGCTATTAGATACCTACTGAAATTGGTAACCCTACATGTCTACCTTCTAAAAGTCATCACAGCACAACTTCTTATTTTATCTTGGATTTGTACTTACTACAACAGGTGATTACTTAGATATAAAATATTTTTATATCCGTTTCGATTCGTATCGCGATGTACATGATGTCACTTGCAAACTACTAAGTCATGGCTAACAAAGTTTTCCGTAAGATAAGATAATTCCCCACGGTAATATTAACGTGATAATATGACCGAATAAAGATCATGACTGTCATTTCGTATACTTATCATCTTACTACATCTTGTCAATATTTAATTATAATTAATCATTATTGTTTTGATACTAGATTCTAACAATATTACTTGCGTAAGTACATTTAAGTCGGTACTTATTTAAAAAAATTGCAAGTGGTAGAGTTACCTACCATAAAATGCTTTTAGGTTTGTCTGCTGGTGGTGCTTTATTGAATGAATGTAAGCAAAACTTTCATCCTTTTACTTAGCATTATAATGCAAGGACGATAATCTAATTTGTCTATCCTTTAAGGTAACTTGTGGTGGCTTGGTGGTGGCACGGCACGTAGTTAAAATAAAATTATTCCTAGCGCTCTCTTCGAGATTCTCGCGTCAAGCAACTGAAACAAGTGCGTAGGTATGCGTATTTTGAGTAGGTAGAAGTTCTATATACCTGAGTAAATATAAATGAACCTAAAAATACTGGTGTACATTAGGTACGATGTTTTCTGTATTTTGGTAAAAAAACTTCTTGATGTAGGTAAGTACGTGAGTTTTTCATTAAATTACGACTTTCGTATAGAATATGGCACATAAGATTATTTTCGATAAAATATATTAATGAGTTGTTCATATTTTAATTGAAAATTCGACTTATTTTGATTATTTTAGTACTTTCTTAGATACATCTATTATTAGGTATTGGTGCAAATTAGTCAGTCGTTCTGTTTAAGTTAGCGAAGTAGGTACTTACTTTTGCAACCAGTAAACAACTACTGAAACATCATCAAGGAAGTATATATTAAGAAATTCGCTATTTGTACATGCTTTAGTTAGCTAAAACATATACGAACTAATTACAACAATAAGCTCTGTCTTCTAGAGGCAAATAGTGTTATCTACTTGCCTCACTGCTCCCCGTAAACTGTTCTTATTTACTTTTAACAAAGTTGACAAAGGAGTTTGAGAGACCTAATGACTTTATATGCGCCATTGTGACTACCTACTCATTGTCTGCCCTGTAAAATCAAAAGCGAAGCGAACGCAGGAGCTTGCTCCGGAAATAGAACTTTTTGCCAATGTGACGACGCGCGACGCATGCAAATTATCATTATCTTCTACCAAAAAAGTAGCGCGACAAATTAATGTCAAGTTTACACTACGGTAACTCTACCACCACAACCGGTGGTCTAACAACTACAGCCCAGAGGCGGTAAAAACTTCACACTTAGTTATTAAGTATTTAATATTATCAACTCTTTGCAATGTTTATGCTTTTTTAAGTAACGCAATCACAATCAAGATAAAAAACTTTTTGGTGCCGTTTCTCTAATCTGCTGAAATGGTGTTTCATAATGTTTACTCACGTTGCGCAATATGACTACACGGTCGGCTGCCTTGAGGTGATGCAGCTGATGGGTGACCAGGATGCGGGTGGAGTGGCGCAGCAGCCCCATCATGCACTTGGCCACCAGCTCCTTGCCCACGTGCGTGTCCACGGCTGATAACGGGTCGTCTAACAGGTAGATATCGGCCTAAGATAGAAACAACATTTTCTTTATACAAGGGTTTTTATTCTTTATTTCTTCTATTGTCTTTTTTTGAAGAATTTAATAACCTACATTAGCCGTGTGGTACTTATAGCAAGTCACCAAAAGATTTCTATACCAAAGTTGGTACACCACACAAAAAGACAACCAACCCTCTCTTCCCTTGGCTGTCGTAAAAGGTGACTAACGGACTAAAAACTACACATACATCCAACAGCATAGAGCGGCGATGGACTCACCACCGCTGAGCACATGTGCAGTAGTAATTTTATGAAACGTGGACTATAGCAGTGGACTGCTTTTGCGGTCCTCATTGCCTGGTGTCTGACTTTTTTTTTAAACTGGTTGCTTTTGCCTATTGGCAGGTTTTTGTTTTTATTTCTCTGACTTAGCCTTTGGGGATAATATTAGTAAATCTGTGTGTGTATGATACAAGTATTCTTTCTTTCTTGTATTGTTTTCTTTGTATAGGATTTAATTAAGTACCTACATTAATTATGTCGAAGGGCACTATATACACCTTTATTATAGATATCATGAATATGATATCATCACCGCACCTATGAGCCCACAGTTAGAGGATATCTTTTATTTATAGGTTTTCTTTTTCTTTTTTTTTACCGTACTTTAGTTTAGGTTTAATTATTTTACTTATTTATGTAGGTAAGTAATTAAATTTTTTTTTTATTTATATTATCATAGACAAATAAGATAATATATCGTCCTTGTTATTATTAAGTTATGTTGTTAATTTGTTATTGCTGTATTTAATTGTACTTATTATTTTTAAGCCTTTTCAAATACGATATCATGAATAGAAATTTTTTTCTATGTAGGTCTAGGTACGCGCCAGCACTTCAACCTACCACAAAATGTCAAATTTCTTCCAGCTGCGTAGAGATATTGCTTCTCTCAGTGTCTTCTACCAAAATTACTACGGAGAGTGTTCTGAAGAACTTTTTGATCTCATCCCGCCCTCTCCTTTCCTCTCCCGGACTACACGTGCTGGTCTTAGGAACCACCATCACACTGTGCAGACTATCGTACCAATAAATTTGGCAAGTCGTTCCTCTGTAAGACCATTCGGCTTTGGAATTCTCTGCCGGCGCATGTGTTTCCCAGCTCCTATAATCCCGGGTCTTTTAAACGGGGCGTGAAACGGCTTTTATGCAGGCCGTCATGAATGGTTGCGCTTGTTACCGTGCTTGTTCCACGGTGAGGAGCGTTCTCGTTATTTTGGACTGCATCAGCTGTTTACCATCAGGCAGGATGTAGTCACTATGACGTGTCACAATAAAAAAAATCTTCTTCAATATATTTTTAATTTTGAAACAAGGTGTGTAAGGATTGGAGAAGGACAGTTTTGGATAATTTGAATGCACAGTAGGCGTGTGTACATTCAGCAAAAAAAAGTTGCTTAAAACTTTTAGCAGCAACTAAACACTATACCTGTCTGTAGCAAGCGCGCGCAAGTCCAACGCGAGCTCGTTGTCCACCACTGAGGCCCATTCCTCTCTCCCCCACAAGCGTGGCGTCTCCATTCGGCAGCTGTTCGAAGTCCCGTGTTAAAGCACATGCGGTCACAACCTTTACAACAAAGAACACATATTACATCAAGCTGTAAAAGGAAAAATATAAGATAAGATAAAATATATTCTTTATTGTAACACCATAACAAAAAAAGTATTTTAAAAAAAAAATACATAGGTACCTACTGAATGGATGTACAAAGGGCGGTCTTATCACAAAAAGTGATTTCTTCCAGACATTATTTAGGTGGTAAAGATAGATCGAAGAAGCTATATAGCATTATAACCCCCCCCCCGGTAAGGTTTAAGACTACCCCCCCCCCCAAATCACGTGTATTTTTAGTACCTACAGATAATCTTAAAATGGTATAAAGTAGATAAATCTAATTTTATTCTTAAAAATTAAGAACCCCTCCCCCCCCCCCCCCTTTTGCGCCTCACGTAATAAATGGACGATCCCTTATATGTAGAATAATAATTTGAATGATTACCTTCTTGTAGCGCACTGGATCGTAAGGCATCCCAAAGAGTATATTTTGTCTAACAGAGGCCACAAACAGCCAGGGTTCCTGACTGGCGTAGGATATGCGAGCTCCACCCAAAGAAACAGTTCCTTCCGACGGCGGCAGTTCACCCAGAATCAATTGCAGCAGAGAAGACTGTTGAGAAAAGGACCAAGTTTCAAATTAAAATCTTTAATAGAAGTAAAAAATCTGGCAAAGAAATAAATGATGAATTTTGGGAGATAAAGTCACTCGCGTCCGTAGGTTTACCCATAGATTTAGAATATTTTTTAAATCTATGTTTACCTTATGGGTGACATTGTCCATTACAGTACAGCCTAGGGCTGATAATATTAAAAGAAAACGCCCTTGTTCGTTGGCAATAATGTGTGATGCCTACGATTGCAATTCGCGATTATACACCCTAATTTGGTTTTGGAACAATATTTAAAATTATGCGAAACTTTTTTGAGGCATCGATGACAAACTAGAACCACTTAGGGTGGATTCGACCAAACTGGAATAAGGTCTTATGCCTAGATTAAACGCCGAATTTGTATAGAATAATCTCGTAGTAAGTCTTATCCCAGTTTGACTGACCACGAATTGGGTCGGCTCGCCCGGCGTAACACCACCCCCTCACAGAATATCGGCGTAAAATAAAACAGCATTGGGTTTTGTCTGGATAGTGAAAGTACCTAAGGCCCATCTTTCCCTTCTCCATAATTCCTACTCCTTCCTCAAAGGTCCTACTCCTTCTTCATGGCCGGCAACGCATCTACGACTAGGGTTGCCAACTATACTGTTAAAATTAGTGTTATACTGCTTTTCACTACATTATACTTTTTACTGTTGAACAAAAATAAAGTATCCATAATACTGTTTTAGTATCACTGTGCACTGGTAACCATATACCTCAGAACAATATGCTTTAGTTATTGTTCTGAGCCATATACCTAGAGACCGCTGTTTAAAAAGTAAAAAAGTTGCGAACGTTGTCCGCGCGGTGAAGCGTAAATCTTTGAAAAAATAAAATACTGTCCATTTTTCTAAAATACTGTTTATTTTTCTTATCTTACCTTAAAATACTTTTTTTTTAATTGGCAACCCTATCTACGACTCCTCTGGTAAGTCCATGGGCGGCTGTGATTACTTCCATCTGTTGACCCGCCAGCTCGTTTGCCTCACTTAGGTACGTAAAAAATGCGTTAAAGTTTAAAAAAGTGCGTTAGTAAATTCTAACCTTTCCTGATCCTACAAGACCAGCGACACCGACGAATTCGCCAGGCTGGAATGTGAAGTTGAGGTTTCTTAAGGTCTTGACTATGGAGTCCGGTTGCCAGCTGGCACTCACGTTGTTCAGCACCAAAGCCGTGGGCTTCAGCTTTTCCATCTCCTTCTTTTCTTTCTCTAATTTACTGTCCAAACCGTTCATCGGATTTGACAAATGCGGTTTAATCTCTTTAGCTGAGTCTAGCTCTTCTAATGATAGGAATTCCTGAAAGAAGATTGATGAGTTAATGAGGATTGCGGTGGTTCCGTAACATGAATTATACGACACATTTTTAAAATGATGGCGTTGTAACATTATTTTGTAGGAATATTTGGTTTTTGTCATGTATAAAAGGTTATATATATCGTATAAGTAGGTAGTCTCAATGTATTTCCTTAAAAGTATGTTAAATAGTAGGTATATATATAGCCGGCTCAATCAATGGAATAAATATCGAATGGTTTAATTAAAGAAATATTACCTTGTATGTAAAGTTTAATAATTGAAAAACGTGGTAAGTATATGAAAAGTGCCAATATTTACCTCCAACCGCCTAATCGATACTTTTGATTCCGCCAGGGAAGACAACGCCATTGGGAAGAAAATGTTACAGGCCAACTGCAGCAAGTTGAAGTATTGGACCAAGGAGAAGGTGATCTCGGCGCGGACGTTACCGCCTAACACCACGAAGGTTACGATGGTAGCGAACAGAATGAACCTCTCCGTGAACACCATTAGAGCTGTAGAGAACCCCTTGACCATAGACGTCCGGCTGATGAACTTCACTTCGAGTCTGAAAAAAGGATGTTAGCTTAGCATAATAGTACTATATTGCACGGTAGTACTATTAGTTATTCTGTGCTATTGCATACAAGTTTTGGAAACATGCCACAGATAAGGTAGGTACATGACTGTCATGGAAAATATTGTGTAAAATCGATCACACCTATAAGAAGCTGTTAACACTTACTGATGTCCTTGCATTCTAGGCGTTTCTACTGTGTTTAACTTATGTTTTAAGTCCAATGTGTTTAACCAAAAAAAAATTTCATAATTTAGTAAGTATAGCCTTGGTAAGTATAAGGTTTTTAATAACAAAAGTAGATGCACCTATAGTTTAGATATGATTGATATTGATCGTCAAGGCCTCTGCGCGAAATATTGATACTTACGCAGCGCCGCGCCGGAGGCGTCATCACTTGATAATAAAAATTAATGTTTGATTAAACGATTCGAGTATTATATTTTGTTGTGATAAATAATAATAATTAGATGAGAATCACGGCAAATTATCAATACACGCTGATATGTACTAATACCGGCGAATATCGCCGGAAAAAAAGTGGTCCGACCAGGAAGTTCCTCGATCGTATTTTGTGTATTGTTTGCGTTGTACTTACTTCCTCAGCCGGTCCACAAGTTTCTCGAAGGGCTTCTCCCACGCGTACATTTTAATGACCTGCACTCCACTGACTAATTCGCTCATCACCCTCACTCTCTCGTCGGTTCTCTTGGCTATCTTCCCTCTGTACAGGCCTTGGAGGTTGCTAAGGTACACTGAAACAAACAACGCTATTTTAATATTCATTCAGTTAAAACTTTTCTCTAACGAGGTTTTTACTAACGTGGGGTGGGTTCTTTGTGGGTTGAATTTTATATGAAACTAGAGGCACTTCGTCCGCGTGAAAACCCCGTACCTACCCCGTGACGAATTTATAAAAATTCCTTTTCACACAAACCGTCCTAACAATTTCGAACAGAACCAAAAAAGAATTAACTAAGTAAGTAGTTACCTATATAAATAAATTCGTGGCAATAAATTTTTATTTAAATAGATGATTATGTTAGGTCCTAAATTCAAAAAATCGTTGTAGAAAATTCTTATCATTCAGTTATTTTTCAAAAATTCTTGATTAAGTACAACAATAGTACATAAAACCAGCATTTAAGCTTGCCTAAATAACCCTTTTATGGCAGTCATTATGTTAATAACATTCAATGACAGAAACTATAAATAATTATTTGCAACGTAATAGTGACTTGCAATTTCTTGATTCTACAAACCATTTGTAACCGATAACATAATGACGTAATAGCTAACGCTAGGGGACGATTGATGAGATGAAAATAATTTTATGAATGTATTGAATACGTATGAATGTATTTATGGATATATGTTATTGATTGCTTTCTATAGGTACATTATACGTTAGTCGGACCGTCTGCTAGATCACTTACTTTATATAAGTAGGTAGGTAGGTACAGACATAATTAATTGCCGTTATACAAATAGGACATTAAATAGTTTTCAAAACAATAGTTTATCTATCAGTATTAGTACCTAATTGAGTAAGATTTTATTAAACTTATTTTAATCATTTTTTCTACCATTGTTGTGTAGCTACGGCTTGCTGTATATATTCTGAAATAAGCAGCGCCCTTGTAGGTACTTGTTTTAACATGTTTTGGTTTGCCTTTTCTTTCGTGATTTCGAAGGCATGTAAAGCCGTTGGTCCCGGTTGCTGTCGTAAGATGGCAGTCGTTAAAACCTATCAACCGGCATTGGGCCAGCATGTTTGTATAAGGTCCAATCTCCACACGTGCTGTGATCCATGTGGGTAGGCCTGTGGCAAGCTGTGGGTTTTTTGTAGGTTATGATGATAACGTTTATTATTGTTTTATTACCTATTTCTTATTGCTTAATGTGTGTCAATCGAGGAAGTTCCTAGTCGACCACTTTTCGGCGATATTCGGTTGCGCATAGGGTTATCATTTATGAATTAGAAAAGTCTTGACAAAAAGCCTGACATTTCGATAAAAGTCCGGACTTTTTAGTCACAAAATGGAAATATTTCTCACTTTTTATATTTTGTTTTTACATAAATGAGAAGTTAATAAAAATTAAATACTTATTTGATATTACGTAATAGGTCAAGAATCATAAGACCGCCGGCGGTCGCGAAACTATTGATTTTTAATTGTGTCTGATTTTACGATCCTCAAGGGGTTAATAAGTAGTTTTGTTACCTATATTCCAAAATCCGGACAAAGTCCGGACCAGAGTCTAAAAATCCGGACATGTCCGGGCTAATCCGGACATGTCCGGGCTAATACGGACGGATGGTAACCCTATTGCGCAGGTTGCGCTCCATTCCGACCGCGCGTACGTACACACGGCGTCAGATCAACCTATCCAAAACTGTCAAATGAGAATGCCCACTTTGTATGGGCACTTGGGTCACAATTTATTCATGTGCTTGGGTCCCTTTCAAAAATTGTTGTGCTTTGATGATTGTTGTTCTATATTGTAAAAGAAACACGTTATATTCATAATTAGAAAACATTTTTAATTTATTAACACAAGTACACGAGATATAATTTTTTTTCTGTTGCAGATATTGAGGTTATAATTAGAGATTAACATTAATATTTCCTTCCTAATCAATACACAATCCTTCATCACTATGGTGATAATGTCTTAGAATAATGTAAATTACAATATCATCAACCCGTA
Organism: Scoparia ambigualis; assembly: GCA_963921215.1. Lineage (NCBI taxonomy): Eukaryota > Metazoa > Arthropoda > Insecta > Lepidoptera > Crambidae > Scoparia > Scoparia ambigualis. The sequence goes on from OY992503.1 coordinate 22,682,008, forward strand.
TCAGTCCACTGCTGGACATTGGCCTCTCACAGTGCACGCCACTGAACCCGATTTTAATTATTACTTATCATTTATTAATATTAATTATAGGCTCTACACCTTTGGAACTGGACTTTCCTTTTACAAGGTAAGTAATTATATCTCGTGAACCTGGGTGAATAAATTAAAAATGTTTTCTAATTATATTAATATACTTAACGTGTTTTATCTACAATATAGAACAACAATCATCAAGGCACAACAATTTTTTAAAAGGGACCCGTGTTTGGGCATTATCCTTTCTACAATCAATTTTGAACTTTATTGTTTGGTTCTAAGGAACAATATTCATTGGAGAAATTTGACAGTTTAGGGTAGGTTGATCTGACGCCGTGTGTACAGCTATGCGATAGATAGACGCTGCGCGCATGGCTGTGGTCTGCTGTCTCTTTCCAATTCTATGAATATGAAAGAGACAGAGTCAATTCTCAGCGCTGCGGCAGCCGCTGCTATCCCAAGGCTGATTTCAGAGTTTAGTATCGCGCGTTTCTTTGCAATGTACTTACAGTTGTGTATAATCGTCATCATGGAGACAAACAAGAGGATTAGCTAATTATTTTTTATGGAAAATAGTGCAACAGCGACGTCGTTCACAAGGCTACTGAGAGGCGCCTTCGTAACATCTTTCTCCGATTTACGAGAAGAAAGTTACAGGTTTTTTAAACATTTTCGCCTTTCGTCCAGATCTTTTGACAAATTACTCTACAAATTGGAAAGTACGTACCTTCCGTGTCCCTATCCTTGTACATGTCATCTGAGGCATCCCACAAACATCATCTTATACGAACTTCGTCGATCAGACGCCCCGTATCGTTACTCATTTTAGTTGCGCGGGGAGGCAAGTAGCGTGCGCGCGTAGATCGTGCGTGTCATGCGTGTGTAAGCGAATGTCACCGAAAAGTGGACCGGGAAGTTTTTCAATCATACATAAATTACAAAAAAAATTACCTTGTACTAATATAACTTGCACGAAAATAACGGCCAGAGCGGCCAACGTGGCGTATCCGACATGTTGCCAGACCAGGTAAGAGACAACGGGCACGACGATGGGCATCACCCACAGGTAGTTGAGGAACAGCGCCACTATGTCGAAGCGGTTCACGTCGTTGGACATCAGGTTGATGACTTGGCCGTTCTCGGTCTTGCTCATGCCCACACGATCGAGTTTCAATATCTAAAAGAAATAAATTGAAAGATTCTTTTGTTTCTAAAAAAATAAACAATAAGTCGGTACCTAGTTTACTATTACTATCAATATAAATAATTATGCCTTTAAAAAAATACATCGAGAGATTGTTTAAAAATATTTTTTTTCTAAAAACAAATATAGTAGGTAAGGATATGTAATTATACGAGTAAGTCAGCTAATGAAAAAGATGAAAAGAAATTCATACCTAGTGATATAGCAAAAAAAATATTAAAAGATATATGAAATGTTTAAAAGATAAATAAAAATATAAAGACAAAGAAACAAAGATAAAAGATACATAAAGACTTTATAAAAGATTAAGTCAAAAGAAAGATCGACAATAAGTCGGATACAAGTAATTAGGTAAGTACCTACCTCTAATAAAACTTTTGTTTTTTCTTGTAAATAAATAAGGTTCAGTAATTACTAATTAGGTAGGTATGCTAATTAACTTATAGGTTCGTTCGTTCGTAAGAGAAAACTCAGCGCGTTCCTATCTGGAGTGGAGCGTAATGCAGCCATGACGTACCTATCATTGATAATATCCATAAACGAAATAAATTAACTTCATGACTAACTCATGTTATTACATTAAATTACATTACACTTCATTACCAGCAGGCAAACCAACTGTTTATCCTTCATTTGTTTATATTTTCATGTTATAAAAGGCAAAATAGTAATAGGTTTAGGTATTATAAGTATGTACCTACTTACGTACTTTAAGATCAGGGACCACGGGTCACACTGGACGGAACAATTTTCGTTGTTGCTCTTTTTTGTTGTCGCCCAACAAGTCGCACAACAATCAATATCAAGTGAACGAACTAGCTAGCTAGCAAGAAATCTAGGTTTTTTTTTTATGTTCCTAAACCTATTCCTTCCTTAAAAACTGCGATTAAATTTCTGCGATTCCTCTGGTTTTGCGGGTGTCCATGGGCGGCGGTGATTACTTTCCATCAGGTGACCCGCTTGCACGTTTGCCTCCTTATTTTATAAAAAAAAATGTAATACTTGGAGGCAGAAGTAGGTACTGGGGTAGCCATCCAGGGCATCGCATTCTGTGCAGAATCCTTTAACCGTACGGTATAGTAAACTTAGGGTACAATTTTGACAACATTAGTGCTACGGCGGTATTTTAGTGTAAGTGGTGGTGAAAGAATACTACCACCCCCTCTCTTTCCTTGGGTGTCGTAAAAGGCGACTAACGGACTAAAGACTGCACTTACATCTAAAAGCATAGAGCGGCGACGGTCTCGCGTCTATGGCAGAGGGCTGCTATTGCGGTCCTAATTTCCTAGTCTCTGACTATCCCTTCGGGGATAATAGTCGTGATTATAATTATATATGTAAGAAGGTAAGACCTACCTTTCTATATAGGAGTGAGCAGCTAGCTATCCTCACCCTCATTCCAACGCACCCTTGAGCCAATTGTAGGTGATTGAACATGAGAGCTGTCAGACAACTTAAAAAGTTCATCGTGAAGTTGTAGATGTGCGCGTATTTGTATGTCTCCGCTGTCTTCTCACCAGAAAAGTATGCTATGAATAACGATAACGAGTACGGCATCAAAGGCCTGAAACAAATTCAAAATAGTTACATCGCCATTTCATGCACGTTGATATTATGGTTAAGGGGAAACACTACGTCGACGTGGCATGCAAAATTCTCATACAAATCACAGAATAACGACGTTTCGTAGTCCCCTGTTTCCTCCTTCAGATCGTGACCAATTTTGATTAATTTTTCAGCATCGGTAAAGAAAGAGATTTTCTATGTCTGTATGTTTGATTTTCTTTGCATTGAGTAATTTATTTAATAACCAGAAACCTTCAAAATTTAGCGAAATCACTCTGTTTTAAGGCGTCTGCGTCTTCAGAAACATTAAGTGGCTGGTTTAAAAAAAAACATACAGACATAGAAAATCTCTTTCTTTAACCGATGTTGAAAAAGTACTTTATAAAAATTGGTCCAGTTCTGAAGGAGGAAACAGGGGATGTCTTTGACTACGAAACGTCGTTTTTCCAAAGACATACATCATTGCGTTTTTCTGTGTTTTGTATGAGAATTTCCGGATATCGAGCACTCACCGAGACGTTTATTATGTAACTAGCGGATCCTCACGGTTTTACCCGCGTGGTACCCGTTCCCATGGGAATATCGGGATATAATATACACTATGTCACTTGGGAAGAATGTGGCTTTATAATGGTCAAAGAATTTTCTAAATCGTTCCAGTTTCGGAGCCAATTCAATTCAAACAAACAAATCTATCTCTTTTTTATATTCATCATCATCATCATCAGCCTATAAACGTCCCACTGCTGGGCACAGGCCTCCCACGTGAACAATAACACGTGGGGATATTGGGCCATAACCCACCACGCTGGCCCAATGCGGGTTGGTGGATTTTAACGACTGCCATCTTACGACAGCAACCGGGACCAACGGCTTAACGTGCCTTCCGAAGCACGGAAGAGCTCGAGATGTTTTAAAATTTGGTGACCCATCCAGCGACCCGGCATTGCGAATGTTGCTTAGCAAGCAAGATCGCAAGCCGAACGCGCTAGCCGCTGCGCCATCGAGCTCCTCCTAGCCGCTGCGCCATCGAGCTCCTCGATGTATCTTTTTATATTAGTATCGATATAATTGATTATTGTAATATTATAATTTACTACCGCATGTGCGCACACAGTTTCATCTATAAAGAGAAGTAATTTTGAAAACTCTTTGAAAAATAACATAGAATCTCGTAAGTATTCTCTTTAAAAAAAAGGTTACGCTTACCATAATACAATGTAAAGGAGGCCGACGACTACACCACAGAATAAGTACTCAACCCAAAAGGATCTTATAATGGCGCGTGACAACGAAGGCTTGTCGCCCTTCTTCTTGGCTTGCTCCTGCTCGTAGTGCCACGCTTCCTCGAGCCGGTCGCCCAGCCGGCCGGAGTGGTCCCCATCCCGAGCCCTCCATAGGTCCTCGAGTTTTATAGCCTGTTTGTAACCCCGTCGGAAAAGACTGAAACTCCATCTGTAACAAAATCCAGAGCATTTCGTAACACATTCAAAGTCAAAGTCAAGTCAAAGTTAAATTCATTTATTTAATTTAGGCTACAATAATTGAGCCCTTATGAATGTCGCTATGCCATCGGTTTGTAAGTCCTAACTATGGGGCGGGAGTCGGGAGCCTTGTACCTACTGAGAAGAACCGGCAAGAAACCCAGCAAGGGCATTTCTTTTCTCCCTTTCTTTTACAGCGTCAATGCAAATTGGAAAATACCCTCCCTATCATAGAAGGACGAAGTCAGCGGTTAAGTACTTCCCAATTCTTATTTTTCCAATCGAGAAATTTTGCAAATTATTATTATGACAAATTCTTCTATTTGAAAACTCTTAATTTTGTTTATTCTTATTTTTCGGAATGCCTCATTTTTCTAATTATTTATAGTACAAATTCGATTTTTTTAACAATTGTACAAAACATGTTTATTATGCTCATTTTTCAGCTGTGGAGAAGAATGGGCCCAAAAAACTACAGCCTTATTTTACAAGCTTTATTTTCATCTATAGTATAGCATTTACGCAGCTCTGTTGGTCATAGCTAATTAAGTAGATTGATTGATCACTTGATGGAAATTGCGAAGGACAACAGATAATGGGCATATCGATCGATACATGCTACGCGCTACGACGACTTTGTAGACTCGTAGCTATCTGTAGCTTTTGCAATGTGCTATGCCTTGTGGAAAGTCCTGTGCCCAGCAGTGGGACGGCTATAGGCTGATGATGATGATAGCTTTTACAAAACTGTACTTTTATACAGATAATCTTCAAATCACATGAAAGAACGTGTTCTGATGACGTAAGTATTTCGTGATTATCGTGATGTTTTTCCAACCTTCTAAAATGTACCTAATATCTATAAGAGAAATAACGAATATCACTGGATTGGAGAGCAGTTACAAGTAGGTAATAGCAAGCGGGCGGTATGTTACGGTATAATCGACAATGTCGAATCGCTACTCGAACGCATATAAATTGTAGTAATCTCTACTAGTTTGAATAAAATTCACATTCAGTACAACAGCAAAGATAGCAATATTGACATTTACAAGATAAGTCATACTACTACAAACAAACAATCATGTGGATATTAATCTATGGGGTGTGTCAACTCGAATCGTGCGATTGGATAGGGAGGACAAAAACATTAGTAGAAGTTATTTACTAATATTTTGGTTCAATATTGATGAAAAGGTAACTTCAACCACGTTGTTGAAGTTACCTTTTAATATTACCGTGCCTTTACACTCTACCAAAACCCTTTAAACCTAAGGCACAAAATAAATAATAGGACTACGTACCTTAGAGCTTTTAACAGTCAATTTATAGGTATTCCCTTTACATTCTTATGATAATTATTGTATTTTGTAGTTGTATTTCTAGTGAGTTAATGTAAATATTTATTTATTGCACATGTTACAGTGTCACTTTCACATATACACAAGGTTCCAATAATATAAATGTGATGGCCTGATCACATTCATATTTTATATGATATTACCCTGTAAGGATGTTGCAAATAACTTTCAAAAATATAAAATTAAATAAACTTCATATGTAACATTTTTGTTATCTTTTCATTGGCTGTGATCGAAGTTCGTGGATCGTTATCGCTTTTCGTTGAAATTCCCATTCCATGGAACTAAGTAACTCGTATACCTTTCACGTTTATTTAGAAATTGTGTGTACTTAGGTGTGTGCTCTTTTTTTGTTAATTTATTATTACCTACGTGCTTTAGCCCCTCCTCTGTCACGAGGACTCCCAGAGATTGCTAAAAATTAAAATTCTATTGTACGATTTTCTAAATAAGCCTGTCTTTAGCTATAACAACAATGTTGTAAAGTGTTGTTGTTATTAGACTGTTGTAATACCAGGTACAATAGAATTTGTACCTGGTATTACAACAGTCTACCGCATAATAAGCATATTGCTGTGCGTGTCTGTTGTAAAATAATGTAAAAAGAAGTTATTCCTTTTTTAGAACGGGGAATCGCTTGGCCTTCGTCTAACCTTATGATAAGTGACGATAAGCGTGCTTACTGTAACCACATGAGTAAATTGTAACTGTCAGAGCACAACACTTTACAACATTGTTGTTATAGCTAAAGACAGGCTTATTTAGAAAATCAAACTATTGTACCTACACGTCAATATTGTATTCCCCGCCACCACTGGGATTTAACCTTTAAAGGACCTTTGGGTGATATTGCGTGTTCTAGCCATAGACCACATCACCACCTGCTACCCTATTGGCTAAAAAATATGAAGATGGACATCGGCTTCATCTGACATTTGAAGCCTATAATATGCCCATATAAGGGCAAAATATTCCATATCCATATTTTTTAGTCGATAGATCCGCAGGGCTGTTAATTTTACAATAGTCGCCTCGATCGAAAACCGTGCTTAGGTTGCTCATCGAGACTCGAAACAAGCTACGACTGAACTTCAGAGCCTCAGTCATCGACGCAAAGTTGCTAATTTATCGGTGTTTTACAGAATACACTTTGGAGAGTGTGCGAAGGAACTACAACACGATCTTGTTTCTCCAGCTCCATTCCACCATCGGTACACTAGACGTAGGCTTGCCTACGACCCCTACATTCCACCTGTCTGTACCAAGCGTTTTGCTAGTCCGTTTCTTATTCGAACCGCCAAAGAATGGAACGCACTGCCTGCTCATGTGTTTCCCGATCACTACAACCATGGTCTTTTCAAGGCAAGAGTGAATAGGCATCTCCTGAGTAAGCATGTAACACCCTAGCACATCCTGCTCACCAAACAGGTTGGTGTTCAAATGCTTGCCCAGTATATTTAAAAAAAAATCGCGGCAGCCGCAGTTATTCCCATCTTACAAGTTTCAAATGCTACTAATTACTTACTAGTTTTATTACTGTTTATTTCTAAAAACGATACCTACTAAAAAGTTTAGATAAATTATATTCATTTAATTTCATTGATTCAGTATCATTAGAATGTCTACGTTCTACAAATACTTTCAAGGGTGTATAGTTACCTAGGTAGGTTAG